>JAJKFI010000012.1:16871812-16921347 GCA_029204185.1 Lerista edwardsae | reverse complement strand
CTCACTCACTCACTCACTCACTCACTCACTCACTCACTCACTCACTCACTCACACCTACCTGAGGGTGTCACAAATACCTTTTGAGTTAAGAAAATGTACTTATTGTTACATAAGACCAGGAGTGTCAAAATCATTTCGTACAAAGGGCCAATTAGCATTCATTGTGGCTGCTGAGGGCTGGAAGTTATATCAATGAGCAGAAAGTGGCATCATTAATCAGGAAGTTACAAGAAATAAGCACTTCGTCCTTACCTAGAAACGCTTAAGATATGGAGAGCCCAATTATCACACAAACTGCCTCTCAGCAGCACAACTTCTTCCAGGAAAGAGGATTGAGCTGGGCATGGCTGCCAGGGAGAACCAGGAGGAGGCCTGAGTGAGTTAGGAGCAACACACACTAGTTTCTTGCTAGGTTTTGCTTGCTCAGCATTCCTGGACTCCTCTGTGCCTTTGCTGGTGGAAACTTCATTTTCTACTCTCAGTACCCCCGTAGGGTCAGATGACTAACTGCGCTAGAGTTGCTTGTTTGCTGTAAGAGGTCAGGAGACAAGGCAAGCAACATGGGGGGGGCAGATGAAAAGGTTCTGTGGACCTCATTCGTGGACTCATCATGCAGGCCCACAGGCTTTGTGTTTGACACCCCTGTTTAGAAATGTGCATTTTGGGGTGGTGTTTTAATTTTTTTTGGCTATAACGTTTGCTAGCATTAAGGTATTACACTCTGGGGGTTTTCACTGAATTCCTGGTGAAATTCTGAATCCATCGGTATACAGCATGGTGGTATTATTCCTTAAAACCGCAATTTTAAAAATCGCGATTTGTTCAAAAGAAGCTTCATTTTCAGTTTTTACGGTTTTGGCCATAACTTCTCTTAGAATAGAGATATTGCACTCCGTTTTTTTCCATTGAGTTCCGGGTAACGTTCTGCATCCAACGGTATGCAGCATGATGGTATTCATTAAAACTACAATTTTGAAAATCGCAATTCATTCAAAAAGTTTTATTTTCAGTTTTTATGTTTTTGGCCATAACTTTTGATGGAATAGGTTTTTTTATTGAATTCCGGGTGGAATTCCACATCTAATCGGTATATAGCATGACTATATTATTCTGTAAGCTCGCGATTTTCAGAATTTGGGGGTCAGTGCTGACACCCCCCTGAAGATGGCACCTGGGGCGCTGCGCCCCCTCTGCCCCATAGGTAGCTATGCCACTGCCCTGGGGTAAGGAGACAAATGTCCCCTTGCCCTATAGTGAGCTCCAGCTGCCTCCTACCTTGGGTAGGATGCAGCACAGGCTAGCCAGGCTGTCTCCTCCTGCCCAAGTTAGGATTGGGTTGCCCCTATTTCAGTAACCTGCATCCTACTTACCTAATCTCACTTTTTGTCTTTGTATGCCTTGTTCTTGATTGTGATTTTGTAGTGATACTTTAGTTTTTTTTGTAGTGATATTTTAGTTTTCTTATGGACAACTAAACAAACACTTATTTGTTTGCTGAATACCAATTGAAATTTTCACACACACACACACACACACACACACACACACACACACACACAAAAAAAAAATGGGTAACACGTTCGTAGGAAAACATTGAGCATGCTGTCAAATGGTTCATGGTGCACATTCTGCCTTTGTTTTGTTTTTTAGGGCGCAATCCTAAACTGGAATTAGGCCGGCATAAACTAAGCCAGCAAGGTTTGGCCAGCACAAGGCCAAACATAAAGCATGTTTGGACTACTCAGTTCAGGAACCTTTAATAGGCATAAAAAAAATACAGCATACAACAAACATAGTACAACATTAATATAGCAACAATACAGTATTTGAACTCTCAGTTCTCAAAAAAAAAAAACCCCACTTCTAAAATGGACCCTAAGTCTTGTTGATTTGGCAAACCAGTGATGTATAATTAGTCTTACAGGGGGATACTGAATGTAAGCTAGCATGGGGTTCATATTTGACTCTACATCTCTGAATAATAGCGTAAAGATGAATAGCTACTTGTGTGATGGTTGCTTTATCAGAAGAGGAAAGTAGGGAGCATAAGCTGACATCAGCCTAGACTCCTGAAAGGTGAGGCAACATTGAATTCATAAGAATGGTGCGAAGATCTTCATACTGGGGGCAAAAGAAGAACATGTGATTCAGAGATTCAGGGACCCCAATGTTACCGCCACAGCAAGAGGAGGTCTCTGGCTGCTGACAAAATCTAGCAGACAACTCACGCGAAGGCATGACGTTGCAGCAAGCCAGCGTAAAAGCACGTCTGAGTGGGGGATCCTCCAGCAAGAAAAGGTAACTAGGGGACTGACCAAAAATAACTGTAATTGAAAGTGAAGAGGGGAACAGATCTTGGTAGCTGCTGTAAACAGGCTTGCCTTTCTGTATCTGTTAATCTATGTGTGAGAATCCTGAGCTCATTATTCAGGGTTCCAGCTCCCAGGAGTTCCACCGAAAGTCCTGTGGATCGAATTTTGGAATAAAAAAGGGAAAGCCCCGAGGATAGCAAAGAATCAGAGAGCAGAAGGGGAGAGTACTCGGCTTTAAAACAAATGGAAAGCCAAAATTTACAGAATTTGACCCATGCCAAATTTCTTGTGAATACGCTTGGGCAGTTCATCCACTTAGATCGGGAATTTCTCAGCGTAAATACCGTGGGGATTTTGATAACACCTGCTGGGATCTTAAGCAGGTTTTACGTTGGATATATATGGAGTATAACAAAAGCTCTAAGCTGCCCCCTGCTTATTTTAGTACTAAATTGCAACTTGTACAGGTTATCAAGAGCAATCAGCAACGCATCTGTGGTGAGCGTTGGCAACATTTGATGAAGTCAGTTACTGCCAACAACCAAAGGCTCTTTTGGAAAATTGTTACCTCCCGTTTTTCTCATATCAAACTAATTCTGATCCCTTTACTTAATATCGGCATCAACCTGGGAATCCCATTTTAGGGCATAATTCTGGGACGATTGCTCCCAGAAATTATCCCAAGCTAGCATAGGGTCCAACAAGATGTCCAACTGGACACCAGTTTCTACCACGGAAGTGCTGTCCCTTATTGATCATCACAAGTCGGGGAAAGCAGCAGGTCCCGATAACATTCCTTCTGATATGTTAAAATTTGCCCCTCAGTGGTGGGCCCCTATTCTAGAGGACCTTTTCACCTGGATTGATAGTACCAGGATAATGCCCAAATCCTGGACCCAGTAAATTATTTTACCCATTTTTAAAAAAGGTGAGAGAACGAATCCAATTAATTACAGACCCATTAGTCTACTTTCCTTCCCGGGCAAATTGTACGCAAGTCATTTACTAAATAAGCTTTCCTCCTAGATCGTGGATAACAACATATTGGGTCCAGAGCAAGCAGGATTTAGACCTGGGAAGTCAGCCATGGACCATTGTTTGATACTTTCACACCTTGCTGAAAAACAACTTCCTAGAACACATTCCAGCTTATTTACAGAGTTTTTAGACCTCAAGTCACTTTTGACCTAGTCAATAGGAATCTTCTTTGGTCCAAGCTTGGTAAATTGGGTATTGACAAGAGGTTACTCCACCTGATACAGAGGCTGTATGGTAACACCTGCCAGGTCAGACTAGACTTAAATGGTAATCTAACAGAACTTATATCTACTAATAGGGATGCCAAACAGGGATGTGTGCTTGCTCCAACTTTGTTCAACCTGTTTATCAACAATTTATCTACACGCCTGTCCTCTGTTGATTCTCACTGTCCCAAACTCGGTAATATACCTGTATTTATTACTTTATGTTTGAACTACTCTCTGAGTCAGGGAGGTTGGCTCACATCTGTGTGCTGGCCTCTCGGACTCCAAGAGTAGTCCAAGCATACTTTACAGAGGCACTTGTGCTGGCCAAACTTTGCTGGCTTAGCTTATGCCGGCCTAACTCAGCTTGAGGGACATGGTGGCGCTGCGGATTAAACTCTGTTGCTGAACTTGCTGATGGGAAAGTTGGCAGTTCAAGGCCGCGCAACGGAATGAGCTCCTATCGCTTGTCCCAGCTCCTGTCAACCTAGAAGTTCGAAAGCATGTAAAAATGTGAGTAGATAAATTGGTACCATTTTGGTGGGAAAGTCACAGAATCCATGAGCCTTGGCATATAGTCATGCCGGCCACATGTCCACGGAAACTTGTCCTCAGGACAAACGCTGGCTCTTCTGCTTAGATGGAGATGAGCACTGCCCCTAGAGTCGGTCATGACGAGACCATTCGGTAGTGGGGAAAACTTTACCTTTAATTCAGCTTAGGATTGCCCATAGTGTCATTATAGAAGTCAACATACTAACATGTTGCCATGTTTGACCTGATCCAAAAGGAGTGAAATGTAACTATGGCTATAATCCTATCCACACTTTCCTAGGAATAAGCCTCACTGACTACAATGAGGTTTACTTCTGAGTAGACATGCGTAGGATTGGGCTCTGAGAAGACGCTGCCAGGCAAAGTTCATGAGGAAAAAAATAAGAAAATGTTGAATTTGAAAAATAACTAAACTTAGTTTAAAATTAGACAGACCACTTAGCATATGATAGCAACAGGAAAACAAATTCTTGACATTATTTTCAGAGACAAAATATGTAGCAGCTATATTTCAATAATGCAGCTATCAGACAGGGGGGGAAATTCTAACCAGACTATCTTTTACTTAGTGATGGCAACTGAGATGGAACGTCTGTTAAGGCAATAGAAACACTTTATTTTGTACTATATAATTATGGAAAGTTTGTCCTTGTGTAAGTTACTTAAATGCTCTCTTATCTAATTTTCTTTTTAATATTAGAAAAGCCATTCACTATGTCAGGTTTCAATGTGTCCAATTTGAGCCTTTTATCTGGCTGTTAAAAGCTTTTGGGTCATGATCCCTTCTTAGAATGAGGGGAAAAGATTGCCATGAATTTGGAAGCATTTGGCAACTCACTGATGATTTCTAAGAAGGTTTGTGCTTCATTTACCAGACAATAATGGTGTTGAATATTTTACTGATGAAAAGTAAGAAAGAGCATAAAGAAAGAGTATAAAGATCCTAGTCTTTATATTTTAAATACTGACCAGTAGAGGAAATTACACATTTAAGCAGGTTACTGTAGAGGATGTCATATCGTTTCTGTGGAAAAAGTCATTGAACAGTTGTAAACTGCACTTGTTTTGATCTTTTGTTAAAATCCATTTGTAACGGACCTTCTGGAACAGGCATGTTAAATCATTGTTACTAACATCCCAGCTGCTGGCCACTGATCTAATTGAAACAATGAAATGCTGTGACTTTTGCTGTTCTCCTTTTGGTTTCACATGTATCTCATCTTGCATAGAACTGAGAAAACCACATGAAATATGATAATTAACTGTAGTTACAGCTGGAAAAGGAGAGGACATTTACTGAAGGAAATCCAAATAATGTGTGCATATCCTT
Organism: Lerista edwardsae; assembly: GCA_029204185.1. Taxonomy (NCBI): domain Eukaryota; kingdom Metazoa; phylum Chordata; class Lepidosauria; order Squamata; family Scincidae; genus Lerista; species Lerista edwardsae. Next base: position 16,915,905 of record JAJKFI010000012.1, on the reverse strand, counting down.
GCTTTGGTAATATGCATAGTAGATCTGGGTAGAGGTTGAGAAGACTGGTTTGAATTACCCAAATTGGTTTTCAAAAGGGAGGGGACAAACAACAATTTTGTCCATGAAACACAGGTTGGCATGATGACTTTGTAAATGTTACTTCCGGCAGAATTGGCCATTCCTGAGACAAATTGCTTTTGGACAGGCTTGTTGTAAAGAGTGGCTTGTATCTCTTCCACAGCATAAGTGAAAGGTTCTTTAGTTCCCATAAATGAGGGCCTCTAATTTACACCAGTTCTTCTCCTTGTTATAGGCCCTGTGCCACTTCACAGACTATTTTAGACGGTCCCTCTGTTGCTAAGTGTTTTTGTTGATGTGGTACAAGGGGTTGATGTAGGTACAAGGGGCTGCAGTGGGAAAGCAGAATTTTGCTCACAGTTCTTTCAAATACACCTTTTGAAAAATGACAAACAATTCTGGTCTCGGAAACGTCCACACTGGTATTTGGCTGCATGGCCTTTGGTATCTATCTGAAAGACCAGGATTCAAAGCAGTGATGTAGCAAGGGCGGGCAGTATGCTCTGAACAGTCCATGCTGGTGCCATGTAAGTCCCAGCCATGTTGGCAGCTGCTACCGCCTCGTGTTTCGGCAGCTTCCCGATTGGGAAGCTTCCACAACAATAAAAGGCATCGGTTGCCACCACCACCAAATGTTTGGGTGGCTTCCCAGTCGGAGCATGGAAGCCAGAAGTAATTAGCACCTTGGGCCGAGTCAGACGGGCCAAAGACGGCCAAGCCCCAGCCTGTTTGACTTGGCCTGCGGGGCCAATTAATTCGGGCTTGTGAACTGCAACTTGGTTGTCACTTCTCTGCTCTGCATTCTGCAGCAGGCAGAGTGGAGAAAAAGCAGCTGCTCTGAGCTGTGGCTCACAAGCCAGAAGTAACTGAGGATTACGTGAACAAGTCATCACATCAACCTCATTTACCCACCCCGTAAACGCATCGGCACATGGGGTGTGTGACATCACAAGTCACTGCCCCGGTATAAGAAACGGTAGCAATGCCACTGATTCAAAGAACTGCTCAACTGCTTCCAAGTGCCCCAAAGGGTGTTGGGATTGTGTTTCTTGAGCAGTTCTTGCAGTGCCACAAATCTGCTTTTGGTATGAAAGGGACTTTCAAGCTTGTGATGTGATCTGTCTGGCTGCTGTTGGAAACAAAAAAAGTAAAAAGAAATCCCAAGCTGATATAGTTTGGTGCTCACCACAGCCTGCAGAGTTAGAAGCCATCAAAGCCTTTCACTAGTTGAGTTTCCCCCTCTAGTCTTAAGTTTTCAGTTGTGAAGTAATATTTCATTTCTGAGAATTCCCTAAGTAGACTAAAATAAATGCTGTGCAATGTTTTAGCTTTCAAGTTTCTGAAAGTTATATGGGAAAAATATGAAGTGGCTTGCTTGCCTTGTAATTTGGTTTAGGGCCAAATCCCATCCAGTTTTCCAGTACTGGTGCAGATATGTCAAAAGGGCATGAACTGCATCCTGGAGTGGGGGGGACAGTCGTGGGGGTCTCATCAGTGTAAGAGAACATTTGTTCCCTTACCTCGGGGCTGCACTGCACTCGGTGCTGGAATGTTGGATGGGATTGGGCACTAAGTCTTGTATGGAAAAGGCTGGTGCTTTTGCTTCTGTACATTATAACTTGAGTTCCCTTTTGCTCTAGGTGTTGTGGTCTCTGGAATATGGCCACTGGATTTCTGAAGAGCCATATGAACTTTCAATGGATTTCCCTGCAGCTCCTGTAAGTAATACACATTTTGCTTCTTCATTTTGATTTTTTAAAAAAATGTATCTTTGAATATTTGTAAAAGAATATAAGCACATATGAAATAACATATGGTCAGTAGCTAATTTTCAGCCAAACAAATTGGCAGCGCAGTCCTAGAGGGGGCAGAGCGCTGACGCAACATCATTGTGTCGGCGCTCCGCCATTAACGCCAATGTGAGAGCGCCTAGCAGCACCCCCATGTTGGCGCTAAAGCAGCAGGACCGGTGGTGCTGACAGCGCTGGTTCTGTTGCGCCTGCGCAGTGCTTCCCTTGCATCAGCCGAAGCTGGCAGGTGCAAGGGTTTCTCTGTCCCGTATCAGGACGGGGATTAGTTGGGGGGGGGGAGGCGGGAGGTGGGACTTGGGCGGGCTTGGGAGGTGGCCATACGGCCACATCCTAAGCCTGTCAGCGAGGCCACACAGCCCTGATTTGGGCCACGCGGTCTCCTCGGATCTGCACCCGCTCTTTAGCGGGCGCAGATTTGAGGAGCACATAGGGGAGGCTGGAGCCTCCCCTACAGTAAAGGAGTGCACGTTCCCTTGCCGCAGGGAGGCTCCAGCCTCTCCTAAACAGCGTCGGATACCACACTGGCCCGTCGGTCTCGCCAATCCGGCGCTGTTTAGGATTGTGCCCTAAAAGTGCTTTGTATTCTTTTAAATGTAGCCGAGATACTGAGAGAGTGTAATTACCAGCTGATGGGTTGTATCCTGACTAGCACATGCATTGTCAGCAGCTCCCTCCAGAAAAGGAAGACATGTTCTTCTTGCCCAAGGAGTCCTCCTGCTGGTGTTACCCAGTCTTTCGAGCATAAAAGAACCAAAAAAAAATAGTGTGATTTTCTTACAAATTCTGTTGACTCAATCACACTGTATACACTGAGGTACTGTACTGAATTTTAAAATACTGATACAGTTATATGGTATTTTATGAAATAAAAAATTGTGCCATGCTATACACTCAGTACTGAATGTGGAAAGAAACCGTAAATATGAAACTATTTTTACAACACCCTATTAAATGTGATAACACGCACCATCAAATATCCCTGAATTTGTGATTACTAATGATAAAAATTCTTTAATTGTACACGAGCTAATTACAAAACACTGTCTTATATACATTAATTACAACTATGGCATTACAGTGGTAGTGTTTAAAGAAATGCTTCTAAAGTTTAAGGAATCTTAGATGATGTTTTTAGATGTATTTCATAGTTCCAGTTATATACGCACATCGTAAATGTTCAAGAAAAGCAAATCTTTAACTTTTGAAGACCCTAACTTCTGGTTTTGCATCAGATACATCTTCTTGCTTGACACTCAGCTGTGATAAAATTAAGTTGTATTGAAACTCAGGATTCCAAAGCATGTTGATTCCTGAAAAATGGATATGCATGTCATCTGAGCTGGGAACCAGTCAAGTTATACCTGTGTTCTTTGAATAGTTGATAAACGAAGCCATTTAAAGTTATTTCCGTTCGCATTTCATAAGGAGTGAAAAGCTTTTAGAAATCTGCTGGGCGGATCATCATCGTTGTAGCTTTGAGAGAATAGCCTGATCCTTTCCAATAGTACCACTTAATCCCTTTAAATTTGTTTGTGTTCTGCCGCACTGGATAGTACAAACCATTCAAGTTGGATGGGCCACATGCATCAAACCACCACCCTGTTAAAAAAAAAAAAAATGAGTCTGAAAAAGCTATTGATGCATATTATGTCTTTAAGTATTACATGCACATTCTCTGACTGGATGATAATTTTTGAAGAGATCTGTGCATACACAGTATTTTGAATATGTATTAGAAGTGCCTAAGTTAGACCTCAAATGGAGTTTTGTCTTGTTAAACTACGTAAGCTTGCTGGCAACACTTCTAGCTTATTGTACTGCCCAATTTCTTGCTGAACAGGCTATAACTCCTGTTAGTTCAGGAATGTATGCCATTTATGCCAATCTCATTATCATCTGTATGGGCATTGGTACAGTTCATGTATAGGCTGTGATTCAACATACTAGGCTTCTGCATATATCCCCATCAGGAATGATCCTGAAAACAAATGTACGCTTGTTGTCATTATGTATCCTTCCATTGTGGCAGCAAAGCTACTTCTAAGGCTGCAAATGCACTCTAATTCTTAAAATTAAAGTCCTTTGCAAATGTATAGGATTGAGCTATGTGTCTTTGGTAGTATTTGATTATACATGTGAACCATCTTTAGTAGTTCTAAAGTATCAGTTTGGCAGTATGCACTGTATAGTTTCCTTTGTTTCCCTTTATTGCAATTTTACTTTTCATAATCTTGATTTGATCTCGGTTAGATGTGATTTCAGTTGAATTTTTCCCACACTGTCCATTTTTGGTTGTTTTTGTTGGTGATGCTGAAATTCTACATGCTGTTTTTCATGCTGTTGTCTTCAGCTTTACAGAAGAATTGTATATAGAGTAAATATAAAGAAGAGTGGGGTTTTGATTATGTATACATGTGTGTATATATTGAGGACAGGGTTGCATTGAATACATGGTGCATTTTTCAGTGTTCTTTGTGGCTGTGAATTGTTAGGGCATTTGCTTTTCTTAACACAAGAGTATATCATTTTATTGCAATATTTGACAACAATAATTTGGAGGCTATTTTATGAGGCAGTTGTCCAGTTTCTTCTCTTCCAATTGAGCACGATTGTTCTTATATTTAAAGCACAGTGTATGTTACAGGGCCTGAAAGAAAATAATCTGCTTTGCTTCATCAACTACATTTAATCTGAAATGCAATGTTTGTAATCAGTAATAAAACCAGAAAGATTTGTTTACATCTTGTGTTGCCCTTAGAGGAAGCATCTTCTATAATAAACTGGATGTATTTGGAGGGGGTACGTAATGCATGGTTTTCATTTTGAAATGTTTGGTCCATCTTGAACTCGGCTGCAGTTCACAACCCATTTATATGAAAGTAGTTCTGTTGAGTCTTGTTATTTTGTATTGCTGCTGCTGTTTAATACTTATTTCATGCCAGTAATGTGGAAGATGTTGATGGTGATCTTTAAAAGGGCTACTGTGACTTCAGCTTTTATCATAAAAAGCCAATACTATGCATTCACTTGGGACATTTGTGAAGTGTGAAGTATGTTTAAGTGAAGAGTAGATAATCAGAAAAATTCTGATTATAACGCTTCCTGGACCATATGCTTTTGGCAAGTGGAATTAGTGTACTTCTTGAGTTCTGTTTAGCTTCTATAGCCCAATCGTAGCCCATGAGGAGGGTGGGGCCCAACGCAGACACCCTGCGCTGGGCCCCACTGGTCCTGGAAGTGGCCCTTTCCACAAGCACACCAGCTGCCCCTCTCTGGTGTGCTTGCCCGTCCCTCCTGCCTCTTCTGTTTATGGCTCTTCTTCCTCATTCCCCTCCTGGTTCTTTGCCAGTGTTCAGTATTGGGCTCCACCATTCTGTTCATGTGCTGGTACCAGCTCTGGGACTCCCTGAGACTCCACACGTGTCCTTTAAGGAATGTAAAGGGCTCCAGAGATGGAAAAGTTTGAGAACCACTGCTCTAGATGAAGGCCTTTCCCTGTTGATGTTACTATTTTAGTTATACTAAAACTAAAGCTATTCTAGAACTCTTCAAGTTTTAATCAGTTTCTCACCCCTTATCCAGTGTTGCTCTTTAGGACAACAAAATGTGAAAAATGGAACTCACTAAACTGGCATATCCATTTGTCCTTTTTATATTTTATCACAATACACAGTTCAGTCAGCTTGACAAAATTACCTGCTGCTTACCTCATGGATTGATTAAGCGCCAGTAAAAATAGGAAGAGCATGAAACAAACACTTACCTCCTGTTAGCATTTGTGAACATTTGCAGATGCATTTGTCATTGTCTGCATCCTTTGTGCTAAAATCATTTCCTGGCTGGCTTATGCTGCTTATTTTACCCGCTGTACCCGTAATTCCTTTAAGGTTAATTCTGTAGAGGAGCAAAATGGGAAGCAACTTACTATAGGTTGCAGCAACAGTAATGATTCTGTAATACAGTGGAAATATTTTCCAAGAAGTATCCTGTTCAGTTCTCTGGGTAATGTTTTTTAATGTGCCTCTTGCATATTGAGTGTGCCAGAAACTTCTTGTCAATAGAATATGTTGTTCAGGAGAAAAACAGTTTAGTCCTCTTAGAACAGTTGTAGTAGATTAAGGGCACAGTTCTAATCAACTTTCCAGCACGGGGTAAGGGCAATAAAGCTCTGAGGTAAGGGAAAAAACAGTCCCTTACCTTGCGGAGGACTCGGGATCTCCCCCCCCACACACACACACACACACACACACACTGCAGGATGCAGCATATCCCCCATTGGCACAGTTGCTTCAGTGCTGGAAAGCTGGGTAGGATTGCAGCTTAATTTTAAAAAAGATAATGAGCAATAGGTGATGTCCTGGAAACGTATTGAAATAGACTTTCAGGTATGTTTCCTATCATTATTGATAGGATCCTGTCTAATAGCCCTACTATTGTCTTACACTGTTGTTTTGGAATTCAAACTGAATTGGCAGTTTTGGTAAGAACATATGGGTTAACATATTACCCATTATTGAAAAGAACAAATTTTAGTTTATCCTAGGAACTTCAGTTCTTTCGTTTCCGAAGAACAAATTATTGTTTATTCATTTATATGGCTCTCTAGTGCTTCATTGTTTCATTGGCAAATAGATTATTCAACCAAATTGTGTTTAAATGACTCAAAGTATCTGCAATTTATCAGGCAACACTTTTATCAACATACTTGTAAAAACTGCAACTTGGGGCAGGAGGGGGGACATCTTGGGAAAGGAATTCCTCCTTTTTTCTCACACGGAAGAAAAAGCCTCTTTTAAGCTGGCCCCTGCTAAGACATTTATATACAACTCATCTAAGTCAAAGAGGAATTTTTTCTTCATATGAAAATGTTTGTGGATTTCATCTATTCAAACTAATCCATACGATTAATTAGCTGAGCTTTCTCTGACCAGTTGTTAGCGCTAATGCTCTATTTTGGCATAGAAAGTAATCTTCCTTGCAAGTCCGAAAGTTGGACTCGAACAACTATAATTTGTAACACAAGCAATCTCATTTTTTCAGAAGTTGATCGCTTCCCCCTCCCCTTGGCTTGTCTCAAGATTCAAATGGAAAAGATTGTTCCTGGCAGTTGTATTTCAGAGTCGAAATACATCACTGTTTGTGTCCCATTAACACTTAAGGCTTTATTCAGGAAAGAGCCTATAATCTCTCTCATGGGCATAGAGTTGCTACACAAGTTAGTTGCCTTGATTAAAATGAGGGCCTCTTCTACATTTTTCCTGCTTGTGTTCTGAAAATGTCTATGAGGACCAGCCAGCAAACGGCTAAGCAGCAAAGATGCAAGTCTTCAGTGGGAGACCATTATCACAGATTCTGTGCTCATCAGTAGGCAGAATTCTGCAGCCATTTCGGGGCAATTTCCTCACATGCATTTTAAAAAACATTGTGTCAGACTCTGATTTTAATGCTGCCCTAATCTACATGGATTGTTTGTATACTGCTGTGCATTAAGATCACTACATGCACAAAGCAGGTTATTGATGCTTGGACAGAACAGTTAGTGGGGCCCAAGATCTTTCCATTTAACCACAAACAAGTGGAAAGCTGACAGCATGTGCACTCAGTAGGGATCACTATCTGTGCAACTACAGGTGGTACTTGTGGGGAGGTATGGCATGTTCTGCACTATATGTTTTTGAATGTACAGAGCCCTAGTTGCGCATTGATCATGTTCACTGCATCATGCTGACATCACTAGTTCATGTCAGATTCCATTGTTGGTCTCCATCTTATTTCACTTCAATCCATGTTTATTTTGGCTTTTCTTCTGCTATTTTGCATTTTAGAGACTTTGAAATGATAAACGGAAATTGCTTTTAAGTCATGTTGCAGCATGGTTGAATAGTCAGGTTTGCTATGAAAATATATCTGTTTCATAAGTCAAGCGTGTTTTTAAACACTACATATTATGGCTCAAAAACTTGGTTGCATTTCAAAAGGAACTATGTTTGCAGACAACCCTCTTAGTCTGCAGTAATTATTTTTTAATAATGTAAATGGACAAGGGTAATGACCCATTTTGCAAAGGTTACCTTTATAAACATTATATTGCCTTAATTTTAAAAATAAAAACCCCTGCTGTAGAGCCTAACTATTTCCAGATGAGGAAATATTTGAATTGGAGTCAGAACAATTTTTTGCTTCCTAGTCATGAAATTTTCTGAAGGATATTGCTCTGATCCACAAAATGCTTAAGTTGGCTTCCCTGCACCTAAGTCAACTTATGATATTTTAAGAACTCTGTGATGGAAGCTAAATAATGTTCCTGCTTTAGAAAGAGGAACTCCAGAGACAAAATTAATGGCTCACCCACCGCCCTTCAGTAGCTCAGCGGCTGAATTGGGGTTAGTTACTCCAAGGTCTTCCCTGCTGTCTCCCCAGGACTATGCTGACAAATTTTGACTAAAGGAGGATAGCAGTACAGCAATCCTTTACTTTTGATGGGACTGGTGGCAAGCTAACTAACATGCTCAGATGAGGATTATCTAAATTTACTTTGGGTAATGTGATCCAGTATGGAGAGTGGTTCTGCTGTTGGAGTCAGACCTGGAGGATCCACATTCAAACCCCTGCTTAGCTATGAAGCTTCCTGGGTGACACTGGGCCAGTCAGCCTAACCCACCTCACAGGGTTGTTGTGAAGACAAAAGGAGGGAAAGACCCAAGTATGCGACCCTGGGCTCCTTGGAGGAAGGGTGTTCTAAAAAATGTGAAAAAATAAATACAATAAAATGCAAACATTAACTCCTTCATTGCCTTGTCTGTCAGGATCAAGAAAAAAGATCAGTATCCTAAGATCTAGGCTCGCTTTGCACATTCATTAAGACCCAACCAGATGTGACATGGCGTTTGCAAAATGGGTGTCTTTTCCAACCCTTTAATCAAAGGCAGCCTGTTTACCTGTGTATAATATTTTTCATTGCAGGAGCCTCCGTATGCAATCGTTATTAGTGCTTCTTAAAGGTCAAAATTAATACTGTACTTCACTGATGAGAAACGTTTAGACCCTTTTCAGTGTTTACTTACCTGTACTTTTGTTCTTCACTTGCTAGATTGAAATGTTCATATAAAGAATATGCCTCATTTCCTTCCCAGTCTTTTAGGAATATTTTAAGAACATATTGCTTCTGGTTGGTTAGTTGAAAAACCAACTCATTTCCCAGCCAGTATTCCCCAGAAGGATTCCCAAATCCCTGTAATCCAAATTGGACATTTAAATGTATTAGTTTTATTTTTCTTTGACTTTGAAATCAGCAGTTCATTTTTTTAAGATAATGTTATGCCTGTCAACTTGTCATCTCATAAAATGTATTTCAGTGCCAGCATTGCTAATCTTCTCTTATTTGAGAAGTGAATTTAGGAGTGGGGAAACCAAATTAGCCTTTTCTTTTTAGCTTTTGGGAAAAATTGCCAGTATCTATGTTTTAAATAGCAATGAAAATGAAATATGTGTATGTGTTTAATATCCAACATCTGAAGAATGTATAATTGTCCTTTAAAAACACATAGTTGTTTTATCAAACAGGTAAGATTACTCCAGTTTTCCCAAAACGTTCCCCAAAACAGCATATTCTATAAATAATGTGTTTTGTATTTAAGGTTTTTTAGAACTTTAAAAACTGCACTGTTTCCAAGGATTCAAGGTGGCCTACAAATAGAAATTAAAGCAGCAGTAGTCAACAACCATAAAACCATAGATCAAAACAGTCAGGTAGCACCTGAAGTGCTGTGTTTTGCACCTGCTGAAGCTTACAACAGGTCTACATGGCAGTCTCACTTAGAGCACCCTACAGTAATCAAAGCATAAGGTAAGTCATATCCCTATCCTATGTAAACCCACACACATACCCCTGAACCAGCTGCACCACTGAAGCATGCCCTGAATCCTGTGGGGGCACAGTTCCAAAGGTCATCTAATACATAATTAGTGGGGAGTAAGTCCCATTAAATCAATGAGGTTTACTTCTGAGTAGGCATACATAAGGTTTCACGGTAATCCACACAGTCAACCTTCTTGTCCAGATTTAATTTCATATGTAAAAGATCAAACTGTGATCCTATTTGGGAAGCAGGGCTGGGAAAGATCTTGAAACCACAGACTGAGGGGAACAGCTAGTGAAATCTGCTCAGAATTCGATCAGTTCATTCAACTTTACCTTCTTGTACTCAACCCATGTTCGATCAAAGTCTACACTGCCATCGGAACGTCGTTGAATAATTGTCCAACCTCCTCCACTGGTTTCCATATCACAATATGCCTGTCAGTAATAAGCATAGAAATCATATACACTTTGTTTTATTTACAGTATGTAATTGAATGGCGAAAAAAATAAGTTCATGTTTTGCATAGGGAAGAAACTGACTTGTTCATTTCAATTTTATGACTAAGGAATTACATTTGATATGAAAATTGTGTTGCCATTATTCAGTAAGAGTGATAACAAGTGTACTGTGGAGGGCGAAAGCCTGCATTATGCCTGCATGTGCATGGGGCTCGGTGAGTACCAAGTGCATTACGCGCACAAATAAATTGTTATAGAACTGACCATCTGAGGGATAGACAGGAACAGATTCTAAGGGTGCAATCTTGAGTTCCCATTCTGCCAGCACGTCAGTTGCCCCAGCCGGAGAGTGTCACAAATGTGCCGTAAGACACATCTGCACCACTCCTTGAGGGAGAAGGGTTGGCACAGGTAGTCTGCCTCTGCACTGCCCAAGTAAGCTGGACCACGCTGGCCGGGTTCAGTGGCATAGGGCCCCAGGGGCGGTGGAGAAAGGCAGAACATAGTGTAGGGGGTTGTAGAGAGGGCAGGCCCATGGCTGGGTTAGTCCGCAATGGTGGGGGTGTGTGGAGCACGGAACCAGCACTAATGCAAGATCCTACCCCACCCCGGGCCTGGTCAGCCTTGCATGGACCTTTTGGATTTGCACTGGTGACTTTGCTGTCACACATCCGAGAAGCTCTACTGGAACTGCTGGGGATTGCCCTTGGGTAAGAGGAAAATATCCCCTCACTCTTACCCCGAGGTGAACTCCAGCTGCCTCCTAGACTGCCCTGGATACAGCGTAGGCCTGCCGGCCGGCCTATTCCAACACAATATAGGATTGGGTTGCCCATATCTTTTTCCTCCTATCACCACCTAGTGGTTAATGCCTTAAAACAGACAGTACCAGCCACCTGTTTGTTGGCAAAGAGTCTTGTACAAAGACACAATTCCATGGATTGGGGACCCTAGTTTTTGCGAGACAGAGAGAAAGAAATTCCTGAAGCAATTACAAATGTCCTCTGAAGTTTCTTGCCAGCAAATCCTGCATTTTGTTGCCAATTTTGGTTTCCAAAACATTTCTGTTTTTGTTTTTAAAACTCTTTCTCTGTGAGAGAGCCACGTAAAGCTGCAAACTAAGAAGCATCATTCATGGACAGGAGCCTGAGTAATCAAGGGTTGGATTAGGAAAATAATGGAAGGTAAAGCATATTATCTTCAAAAATGCATGACTGATTTTAATGAAACATTCAAGGGGTTACTTAGCAGGGCTGTCCCATTGAATAAACAGGATTGATGTGAACATTTTGACTACTAAAGGGCATAAGTGCAGGAGAGTTATCCTGAGTTTTTTTTTCAAGTAGACGGTGTCCTGAAATGTTAAACCACCATATAATTCACAACATTATTGAACTACACTGAGTAGCATTTCAGCAGTATAATTTATATCTTAAGAACTCCATGAAACATGAGATAAGAGTCATAATCCAGAGAACCACATGCCCAGTGGGATTCTGGCCTTGAATTTTTCAAATAGCTGCCTTCCATGTCACAAATCAAATAGCGGTTGAAGCTTGGGACATTTGTGGTGTGGCACGGGGGTTCACTATTTTGAGGGGGGAAAATCCCACTAGCCTGTCTAAAATCCTTTTTTTACGCTATGCATAAAGCATAAATATCACAGTCCTCTTAAGTAAAGAGAGAAAAACACTGTCATATTAACAGCATAATACGTTACAGCTTGGACAAGAATGTAATATTTTATATGCCAGTTTAATAAGTCAATTTTACATTGTGCGGAGGAAAGTCTGCAGAGGAAAAACAAAATGGGTAATGTTGGTTGTGCAGAAGTGTTTATACATCTCTTGAGAGGCCGAAGTGAAACTTAAGAGGAAAAAAAAAATCAAACACTCCAAGAACAGCAGAGATCTGACAAATAAGATGCCAGTTTGTTGGACTGCTCACATAGTAATGGAAAATAAAACTGGAGGCATATAAAATATTACATGGCCGATTGTTAATTTGGAAACATAGCCCCATCAGCATGTCATCAACAACTCCATAGTAATGCATACTAATTCCACAAAAGATAATGGTAGTAATTCTGTAGCCTCCATATGCTGAGCAGAATTCACCAGGACTGCTTCTGAGGAACGCCACGCAAGCCACTCTGAAATGAGTGAAGGCTGTGCAATAATAGCTCATGATGGATTGCACTCCTAAGGCTGTGATAATCCATTAAACTTCTCCTTCTGCAAATCAGAGGCAGTATGATGGAACTCTAAACACTATAATCATTGTACTCCATGTTGCAGGTCTGGGAATAAAAATAGTATCATCAATCATACTGCCTAATTGCTGGCCTAACAATGACCCTGCTTTGGATAGGTTTAAATAATTTTTTTTCTTTTTTTCTTTTACAAGAACATAGTAAAGTAGTGGCATGTAGAAATCTGATGACAGCTTGAAATATGCATAGTTGCTAGATTCTACCTAAAGCCCATTGGGTGGCTTGTCAAATCTTGACAAGAGTGTTGAAGTCATTTGTGCAGTAAAGCAAGATTGCCAAACAGAAAACATTTAAATTACAATGTCAACAGTTGCTTCTACTATTATAACCCACACTACAAATACGCTAAAGCAGGGGTTCTTAACCTGAGTTCGATCGAACCCCAGGGGTTCGGTGAGTCAGTCTCAGGGGTTCAGCGGAGGTGAGTGTCCATTCCGTTCGCCAGGGTTGCCAGGTGCATTAATATACTTTTGGCATTCACACAATACTTTTATGGCATTTTCAATGTTTCATCATACGAAACTGAAGGCTATTCTGAAGGCTAAACTGAACCGGCAGGTGCGCTGCGTCTCCTCTCCTGGCCGCCACTCGGGTTAAAGTGCCCAAGCGACAGCCAGGAGAAGCTGCGTGCCCCCCCGGCTCTGCGAACTGGTTTATTTTTTCAACTATGAAGGGTTCAGTGAATGCACGTATGAAACTTGCGGGGTTCAGTACCTCCAACAAGGTTAAGAACCACTGCGCTAAAGGAATATAGGCACCAGTGCTCCTTGCCATTCTTCTCTTCATTAGTTGTTCCTCATGGTTTTAATCTTGCTCATGTACCTACTGTACATATTTAACTGGCCATCCAAATTGGGGATTAGAAGCATCATATATAATTCTGAACTATGATTGACAGCTGAATTTTCACAAGATGTGGACATGGTGGAGTGACTGCACAATCCCATAGCCTCCCTGTGGACCCTAAATTCTGGTTACTGTATATCTCTGGCATCACAAATACAGAGCCACGTCTGAACTGAGAGGAATCTACATAGCGCTCTTATAGCTATTTCCTTCCTATGTGGCCATATTGGCTATTTAACCACAATCTCCATACAGAATCTCAGAAACAAATAGGCTCCACTTATTTGGTAAGATACAGATTGAAATTTAGCTGAAATGTAGCAGAATCTTCATAATTTAGGGCACAATCCTAACCAACTTTCCAGGACCGGAGTATGGGCAGTGCAGGTCCGAGGTAAGGGAACAAACATTCCCTTCCCTTGAGGAGGCCTCTGTGACTGCCCCTCAAATGCAGGATGTAGCACATGCCCCATTGGCACAGCTAGGTTGGTACTGGAAAGTTTGTTAGGATTGCACCCCTGGTGTGCTGAGATCGTTTTAATATATCTTTGATAGATTCTTAGCACAAAATTGTCATTTTCCAGAAGTGCAGTGGTTAAGCTAGTACCTACAAAGATGCTACTGTACTCACCTTGTGTAGATGCTTTGACAACTCAGCAGCAAATTATCTCATAAATGTATAAAAATCCCTACTCCTATTCAACAGCTATTCCTAGCAATAGCTTCAATTGCTACTGGAGAACAATTAGCTGATTCATTGTCATGATGGTAAACAAGACTCCAGGTACAGTAGAATGTTCTCCTTACTAGTGATCTACATCAGGATTATTATGTATAAACTATCCTATATGTTATGTTATATCCTATAGAATGGACTATGGAAAATATTTTTGTTTCCTTCCTTTGTACTGACAGTTTCTTTTCCTTTTCTACAGTGGAAAATGGGGCTGGCTCATGATGAGCCTTCAAAGGTTTTAAATCTAAATGCATATAGACTTGCTCTTGCAATAGTGCTTTATTCTTGACCAATTTAAATCAGAAGATGCTATACCTTTTTCTCCTCTCCAGTATTAGGGGTTGTTAACGTGTAGGCGCCACTGATTGTAAGTCCTGACTTGAATGCTTCTGCACAGTCTTGGAAACTGATCTGTTCTTCTCCAGCCACTAAAGCATTCTTGGATGCTAAAAAATAAACACATGAAAATATTTAAAGTAGGAATGGCCATTTAAGAAATAGAATCTCTCTCTCCCCCCCCCCATCTTGTTTACCAAATAGGTTCTTATCAGGGATGGGTACTGAATTTTTGCAACTCTGGTTAACTCAAGTCACTGACTTGGACCCAGCTTGAGTCCCAGGGCCACTGACTCAGAAAAGAATCCTGACTTAAATTTGACTCAAGTCCTGACTCTCTTTCGTATGTGTATACTTCTTGCTTACTCCCCCCCCCCAATTACTTCTGTGTTGCCCTGAAAGAACTCGTGGGGATCTGGAAGCTGACTTTCAGACTGCACGCAGCAGCAGACATGGTTGTTCCCGGGGGGTGGGGGGGGGGGGCTGATGGGGAGGAGGAAGGCTTCAGTTTTGGGGTGGGGGGTTGCTCAAGGACTTGACTCATTTTTCGAAATTCCCACAAGTCACATAGTAATGAGCACACGCCAGGACTTATGAGTTGAGTCACGAGGTCACTGACTTGTGACTCGAGTTTAGTGGCTTTGGCACATCCTTGGTTCTTGGAAAAAATTGTTTGCTTAAAGTGTAGGAAGATTCCTTCCAACTTTTTAATTGTTTTTCCACACTTCTCTGACAGTTGACACTTTTAGAAGCATTCACCTCAGCTTTGGCAAATGTTCAGGATTTTGCTTTCCACATTGGTTCAGGAGCCAACATGTTTTGTCTTTACTTATTTGTGCACTAATTTAAGAGATACTATCAGTGGAAACATGCACAGCTTTGGAAAAGTTATTAAGAGACTATCTTTAGGCTTTTCAGGATGAAATTGCCCCAGATGGGGCAGTTGTTTTGCAGAAAGAAAATACATACAGTGCTGTTCTGAAGTGCTGAGACAGTGTCAGTGATGATGATGTGTAGTGGCTATTCTACCAAGTTTTAAAAGTGTGGAATTGAGTCCTATGCATGCTGTTGAGGAGATTTCACATAAGGAAAAGGAACTAAACCATCCACCACCTTCCAGAAATGTTTCAGTAACCCGAAAGCCCAAATCAGGCAATGTGAAGTGCCTCAGTTGGCAATAGTTGCTTTCATTCCTGGTGTCCACAACTGGAAGAGCCAGCCTTTGAATCAAGGAGTTAATTTTGACACTGGAGAGCCGCTAGAGTTGTATTTGGAAGAAGTTAGTTTTCTGTGGTTACCTTGTCATGGTGCCAGAGATTGCTCGGCCCTCTGGGTGACCCACACCGCAGGCTTTTCTTTCTCAAAACTACTATGGTATGAGATTTAACACCCACACATGGAACTAGACTAACCAGATTTAACACTGGTGCCAAGTACAGGGTTGCTTTGATACTCCTGATCCCTTTCTTTATACCAAAAATGGATACAGAATAAAAGTGACCTGTGCCTGTTATAATTATATCTTATGATAAGGAAAGAAGCTGAGGGTAATGCGGGGATCAGAGGGAAGGAATGTAGACCAAAAGGAAATTGTTTCTCACTATAGCAATCATGTGTCCTTTACTTACGATTTGGTGTAGAAATCATAGAGAACAAGTTCTGAACAGTCTCCTTCAGATCATGTTGCTGTTTTTGAAGAAACGAGTTGTTAGCTGTGGCAGTGACCAGCTGTTTCTCTAGTTCTTCTATGATGGAGTTCTGTCTGGAAACCACTGTCTGAAGTTCATCTTTTTCATCTTTAATTGACTGTAGCTGCACTGTGTGCTTGTTTTCCATATCAAGAACTTTTTTTTCTAAAAAGCTGAAAAATAATAGCAGAACGTTTGTGATGGCTGCAGCATTTCTATGAAGCAAGTGTGAGGAAAAAACATTATTGTGAGCACAATCCTAGGCATGTCTACTTGGAAGTAAATCCTATTGCATTCAGTGAGTCTTCCTCCCAGGCAAGTGTGTATAGGATTGCAGCCTGAGTCATAGGGGACTGTACTTGTTGAGTTTAGGATCTGTTTTAATCGTACTTAGCTATGCAGAAATTCTAGGCTGGTAAGAGTTTCATATTTTCACATGCCCCTCCTCTGCCCTCTCACAGCAAAGCAGGGGTGACGTAACATCTGATCCAGGCTACATCATGGTTCTTGTAATGTGGTATTTCTCTAGTTCTCTGATCTGCTCTCCACAATAATGGTAGATTTTCTGCTTCAGAGGGAAGAAGATTTCCAAGTCTGGATGCTCTTCATGCTAGGAAATACAAAAACGTGCACCCTAAAAAAAATCTAAACCCTAGGTCCTGTCTTAATAATGTGGATTGAGCAAGATTTATTTTATTTTGCACAATTATGCAGCATTTTACTGTTTTGCTAACAAGAATTAGTTTCACTAGTCATGGAAAGGATCCTTCAAGGCCCTGAATGATATCCTATTTGACCACACCTCTGGCTCCGAAGATTTCAGCAGGCATTGCCTGCTCCTTTTCAGATCTTCATAGCATAAAGGCAAAAAGGAAGATTTTGAAACAATATCTCAGATTCTCGGCCAAATTTGGCCAAATTATATACCAACTGCTGTGATCCTGCGGGATTACAGTATATGCAGAGCCCTGAGGTGCCATATTCAAACATATGTGATGCACTCTGAATGAGAGAGATTTGGGTCTGTTGAAAATGTCTTCAGCGTGAAATGCTCTGCCTTCAATGCAATGGGTAAAATTGCAGAGTTTTAACAATGGTCTGACAAATACATATTCATGAAGGTTTGGTGTTTGCCCTTGGTTTTCTTGTTACTGTAACAGAGCAACTATGCTGTGTCAGAAGACTAGGCTTCATTTTATTCCCCATCCACTGTTGTGAATAAAATATTTTACAGCACATATTCCAAACAAAATGTCTGCATTCTATAAATATGATCTGCTTTCAGTAGGTATGACTCTGGGGTACTGTATTTAAATGCTACTCCTAAATGACATTGTAATATTGAGCCCATGTTTACTTTGCTCCTCTTGGGTAAAATATCTTGTTTGCATAATACAAACCTTGTGGGAGCATACACAAATATAGCAGGGGAGTGAAGACAAATGTGAAAACATGCCCTTTCCCCTCTATGTTACTGTTTACTAGAACTGAAAAGTTCTTTCAACATAGGGTTCCTACTGAAAAATTCAGCTTTGCTAATTTTAAATTCATCCCAACATTGTACTGTAGTGATTATGGGAACACAGCCCTCTGAATCCACCCTTCTGTTCTGCATTTTAGAAAATCACTTAATTTTCGACACAATATGTCTGCTAATAGCACGATATCTGGATGGAGACCCATTAAGCAGAACAGGTGTCCTAGTCATGTTTTATCTTTTAAGGAAGTGCATTTTTAGCCAATTATAGTCTGGTTTATAAAATATTAAGATTGACTTCTCTTTATATGTGGAACTATCCCACTGCAGGTCACATGCAAGCCTCTTGGAGCAAGCAAAGGTCACAATTCCACTCACTCCTCCAGTTGGCCTAAGGTGATCCCAGCTCAGCAAGACATGTTGACAATGCTGTTAGCCAGCTGTCACTCAATTATTCTGGGTAAACAAAAGGAGACCCAAGGTCCTTTGATGTTGGACACCCACTATAGAAGCAAGCAGGGGTCATTTCTGGCCCGCGACTAATAGAAAAGGAAGCTTTGGTGGGATAAAAATATTGTTGCATCCCATAAAGTTGGGTAGCCATATTTCAACTGGCAATAGTATAGTCTGCTGTATTGGGAGTGGTGAGTTCTGCTGTATTTGGATGACAGGAAAATAAGATAGGTTTTGGAACTGCCACCATTGAGGCAATTATACTTGAATAATGGTTTATAAATTTGGCTACAGTTAAAAGGTGTACAGTAGTTAAAAAGATACCATAGTCTCATAGGACTCCACTGACTGCCATGCACTATAGAGGAAGTGACACAAACAAAAGATAGGGCCTTACACCATCTGATAGGCAGAATGACCATTCCATTAAGGTCCTCAAAAACCAGAATGCTGTCTCCCAGTGTATTTTTCTTTGAGTTCTGAGTATAGATGCAATGGAATCCCTATGCTAATGCTATAACAACTTCTAGATAATTCTTCATTTCAGGAAAGTCATCCTCATCAACCAAATCGACAGACGCTGGTTGCTGCTTTATTCATATTATTACATATTCTAAAGTAGTGATTCCCAAACTATGGGTTGGGACCCACCAGTGGGTCATGAACCAATTTCAGATGGGTCGCGAAGCACCTACGGCAGCCCTACTGAAAAAATGGGAATATGGGATGCTGGAAAGGGGTAGGGCTGTGTAGTTTTTTTGTTTATGTCAGGATTGTAAATAGGCTTTTTTTCCCTATTCACACTGCTATTGGAAAATGACTGAGAAATAACCCAACTTATTGCTGCATTCTCAGAAAAACAACAGATTTTGGTGTCACAGTGACAGCACTTCTGGCTATGACATCACTTCCTGTGGGTCCCGGGCAGATTATTATTCTAAAAAGTGGGTCCTGATGCTAAAATGTTTGAAAACCACTGTTCTAAAGTATAGAACAGCTCACCTAGTTATAGCTATTAGTAATCGGAACTGGAAGGAATGCCTGCTAACTAAGCAAAGAGGCATTTTTAGCAGGCACAGAACAACTTTCTTTGCTCACCTTGCCATAACGAATTTTCTAGTTGCTGTTTGCTGGTATTTATTGTGCATCTTTTTAGATTGTGATCCCTATTGAGAGAGGGCATCAGTTACTTATTTAATTTGCTCTGTAAACCATTCTGAATGTTTTTGTTGAAAAGTGGTATATAAATATTCTTAATAACAAGAATAACAAGCCGATGAAATGCATGGCATGATGTTTGTAAGAATGATAAATTAATATAGAGCGCTGAGCTTAAATTAGCAGGGGAGCTTTCGGTCTCCGTTTAACATATGATTATTTGCATTCTGCCAATATGTTTCACTTGGATCTAACCACATGTAAACTGTGCTCCACATAGTGAATTTGTGGGCCCAGACATGAAAAAGGCAGCCCCTCAACTTCTGACGTATTTGGAAAAAACTTCATGTATGCAAATGATATTTCCTGATATTGATCAGTCATACCAGCTTTAGGGTGCAATCCTAACCAATTTTCCAGCACCAGAGTAAAGGCAATGCAAGTCTGAGGTAAGGGAATAATCATTATCTTACCTTGGGGAGGCCTCCATGACTGCCCCACAACTGCAGGGTGCACTACATGCCCCACTGACCCAACTAGGTCAGTGCTGGAAAGTTGGTCAGGATTGCGCCTTTAGTCCATTTTCATTTACTTGAACTAAGACTTACTTGTGTTTTAAAGCCTTCATGTGGTAATGCTAATAGTTGTACAACTATATGATCTTCTAGAGGGAAAAAAGGAACAATATGAATAGGAAGATTTATTACCTGTTTTTTTCTTGTAGTTTTCCTATCTCGCTGGTTTGATCTAAAATTTGCTTTTCTAGTTTGTTGGTTGATAGAGAATGTTCCAGAAGTTGATGTTCAAGTCTTGTTGTCTGATTCAGTACCTACATTTTGAGAAAGAACATTTGACTCACATTTGAAAATTCAGAATAATTTACGAGTAATACTCTAAACAAAGTCAGCATATGACAAATTGAAATAAATACTAATGGGCCTGCCAAGCTTAATTTCGATGTGAAAGCACACGAAAGTACAGTCTCGCATCTAAGTGTACTAGGCAGAACCAGAATGTAATCTCAATTTCCTGAATGCAGGGGAAACTAAAATTTTCAGAATATTTGAGAAAATGCAGGTGGCATATACAGAACATATGACTATCATCATAAGGCTATGTGCAGCTGATGCAATCAATTTATGTTCCATGCGTTGTCTATAGTTATACAAAAGACAATATGTGTGGCCAAGAATATTCACAGATATAGTACTTTGCCAGTTGAGGACTGGGAGGGATTGCCTCCTATAGGAGATTAAGTCTGAGTTTAATCATGTCTGTCTGTCATCTGAACAAATAGGAAGTAAACCAGTCAAGGATCCCCTCATTCCACTGCTGAGAATGAACATACCATGGTAAGCTTGATATTTCCTCCAATCCATCACCTCCTAGCTCTGGAAGTATTTTCTGTGATCTTCCATCTACCAGACCTACAGGAATAGTATAGCTTCCAGGTCACTGTGACTGATCTCACTTGGGTGATCTCAGGCACATAGATATTGTAATATGTGATTGTATCCCCCAGGAGTCATCATATAGCCCTCAAACATCTAGGAGAAGGAATGTTCAATGGATGTTGTGCTATTTTCATAACATGTGTTCATTTTCACCACATCCCTTAGGGTGAGTCACCATTAGTCCCAAATTGTGAACTGGGATGAGATTGCCCAAGCTAATCCCATGTCTAAACTCAGGTCTGAGTACCATATTCTAACACCAAGTAATTCTACTGGTTAATTCTACTGGTAATTAGCTGTCAGTAATTAGTAAAGTTTCAGATTTTATCTCTAATGACATACTTCAGCAAGATATCTGTATTAGTCTGTAACGTGTGTGTTTAATGCAAAAAGTTGTGTCAGAGGGGCTAATAATTTATAGTGACATGAATATTTGTCAGCAAAAGCCTCCTTCATCAGAAGGCTTTGCCATTTAAATCATTGCTCCTGCACTTTACAACATTATTTCATGTTTTAATGGAAATATCTTTCTGTGGTCAGAGAGCGTATAGATAGAAACATTGGATTTACTGTTAGTGGTGATGTTTTGCATTGTTTTAATTGAATCATCCCATGGTTTCAGTTTTAATATGATTCTGCTGTTGTATTCTTCTAATTCTGTAGAATGACATCTGTTTTTAAGAATGAGGAAACAGGACTGTCATGTGGAGCATTGCTTTGCATTTCATTCTTCTGCGTGTTCTTTAGTTTATATTGCTTTCCTCATTGTGTTTTAATTCATCAAGATTTGGCTCACATTAGCAGGAAGAATTTATTACTCACATCCTTCACGCTCATTCAGGACATGATATCACATTTGTGTGTTTCCAAATTGTGGCAAAGAATTAAGGTGTTTCAGAGCATACTCATGCCATCAATTCCCGTGTTGTTAATTAAGTCCTTAAATAGTCATCAGTACACATCTTTAATGGTCATCTGCTTCCAAGCAAAACTGTTTATAAAAGCATTCTTCAGACATATATATGCAGCAATAAACTGTTACATGTGAATCAAAACTGCTTCAAATGGATATTGGGTGTTAAGTGGGCAAACTGACCTGCAATTTGCTATTTTTTTTAATAAACATGCATGTTTGATGCTTTGGTGCTGGGTATGTTGAAGATTTAAAGTGCTATAAAATGTGTAATATAATTTAGTGCTGTTCCGAAATAGAGATGTGAATTTTCCCTATCAGTACAGATTAAAATATTATAATAAAAATATAAAATGAGAGCAAAAAAATGAAACTGTTCTGTCAAAGAAAACTTTAGTATTGCCCTCTCCCTTGTGTGCTAGCTTACTACAAACAAGATTTCTATATCAAAGAGCATTCAAACAATCCTATACCTGCTGTTGGAAGTTGTCTTAGCCAGAATTCTACAATCGCATTCTAGGTGATGAGAGTACTTTCAGACTCATGTACACGTGAAAGTACAAAAATTTTACCAAGCTTTTAAAAATTAGCTATAACCTGAAGAAAGGGGTTTTCCTCTTTTTAAAGGTCTGAAAAACAATAAACAAGTTCTTCATGAAAATATATTTCATTTACTATGAGGCATGTAGTGACTTAAATGAATTTATTATTTCACAACTATTATACTGTGTACTCTGTAAATGTAATAGTTGGTGGTTACTTGTTGATAACCACTTTTGGATGTATTTGTCTTGAGATCTGTAACAAGGCTATTTTTTTCCTCCCGTTTGGATATGGGAAACTCTCTTTTCCTCTTAAGGAACCACAATTGATTTGGGATTTAGGCATCAACTTGAAAATATGTGACAATTTATTTTTCTTTGTAGCTTCCTGTTATTCTCTAACCTTTCTCCCACTCAGTTCAGTCTTTTGATTTGTCCTGCAGTTAAATCATAGCTATTGAAATACTATTGAAATACTATACTACCACTTATTCTCATTTCTTTGCAGACAATGGATGCAGAACGTGGGCCTTTCTGAGAGCCCCTTAAATACTGCACTAAGAACTGCAGGGAATAGGAAGTGAATATGTTCTGGATGTGGCTATAGATCAGAGCCTGGGGGGGGGGGAGGGTTCCACCTCTGAGTTCAAAACAATTTTAATAGTAGCCTATTTGATGGGGACCAGGGAAGGCAAAGATTGTAAAGTGCTGTTCAGATTAATCCATGATGTAAATGTTATGAGAGATGTTCCAGAGCAAAAACTTCTAAGTCGTACACTGAGGTACAAATGGGTATCATCTTCTTTGCCCACCACTGAGTATGTATCTTTATTAGACACATGTGAGCATCACAAGTCTTCTTGCTTGTCCACCACTTTTCCTTCCTGCATACAATTCAAGCACTGTTGGGATTGTGGCCACCAACTTTTCCATATTCCAGGCAGTTGTCCCACTCCAATGTATTCTTTTTTCTCCCAGTGGCCACTGCAAGGTGGCCAAGACAAGTTGCTTCAAAACACAAGCTTTGCCTTGCTGCCTAGTGTTCTCTTAAGAGAGTGTGGGGCATACCGTTCAACTTATGCACTTTAGTTGACCACCCACCTTGTACAGAAGCCTCTGCAAATGCAGACTATGTGAACATTCATATATGGTTTGACTGAGAGAGCATCTCCTGGTAGGTGGCAAATTCACACAGATGGAGCTTCTTTTTCTCTTCGGGCAATATATTCAAGCCTGAATTTGAGCCTGTTTTAACTTGTTGGGGAAGGCATATTTATTGATGGTTTTTGTGGTAGCTTTGAAAACTTACATTAATTGAGCCATTTGCTTGAGAAAAATGTAATGCCACAGAGCTAAGAGAATTTGGCTCGGCTTTGGTAATGGAATGGCTAGTTGTATGAGAATAGTAATTGCAACTTGGAAGGAAAGGAGGAACACGAATGGTTTATTTGCCTTCCTTTTTCATCCTTGGCCAAACATTACTGTGAACAGTGTTTGCTTTGCAGACCAGCAGATACACTCCATAAGATTCACAATCGCGGTTTGCCTTGGAATGCATGGAATGTCTTGCAAGAAGAGAGACTGTGGTCTTCCTCACTGCCCATCGACACACAGTTGACAGCAGGATAGGGATTGACAACTTAAGGCTCCAGGCACATCCAGTCCACAGAAAGTTGCCACTTTCCCCATGAATCACCAAGCATGATAGTACTGGATTCTTCTTCCCACATACCTCATCCTGCCCTGACATCACTGAATTAGGGTTGTGTGAGTACTGTTGCTACTTTCATTGCTGAGCTATAACCAGTGTTTACTGGAAAGTGTTTCCAGTAACATCCTTTTTCTTACTCCATTCACTGAGCATGCCAAACTAGAGAGGGACGCCCCATTTCACTTCCCTGAGGATTGTTACATCAGCTACCTGGAAACAACCTGAGAGTAATTCAGCAGGGCAGCAGCCTCACTTTGAGACATAAGTACAGGGATGCTGAGCATGTGGGTCTGTTGAACCATTCAAAGGAGTTTTTGTTAAATGTGCAGATCAAAAGCCTCACTGAGTATTCATAACTAGTCATGCAGCCAGACTGCAGCCATTACCTACTGAATAAAACATGTAAGCTGCACTTACTTTGAAACTACCATGTCATCGCAATTGCATCAGATTCCTGCTAAGGCACCTTTTCAAGAGATGCTGCTCTTGTGTCGTGGAGTGGTAGAGCAACTGTCCACCTCAGCATGGCATCTTTTCCAGGGGTGTCGCTTTTGTTGGTGTCTCTCTTGTAGTGAGATGCAGTGAAATGAATGGCTGGAGAGCATCTGCTGTGGCTCTGCAAGGCATTGTGGGAGCTACCCAGAAGCCACAGCACCTGCACTAAAACAGCGGAGGCTGAGCTCTCGCTGCTGCAAGCTCCAGTCTCTCCCTGTGTAGTAACAGGCATGTGAGTCTATTTTCACTGGAGTATGACAGGACAGGTGAGGCTTTGTCTTCCCTGCCTTTCCTAACCTCTCATGGTTGCTATCTTGAGCCCTTTTGGGACAGTATACAATATATATATTTGCTCTGCTATAGGAACTGCTTTGTGATTTTTTTTTTGCTTGAAAGGTAGGATAGAAATATGCTTAATGTTAATAACAATAATTGTAATTTCTATTTTGCAACACAAACCACTCCTTTTATGGTTTGTTGTGGCTCTTGTAACTGTAGCATTGAGATTTTTGAGAGCAAAAATCTAATACCAAAAATAAAACGTGTGCGGCTCTCTTGGATGTAGAATGATTTCATCTTGCACTGCTGCTACTTACGTGTGCCTCGACATCGGTTAATTTGCGAGTCTGTTCTGCTGTTTGATTTAATAGGTTTATGCCGATTTCGATCATGACCGCCGTCTGGTTCTGCACTGCGTTCTGTTGGATCTCTACAATTTCTTTTTTCATGTTATCCTGGATATAATTTTCAAGCTGCATGACAAAAGAAAGAGAAAGTGTGTTCGTTCACTGTTTTGCTTCTTGCTAAATAGGCTCATTAGTCTGGACAGTTCATAAAAATGCATTACAGAGAAAATATCAAATTTATTTTCAACAGATAAGGCAATATGGAGCTGCCAAGTATAAGCTAGAGATGAGCCGCAGGACACAAATCTGCCTAGTGGTAGCCATCTGATCTCCCAGGAACATTCTCCATATGTCCCAGCTACCCCTATTTAATTATCCTTCTTCTTCTGTCCATGTTGTCATTATTTTTTCCTTGGGAGAAATGTTGGGGTGCCATTGTAAATATTAATATGCACCCACCTGACTTAGCGCTCTTCATATTTCCTTTAATCTTGAGACATTGAAGGTGCAATCCTAACCTGCAGTTAGGCCGGCATAGTTAGACCAGCAAAGTTTGGCCGGCACAAGGGCCACCGTAAGACGCGTGTGGGCCACTGAGAGTCAGGGAAGATGGTGCACATCTGTGTGCTGGCCTCTGTGACACAGAGAGTATTCCAAACATACTTTACGGAGTCCCTTGCGCCAGCCAAACTTGCTGGCTTAACTGTGCTGGCCTAACTCCAGGTTAGGATTGTGCCCTAAATATCTGAAGGGAAAAGGAGACATTTTGACTCTAGTCCACATCCATTCAGATATAGTCATAACACAAAATATCTGTCCGTTGCTTCCTATAACCCCTCTCTCACTCCACCCTGTACTTATTCAGGTAATAAATATTGCTTAGGCTGCAATACTACGCACACTTTCCTGATAATAAGTTCCATTTATCATAATTAGATTTACTTTAGAGTAGACATTGTGCTGTTACTCTCTTTGAGTGGCAGCTATTCAATCAGTATGGTCAGATCCCTTGCAAGATGAAATGTTCTTCAGGATTAAAAGAAGAAACCTTGATGATCAGTCATGTAACAGGGTTAGCAGGCCCTGCTTCAAAGCATATGAAGGCCAAGTATTTCAGTATAAATACAACTGAAGCAGGCAGTGTAGAGCTGATAGGGCTATGAAGCAATGTGACATTCGGGTGAGAGTAGACAGTACAAACGCACCAGGGTACCTGTTTTCATTCCTGAAATGTTGAAGTATTTGCATTCTCCACTGCTCTGGATGGTGCCATTAAAGAGTAATGGAAAGTAGAGTGACTATCTCATAGTCACACCAGATGTGAATTTTAACTTTTAATAACAGTGGCCTTTCATGTGTAAGGTGGTTTTGTTTGGTTTGGTTTAATTTGTAAATAGAATCTGTTCAGATCTGGCTCAGATCTTGGGCGGAAGGGAGATTTAGCCCATGAGTCCTGGTCTAGATCAAATTACATACACTCCACCCCCAGCATGTTTCAAGTCACGTCTAGTTTTGCCCCGCAGACTTGGCTTCATGGCTGCTTCCCTCCATTGTCACCTCTGGAGGAACTGCACCAGCATCAACAACAGTGGAAATTTTATACAGAGATGAGAGTAACTTCGACAAAAGCTTAAGGAGTTTAGTCACCTTCCTGAACTAAGAGTTCAAATACTTGCAAGTATCTCACATTGTTAGGGATTAGATAAGAAGTCTGGTATGCTCTGACAAAGTTGTTTATGCATTGTTACACGACTTTTGGACAAACAAAACACAAAAAGCAAGGGTGAGAAACAATGTCTTCCTTCTAGGAATGCCAAAATAACAACGGTTTCGAAATGGTCCCAAGGCATTTTCTCGTAAACGTTTCCGCATGTGTAGCCAATGGCAGCTTCTGAGGTTTAATATATGATACATTTTATTTTAGGTGTTTGATATTAATAATTAGCAAATGTGTAACAACTTTCTTCATACCCAGAGTTCTCTGAGAACCATTTGATTTACTTCCTTTCTCCGAATTCTATGATGTCCGAACATCTACCTTTAGTCTAGATGCCCAGCAGCATGTTTCATAGCTAAAAGTACTCCTCTGTCTCATCATTGCTTCTCCTAAAGCTAGCTATTTAGCAAATCCTCATTCCTAATAGGAAATAAGATTATAAGAAATAACTAACTATATATCTTGTCACTGTTCATAAGCAACCATCTCTCCTTCTTCCCCTACCTTCCCATGTGGTCCCTATTTCCCATCTACTTTCAATTTGGAGCTCCTCAGAGTAAGGAACTGACCCTGACTTTATCTCTGTAGAATTCATGCATGTACAGGCATGTCTTAGTAACTGCTGGGGTTCTGTTCCTGACACCCCTGTGGATTCTTGAAGCCATGGATACTGGGGACTCCTTTTTAAAGACAGAATAGCATCAGTGGTTTTGCTACAATCAGGGGCGAATCTATTTGAAAGGGCGCCCATGGCGCCCAATGAAAATGCGCCCCTAGGGGCACGCAACGTCATGACATCACATCGTGATGTCATGACATAGCGCCCCGCCCCTTCTAAGAGGCGCGTTCTGTTCGCTGCCGCTGGCCCTTTAAGGCCAGCGGCAGCGAACAGAACGCGGTGGGGACGCCGTGTTCTGTTCGCTGCCATTGGCCTTAAAGGGCCGGCGGCAGCGAACAGAACGCGGCGCCCCAGCCGCGTTCTATTCGCTCGTGCCGGCTCTTTAAGGCCGGCACGAGCGAACAGAAAGAATGCGGCCGGGGCGCTGTGTTCTTTCTGTTCGCTCGTGCCGGCCTTAAAGAGTCGGCACGAGCGAACAGAACACAGCGCCCCGGCCGTGTTCTTTCTGTTCGCTCATGCCGGCCTTAAAGGGCCGGCAGGAGCAAACAGAACACAGCGCCGCCCAGCGCCCCGCCCCCCTTGAGAAGCGGGAGGGGGCGCCGGGTGGCAACGCGTTCTCCTTGCTCCGGCTGGCTCTTTAAGGCCAGCTGGAGCGAGGAGAATGCGGCGCAGGGAGCGGGAGGGCCGTGGGCGCCATTTTGGGGGGGCGGGCGCCATGTGAACGGCGCCCCCTGCAAGATGGCGCCCATGGCTCGTGCCACCCCCTGCCACACCCTAGTTACGCCCCTGGCTACAATAAGGTAAAAAAGAGATTTGTTTCTTGTTCCCTTATCTTTTTGAGGGCACAATCCTAACCTGGAGTTGTGCTGCCACATCGTTCTTGTGCTGGACCAGCGCTGTCGCAAATGTGCTGTATCTGTGTCGCAAATCTGCGGATTAGGTAGCTAGGTCAGTGCACTCAGCAGCGCCAGCTCACGGGTACAGCCACACCTGTAAGCTGTACCAGTTGAGCTCCGGTTTAGCTCTGCTGGTGCAGGGCCTTGCCAAGGGTGTGCCAGAAGCGGATGGGAGGCTTAACAGGGTGGTGCCATGGGTGAAGAGGGGGCAGAGATGGGACATGGCCGTATCCAAGTCCCAATCCCCAGGCTAGGTGGCCCCGGTTCAAGCTCCTCCTAGCCACGTGGACTTGTGCCTGCTCTTTTGTGAATGCAGATCCGAGCAGCCTCATAGGGCTGGCTAGGGCTTACCATGGGGCAAGGGGAAAATATTCTCTTGCCCCGCACTGAGCTGCTGCTGCCTCAACATCATTGGCAATGCAAGTGAGCCAGCCTGGGTATTCCAGTGCAAGTTAAGATTGTATTGTATTAGGTTTCCCAGCATCTATGGTAACTGTGGATTCCGAATCAGTGGATACTGGGACACACCTGTATATTATTCTAATGCAATAGCATCTCAAAATAGGTGTGTGACTGCCTCAATTTTGTTATTGTGCATCTGTGAATTGCGTGGATTTTTCATTTATTTATTTTAAATGGCTCTCATGAACTTCTTGAAATACAGCCTACCATAAGAAGCCAACTTTAAATGCGACATTTCTGCCTCTGGTGCTGGAAGTTCTTGTCTTGTCATTTTTTCTCTCCTTCAAGATGCCAATTTGATTGTGGTGTCTACTTCCGTTGAGCAAGATAGGGTTACAGCCCAAGTTTTACTGAACTCAATGGGCTTATTTCTGAGTAAAATTAATAACACTGTTTTCAAATCCCTTTACTGAAAGAGGTCTTGAGCTGATTAGTGGTTGCAATTTTTTCTCTGAAAATCTTGCATTTCATAACTGACTTTTCAAAAATGTATCCAATCATTGCAATTTTGTATAACCATAATTTCTTGGGCCTGTGAAGTTGCATTGTAAGTTCAAGGAAGATGTTTGTCGTGCATTTTGTAATTTGCAGATAAAGCTGGGAGAACTAAAAGTAACTTATTTACATAGAAACAAATGAAGCTGCTTTATATGGAATGAGACTATTATTTCATCTAGGTTAGTATTGTCTGATTTCTTCTTCCATATAAATACAAAGCAGTAATTCTCCATGGAAGATCAATGCTATGTTCCCTTTATTTCTTACAGCCTTGTACAATTACGCAACTTGTTAGCAATACTAAACTTATGTTGCCAAAAGGCCAAGGGCATATTAGGTTATATCTGAGCACTTTCTAAAACATTGCTGTTACATCAACAACATTTTGGCGCTTTAAGCAAAATTGCACACAATCCCACCACTTACAGTTTGTAAAGAAAATGCAGTGCTTAAATTTAGCATATGCCATTTCTTAAACACCAGTTTGAACTATATTAATCTTTTAAAGCGAACAGATGGATCAGTCAATTTCTGTTTGAAGTTAGGACTCCTGATTCTGTTGTTCACATCTATTTCACAGAACAAGTCAGCCACCAGACTAACAAATTGCTTATACTTTTCCAAGATGTAATTATTCTTCATCCATGTGGAATTATAAATGAGATCGTCGTTTTGCTTTATTGAATATAACTAAGCATTTATGTTCTTGGCAGCAATAGTTGTTGTACTCGGAATCCACTTTTGCCAAATAAGTGCTGTAGTTTATGAATGGCACAAGGAAACACTGCAATACATGATACAGATCACTGCCTGAAAAGTAATCCAGCTGAAACATTAATAAAGCGTTTAAAACAATCCCTTACCTAGAGACTATAAGAACAAGATCTGCTTTCGGCATATCCAAGGGCTTTTACAGGCTTATTTAAATTCTGATTTTATATCCTGTGCATGCCATATTGGAGGGGTTGTTTGAAAGCCCACTCATGAAACAATTGAACAATTATCTGGTCCCAAACCTAAAGCCAGGATTAAAAATGAATTTAAGTATGCCAGAGAGCTTGGGGTGAGCCCAGGACGTTGTACCATTTTTGGGGTCAGGCTTTCTTGGGCAGCACTTTTAAACTATGGAATTATTCAGATTCTCCATGCATTCACATGCACAGCACAGAAGAGAAGACAGAGAGCAGAAAGCCAGAACTGAAGGGGAATGGCTGGAGAGGGAGGAAAATGCTAAATGTTAACAGGATTGATCACTTCTATTAAGGGGGTTGTGTATGCTCCAGTGCTACCTAAACCTCTCCCCAAAAGTTATCCCTGCACATGCCCATCTATGGAGGGGGGAGGCAGCAGCGGAGCACACCCCTATCCTCCTTCCCTTGGCTTATGACAAGAACAATGGGTAGCCTCCCTGCTCCATGCCATTTCTCTTGGAAATGAACAGAAATATGAAGTGCTGGACACCTGAAGCGGAGAGAGAAAATGGAACAGGGCAGCCTGCAAACTGCCTTTCCATTTCTATTTCTCCATAGCAGTGCCACAATTATGGCACTCCCTACTGCAATTCTAAAGCACTAAAAATACAAGTAGATAAATAGGTACCACTTTGGTGGGAAGGTAACGGCGTTCTGTGCGCTACCGCATATAGTCTTGCTGGCCACGTGATCACAGAAGCTTGTCCTCAGACAAACACTGGCTCTACAGGCTTAGAAACGGAGATGAGCACCACCCCCTACAGTTGGTCACAACTGGACCATTCGGTCGTGGGAAACCTTTACCTTACTGGGAGAATTAAGGTCACAGCTTTTCAGCAAGGGCTCAAAACATTTTTGTTCTGTCTGGCATTTAGGTGATGAATTGTCTGCCTCTGGGACCTCTGTAGCAGTGTGTTGGTTGTAAATCATCTGCCCTTCTCCAAATGATTGTATTTATTTTATTGTGATTTTACTTAGTTTTTATATATTGTATACAGATGTGTCCCTGTATCCACTGATATTCATGGTTTCAGTTATCCACGGATACCATGGATAGTGGAGACACCTATTAAAATAATAGGGGAACATTAAACAAATCTATTTTTTTTTACTTTGTTGCAGCAAAACCACTGATTGTCCCCAATCTTTTAAAAAAGCATCCCCAGTATCCACAGTTCCATGTATCCATGGTGGGGTCAGGAATGGAACCGCAGCAGATAATGGGGCATGCCTGTATTTTAATTGAGAATTGTAAGCTGTCTTGGGCATCTGCTCAGGAAGAGAAAAGGCAATGTAAAAATATTTTAAATAAAATAAATAAATACTTGGTGCTTTATAACCTCCAAGCCAGTGAGAGAAGTAAAATGGTGCCATGGAAGTTTTTTTTCCTCCCTACATCTTCCTCTGGTGGCACTGTTGATGGTGTGATCCTCTTCTGACGTGCTCTCATGAATTCAGATGAGAATTTGAATCCCTAGTGGACTGGCAGGCTGGGGACGATGATGGACAGAGGGTCTGGGGGCTCGTCCATTTGCCACTCCTCCAGGGTTGTTGTGTCATGCAACTGTTTCATGTCCATGGCGATTTGACCCAGCTTCCATTTGCCTCCCTGGCATGCTCATGTGTCTTTCGTCTGTCATCTGTTGAAGACAGAGCCAGAGAGACACTATCCTTAGAAAACTTCCCTCCTAGTTTCATGGAGAATTTCCAAACGAATATCCAATAGCATGTAGTCAAGCATCCAAGAAGACTGGGTCAAGCTCAAGCTGAGTTCAATAGTCAGGCAAAAAATTAGAGCATAAAAAGTGTGTATTAAAATACAAAGGGGGAGGGGAACTGAGGATGCAAGGAAGAAAGGGAGGAAAAAACAAGCAGGCTTGGAAAATTGAGTTGGTGCAGTGCTGGGCAAAAGCTAAACAGGCTAGCCTAGCAAGCTTAAAAGCAACATAATTCGCTAACACATCTGATGCCTACTGTGCTTACTCAATGGTTTAGCTTTTGATATGCCATTATATCTCTGATCACCAGCAAAACTGGTGGAAATGCCCCTGTACAGATTCATTTTGCCAAATGTGAGCATTCTTGGGTATCATCTTGACCTTAGTAAGCTAGGTTTGGTTAGGTCATAGGGCCTCCAGTTGGATGGTTTATGACCACCTGGGCGTTCCTAATTATCTTCTGATTTGGTCAGAGTTCAGCTGGAACATGTTAGTTCCAGCAGGTAAGCTGGCTGGGATTTATTGATGGATCTAGACAATGTAGGCACGCAATCCACAAACTCCCTATTTGCTTAGCCTTCATGCTTCAGTCTTCATACATTGGCACCGATTTCCAAGTCTCACCGCGAAATAGACAAGGAAAAACAATGGAGCAAGTGGAGTTCAACCTTTACTCAAATCAACTAAGATGATTCATCATTATTTTCACAATGTGATGAGCAAACTTTTGAGCTTTCTCTACTTACTTACTATTTTGTGGCATTTTAGTTAGTCCTATTATATTAGTCCTATAAAGTTTTAGCTTATTTCAGATTTGCTTTTCTAACAGACAAGCTCAGGTGGTTACTTCTACTTTTGTCTCCTTAGATTTATACCAGCTATATAAACTGGTATAGGCCCAAGGAAACCCCCAGGCCTATGTAGAGTTAAGTAGGAAATATTTTAGCAGGCCTACCCATCCCCATCTTTGGATGCAGCATGTCCTTCATCAGCATGAAAACATGGTTGCTGATGGTTGGGGGTAGGATTGAGTTGTGGGATGGTTTTTTTTTTCTGATGGTTCTCTCTACAGTGCTTAATACTGCTGTATAAGAATTATCAAAGGCAGGCACTGACTACAGGTTCAGGACTCATTTAGGTGCTCCTTCCCACACTTTCTATGCTGTGGCTCCTCACATTAGTTTCACCCTTCCTGGAAGCTGGACAGGGCTGGCATGGGAGGAGCTTTGGCATTTATTCCTTCCCTGAGGCTTTTGACATTACCTCTGAGATGCAAAGAGGGAGGAGCATCACTGTGATAAGGGGGTCTAGAATGAACTGCCGTCTTGAAGACCCAAGCCCCATTGAAAGTAAAAGAGGCTTGGTAAGTATAGACTTAAAACCCTGGTATAAATACCTGGAATGGTGATGTACTTGCCATCCTGGCTAGAGGAATTTCAATGTTTGGTGAGGTGTTTAACTTCAAAATAAGTATTGCATTTATAGCCAACACCTCATTCAAAGGTAATCATACTGCCTCAGTCAAGGAGAAAGCTGAGAGAGCCTATCACTGCCATTCTCCACAGCCTACCATGTTTCAATTGGATTTCCAGCATGCACACGTTATATTAGCAGATTACTTGCATTCAGTGTAATTCAGTGAACATTGCTTTCTTAGACAGTTTTATTATGTTAGAATACAATTCTTTTTGAATTACATTCGTCTTTGTGCCTAATTCATCTTATATGCGAGGGTTCCTGCTTCAGTACTTATGCAGTTCGTCTGCTTTCAAGGGAAAAAAATATGTTTTACCATGGACCCGTGACCACATTTGTAACAGGAGTCCCAGATAAATTCCTTTGCAAATGTGGAAAAATATTCAGCTGCTATATATTTAATGCAAAGAGGAAAAATTGCTTTTTAACATACTATTTCACTATGTTCTTAAGCTAACTATAACATTTTGAGTCATCAAATGCATTTTGCAACATTTTGTATCAATTCCCATTCTTTTTGTGTCTGTGTGTTGCTCCAAATTAAAAGCATCAGACCACTTTTTACCATGAGAGTCTGTTAGTTAATTCCTAGCATTTGTTTTAAGTTCTCTTCATAGTGGAATAAGATTCATTTTGCTTTTATATCCAGTTTTGAAAGTGTCTCTATCAAGCATTTAGTCTTTCTTCAAGTTACGGGAAAATGAAAAGGCAGAATAAGAAGTACATAACTCCAGGCTGGAAGAGAGTCAATTTAAAACTGGTTTGCTGCCCTTTATAGTTCGGGCAGGAAGTCCCTGTAGACCTCTGTTGTTTGTCAAGAAAAAACAATCCTCTTGAGAATGCAGATGGGAATGCTTGAGAAGACTACAGTATTAGTTTTATGCATAGCCTGCTGAGAGTGTCTCTGTCAGTCCAGACCTCCAGCTAAGCTTTCCTCTCTTATCTCCTTTTCCTGTCAACAAACAAAAAGGTGAAAGTAACAACCTAAATGAAGGCTAGCAAGACGTGCATTGAGATAAATTAGAAAATGCTCACGGCAATAACTATGTATATATGTCTATGATACTGAAAGTTTAAGCGATAACTCCTAGAACCGTAAACAAAGATGGAAACAGAAATGCTGTGCAAGAGATCATCTTAATGAAAACCATTTGTGTGCTAAATGGAAAGGAATGCCACTGTCTTTGAAGTCAGACGTATGAACTATTTTTAATTGGCTATTTTAAATGTTTCATTATGGTGGCATCCTGGGCTTTATAAGCCTGGAAAGGTATAATGCAGTCTTGCTGTTTGTTAGTAATGTTTGAAAGCATTCTAGACTTTATGGTTTCACAAGTGCATCACAAAGCTGTGGATCCAATGAAAACAGCAATTCTCTCACTGTATAGCATGAGTTACCATTCAGTGTGGCCCACAACTACTTAAGCTGCAGTGCTGGAATAGAAATTGATGCACAATGCAATCTGAAACATCCGTACCCAAAAATAAATTCTATTGACTATACATACGGTTCTTCAGATTTACCTTGGAGACATACATTGGATATGTTGGAAGCATTCTATCTGAAAAGCTACAGTATGGCAAAATATGAAATGGAGAGGGGCCGGAAATGTCTCCAATATAAAAACATGTTTCTACTCTATCCTGAAGTTTCTATATGAAAAATCATGACCTCTTAGCAGTTTCACAGCATTCCAAACATTGAGAGTATTCCTTTAAATTCTGCCTTAGAACAAAACATGAATCAGGCTGTGCTTAACGGGCAATAAGCCAACTTCAATGTATAATGCTTGCCAGCATTTCATGTATTGAAAGCATGATGACATTTCCTTAAAAGTAGATTGAGTTTCATTATGAACAATTTGCACTGTTAGGTTCTTTCCAGTATTATCCTTTGATAAGTGCAGAGATGGCTTTTTAAGTCATGAGCATCTTCCATACAATGTTTTCCCCTGAATGTTGTATTAGGTCTGAACTACACATCTGGTATAATTAAGACAGAAGAATCGTGTTGGAATGGACTCTGGGCACAATCCTAACCTGGAGTTAGGCTGGCACAAATTAAGCCAGCAAAGTTTGGCCAGCACAAGAGACACCATAAAGTATGTTTGGCCCACTTTCGGAGTCAGAGGCAAGCACACAGATATGTCCCATCCTCTCTGATTCTGCGAGTGGTTCAAATGTGCTTTACAGTGGCCCTTGTGCCAGCCAAACTTTGCTGGCCTAATTTGTGCCAACCTAACTCCAGGTTAGGATTGCGCCCTCTGTCACTAGATTTCAGGAGGTAGGGGTCTAAGGAGACCCACTGTCAACTAGGCAATCTACTGAGAGGTAAGAAATATTTTTGCTTACCTTTTCCAGGCCATCTGGTCACCTCCCACCATAGGATGAAACCAAACCAGTCCCCTTCACACTTCACACTGAACCATTCCTTGACCCCCTTCAGCAGCATTTTACGGGAGGGGTGAGTGGCTGGCAGGTTATAGAAAATGTGTATACATGCAGGTTGTGCAGGCACAGGTTGTGCAGAGAATCTTTGGAACCAAATAACAATGCCTGATTTATGATGCAAACCTCAATTTATTCATGTATCATAGGATACAGCCTGCCTTCATAGATTTAAGTTCTGAAATGCTTTGCATTTTGTTGCCAGATTTTGTGCGTGTGTAGATAAAAGATTCAAGTTGGCTTGGGTGTTCTGCAAGTTCTTATAAAGATATAAAAGGGACTACTCTAATTTCCTCAAGTACAGTATAGTTTATCTGCAAGAGAGGTACCCATTTGTCCAGTTGTTACTTATTAGACCTAGCTCAAGAAATAGTTCTATGATACTTATTGTAATGTATACATGTAATATATTTTGAAAGAATACAAGCTTGCCCTGATATCTGCTGGGGTTCCGTTCCAGACCCTACCAGGGATACCTGAAACCGTGGATACTGGGCACGCATTTTGAAAGACAGGGGAACATCAGTGATTCGCTGCAACATTGTTTAATGTTCCTCAGTTTTTTTAATGGGGGTCCCAGTATCCATTATATCTGTGGATAACTGAAACCAAGGATTCCAAATTAGTGGATACCAGGGCACACCTTTATACCTTTCTGATCATGTTTATTTTCTAAATAGTTCACATAAGCATGAGATGCTTCTGTAAATAGTTATTTGTCCAGTGGGTGAACCAACTCCTGAAATATCTGCAGTTGCTTCTATTATGCTGGATTCACATCCGTTCTCTAATAAGACTTTTTATGGTGAGATAGTCATGGTAGCTTGTGTGTACAGAGGTGGTACTGTGTGAACCAACACTGTAGTGTTAAATTTATTCCATCAAACAAGTGGAAATTAAGAACATAGTTTATATAGTTTATTTTTGAAAATAAATTTCACATCCCTTCTACAAATAAACCCTGTTTAGGCTTTGGAAATGTTTTTTTTTTTTAACCAGAAAATAGATTCAGCATCCTTTAAAAAAAAAAAAGTACTGCATAATGATACAATTATTTTTTGTTCAAACTGAAATCTAATTATTCACAAGATCCCTTCCAAAATATTCATGCCAGTTTTATCATATCTAAGCATATTGATAAGAGAGCCTTTCATGCAGGTTCTGCATGAAACTGCTGCTCACTTGAGTCTTATAGAAAGCTCAACTGTATAGGAAGTTTCTTGAGATCATTTAACTGGAGATGTCATGGACTGAATTTGAGACTTTGTGCCAGCAGTGCTTTAGGCTGTGGTCCCTCCCAGTTGACTGTGGTCAGTTATTGTCAGGTGCTACGTACAGTCAAGAATACCCCTGTGCAAGTGGCAGTCTTTTTTCAGTGGATCATAGACCATAGTGTCAACAGCAGTGGTAGTAGCAAGGGTTTCTTGCTCCCCAACTCTGCACAAATCAAGGTCATGCATAGTTAATAGTAGTCATTTATTCCCAGCCTTCAAGCTGTATCCAGCGGGCTTCAGCCCACTCCCCATTTAATTGACATGACCTAGCTTCTCCTGCTGGCCAGTAGCTTACTATATCTGCTGGATTTTTTGAACAGAATCAAAGGCATCAGATTTAGGGAGAAGCAATCGCACTTGTACTTATCGAGTGGCACAGGTCTAGGGTTTCCAGCTAACCAAAATTTATATGGGTAATGGACGTTGCAGAAGTAGCATAGTGGATGTACATGTGTTATCAGTGTTTTCTAAAATGAATGCAAATGTATGCACAGTGTACTGCTCCACCTTTTAATGAGAAGACAATACAGAGGGCTAGCAGAACATTTGGTGAAATTAGCTGTGTTGTGTTGTCTGTGTTGATCCCCCAAATGTCATGGGGTCAAGCAATTCATCCCCATATATAGCCCAAGTAGCTTTCTCCTCAATCTATCTGCCATCTCACTACAGGCCACCTTTCTGGCAGCACAAAGCCTTGGCATGCAAACTGATAATGAAAGGAATAGGGAGCACCATCCCACCATTTTCAGATAGGCAAGAATATAAACCCATAACTAGGGTTTTTTTTAAAATAAAAATGCATAAAAACACAAAACACGACCTTTTTGGTGGTTAAAATATATTCCAGAAATTAAAATAGATTACTTTTCCAATTAGAAATAATACTGTGGCTGCGTCTGCTGACACTATATCACTGTGGCATTCCTAGGGGGTGAAAAATGCTAAGATAAGTTTTACAGGAACCTGAGCTCCTGTGTGACATGGTCGCTCCCCTTCACGTCCCAAGCAAAGCCTCTAAGCCAGCTGTCTAAGCCGTGAATGGCTCTGGAGGTGAGGAAGAGGAGCTGCATTACACAGGAGCTCAGGGTCCTGCAAAGGTAGCAATTTGCCTCACTCTAGGAACTCGACTGCTATATCACCTATAAAAAGGTAAAGGTTTCCCCACGACCGAATGGTCTAGTCGTGACCGACTCTGGGGACAGTGCTCATCTCCGTTTCTAAGCCTGTAGAGCCGACGTTTGTCCAAGGACAAGCTTCCGTAGTCATGTGGCCGGTATGACTATATGCCGTAGCGCATGGAACGCAGTTACCTTCCCACCGAAGTTGTACCTATTTATCTACTTGCATTTTTATGCGCTTTCAAACTGCTAGGTTGGCGGGAGCTGGGACAAGCAACGGGAGCTCACTCTTTCGCATGGTCTTGAACTCCCAACCTTCTGGTCAGAAAGCCCAGCAGCAGCGGTTTAACCCGCAGCACCACCACATCCCTCATATATATCACCTACCTAATACCCTTCTTAAAGCATTTAAAATTAATAAGAATGAGAAGTTGGAATGAGAATAAAAGCACATAACATAACACTGCTTTCTTTGTTTGTTTGCAGGTTTGTTTGTTTGCAGGTGGTGCTCTTTTCGTGGTGCTTTCTTCTGGGAGGGTGTGGGGTCTGAGCCCCTTTCAGAAGTTTGAGCTGGTCCTACAAACATTCAGTGAACTTGCATATAGCACGGGCAACTATATGGCATGCCCCATTATAGTGCATTCTCTGGCATGTCTGTAATGAGCCTACGTGCATATATACATTACAGATATGCCACTGAATGTACATATGGTTGAGGTGAAAGCTGCAGCCGTGCCTGCAGTCACAAGG
Organism: Lerista edwardsae; assembly: GCA_029204185.1. Classification (NCBI taxonomy): domain Eukaryota; kingdom Metazoa; phylum Chordata; class Lepidosauria; order Squamata; family Scincidae; genus Lerista; species Lerista edwardsae. The sequence continues at coordinate 16,877,060 of JAJKFI010000012.1, read as the reverse complement.
TGTGAACTGAACAGATTATGTGTGAAGGATTGCGGAGTCTTCTCAAAGACAGCAGTTTCTTCAAATAGCAGGACTTTTTAAATTCTTTGCTGCTGCTCTAAAACACGACTGCTTGGCTGTTGTTTGACTGTCTTTGGTAGAATACCCACCTTAGTTCAGAGACTCACTTGGTTGGCTCAAGTATGAAATCTCTGAGCCGAGGGAGGTTAATAATTGGACTTTGGTCAACCTCTGACCAACCTGTGAAAGATACCAGAAGTGCTTAATTTCATCAGTAGGAAATTATAGCAAAGCTGCTCATATGCAGGCATTGGTGCAACTTTTCCCTGCTCTCAAACCTATGACTATGACTCTCCTGCTTTAAAGCATTAACCGACAAACAGCCGTTATATATTCCATGCTGCTTCTAAGTTGACAGATTGCATCTGTCAGTCACGTCCATCTCAGCTGAAACTACACATGCGTACTGTGGCCTTTGTCGGTTCTGCAGCTGTCAGTGAGCCTCATGCCCTTGAACAATGGGTGTTGGAGAGGACAGAACGGCTTTTGAACAATAAATTGTAATCATAATAAATATTTTGTGATCAGTATGCTGAGAGGTTAAGGAGAAGGCCTGGGTAAAGAGCAAAGACTACCATGTACCATGTAGAAGACAAATTGGGGGGGGGGAGAGAACTGTCACAGTCTAATCATAACCCAGCTGGCCTGCCCCCTATCCAGTGCCAGGGTTGGGGCTGCATGCAGCACAACCGAGTAGGGGGAATCAATTCCCCTTACCCTTTGTTGCCCTGCAACAGTCCCAGTAGAGCTGTGCCAGCGAAATCACTGATGCAATCTGAGAGACCTGTGTAAGGGCGACAGGGAGAGGGGTTAGGATCCAGCCCAAGTGCCAGAGGCCAGCGCCACTCCCCTTCCTAAGCCAGTCCGCCCACAACGCCTGCCCTCCCCCGCTTTCCCCCTGCCCCAGTTCATCTTCCCTCCACCCACCCCACCGATCCACCCCCTGCGCTGGCCAACCTTGACCACGGCAAACTTATTGGGTTCAGGCTGCACAGGGCCTGGATTCGTACACTGGCTCAGCCTCCTCCAAAGGCACGTTTGCGACATACCTTGTGCCAGCCCCAGCACCACTCTGGATTGCGCTCTCAGCGTTAAACTGGGCATGCAGAAGTCAGCAAGAACGAGCCCAACTCTGATCTCGGCACACCACCCAGGAACACATTCTCCATAACACATTCAGCCAAATAATTAGTATGCATCTCAATACATATATAAAATCTACATGTTGATTTGCCTCTTCCTAGGCCATGTTTTTATAAACTTCTCCTCTATTTAATAGGCAACTACATCTATAGTGTTTCATTACAATAGATAATATTGTAGAATATAGAACATACAATAGAACATAGAAAGGGGAATTAAATATCCTGTTCAATACTCAGTCACTCCCATATGTCAGTTCTGACTGTTTCATGTCACTTGAGAGAGTAACAAATTTCATTTATTCAGATACGTAACTACAAGAGTAACAAAGTTGCTACTCAATCACCAGAGCTCTCTATTCTATATCTGATACCTCAGGCTGTTTCTATAAGCAGCTGTAAATCAAATTAACGGTGCTACCTGCTTGTCAGTTGAATCAGGATTAATAAATTTTGGGGCTCTAGGAATCCCATTTCTTAAATCTACTGCAGCTGTATACTAAAACTTGTAATGTTCAAGTGATGTAATTGGTCATTTAACCTACAGTGAAGTCTCAGTGTCTTCCCTTCTTCAACGAAGTTTATTATGGAGCGACAAATTCCAGGATGGATGGAGGCCTAAAAGGGATTGCACGATGCAGATGCTTAGATGTATCTTGCTCTTGAAGTGTGATTTCAGACTAAACTGTTGTTTGATATGGAAGACGCTTATTAGTTTTGTTCAGGTTTTGGACATTCTGGTATTTAAAAAAAAAATTTTTTTTATATACTGGAAGATTAGGTGTTATGCAGTTTATCATTAAGATCATCTGTGGCTGCTTCAGTTCTCTAGGAACTTGTGAAACACTGACCTTGATTTTCTGTTAATTTCCGGAATGCAGAGCAGCTTTGACACCTCCTAGCTTCCTATTGTGCTGTGCAGTTAGCATGGTGGTTTCCACACTTGTCCATTGAAACAATTTGGTGTCCAGTCAGAAACAACATTTCCTTTTGATGATTGATGAAAGGAGGGAAATGTGCAATTGTTTGAGGATGTAGACTACGTTTGGAAGGAAGTTTTTATGGACAACTGGTTCTAGGAAGAACTTTATGTTGACTGGCATGTTACTTCAGTCACACTTCAAAAATAAGTGTTTGTTTTCCTAGAATAACATTGATATGATGTTACTGTTGCATATAATACACACATTAAGGCAGAGAAAAAAATCTGAATTTGAATTCTTTAAAGTGTTAATTTAACTGTACAATCTACTAAGCTTATAAAAGCACTTAGTTAATTGATTTTGGGCATGCAAAGCAGAGTCTTAGGTCATTCAAATCTTATGTATCACAAAGGTTAAGGTTTCCCCACGACCAAATGGTCTAGTCATGACCAACTGTAGTGGGTGGTGCTCATCTCAGTTTCTAAGCCAAAGAGCCGGCGTTTGTCCTGAGGACAAGTTTCCACAGTCATGTGGCTAGCATGACTATATGTCAAGGTACACGGAATGCCGCTACCTTCCCACCGAAGTGGTCCCTATTTATCTACATGCATTTTTTACATGCTTGCAAACTGCTAGGTTGGCAGGAGCTGGGATAAGCAATAGGAGCTCACTCTGTCGCATGGTCTTGAACTGCCAACCTTCTGGTCAGCAAGTTCAGCAACAGCGGTTTAATCCGCAGCGCCACCACGTCCCCTTTATGTATTATAATATGCCTTCATTGGTTTTTAAAGTAACAAATGATAAAAATAATGATGCCTCAATTCTATGCACACTTTTTCCTGGCATTTCAACCACCACCACCCCGAATGCAGTGGTTCTTACTTCCAAGTAAGAAGTATCCCCACTCGGCCATTAAGCTTCCTGGGTGACCTTGGGCCAGTCACTATCAGCCTCACCTACCTCATAGGGTTGTTGTGAGGACAAAAGGAGGAAAGGAGTTATGACTATGCAGTATCCTTTGTGCATAGGAACTATGGTTGAGCTCCTTGGAGGAAGAACATTATAAAAATTTAAAAAATACAATACATAGGATTTCACTGTGAGTTAATCCTGCATTGGTTCTTTGCTTTCATTTATCAGGTGTCACAGGAAAAAAAGGGTCTTGAATAAAAGTTGACTAAAGAGAGAGAGGCTGTGATCATATTAATGGAATGACAACCTCAGTACACTCTGTGTCATCAAGAATGTTCAAATATAGTAATACAGCCCTCCAAAAATATGCACCTGGATCTAAATTTGCTGGTGATCTTTTCCTTTTTGTAAGAAATTTCCCAGAAATCTATAGACATGAAGGAATGTTAATGAAATTTAGAAAATGTTTCATTTATCACTTAACTGAGAAATGCATTGTGGCAAGTTTGTAATTGATCCATAACTCCCGTTTATGCTTTGTCTAGTTATGATGGAAAGCATTTCAGCAATTGCAAAGGGGTAAACTTGCCTCATTAGGAAAAGTCTGTTTTTTGCTTTCTGCAAATGAACATTTTCTTTTAGCAATAGCATTTAAAAGCAACTATTGGGAAACGTTAGGATCTAACCCAGTGTAAATAAGCTTTGATTCAGAACCCTGATATGAGAAAATAGTTATGACATTTACATTAAGCATTTGTAACATAGACAAATAGCAGTTAAACACCATAAGGAAGTCTCGTTTTAGGTTGTCGGATGCAATTTTATATATTGGAAACCACTTAACTTTCCAAATTTGTTTTAGAGACTCAACCATCTTTTCATACATGCAAATATACAGCTGGCTAAGCAGGAGACACAGAAATGTGTCCTGTATACTTGCAGGGCAAGGCAAGTCCCAAAAGAAAAATATTAGCCTAGAATCCTTGCTCATTGAACTGATTGAAAAGTTCAAATGGGCCAACAACTCTTTAAATGAATTTAAATGTATACATAAAATTTACAATATTGTAGTTGGTATTAAGTAATATGAGTGTATTCAGTCTTTTCTCATAATACATATACTGAATAGAATAAATATATAGAATAAAGATAATGAATGCAAGCCCCTAAGACTGCATGTCTAAGCAAGCTTGCTAGGGAATTCGTCTCATTTGAGCTCAGTGGAGTTCAGACACCTTGCTTGGAACACTGATGTTGACAGATGCAGATACCTTGCCATTAAATTGCATTTCAGTTTGTCCTGGTGATGCGTGTTTGTGAGGTCTGCAGTCCTGTACGCCCTTACTTACAGGACTAAGTTCAAAATTAACATGCATTGGATTGCATTACAGGATAGTCTAATTCTCCTGGGTGATACTGGGAACCTCTCCTGGGAACCTTTATTCATTTACTGTGGAAGTCTTTATCCATTTTTTCTATAAATGTTCTGAAACATATTTCAAGTCAAGCATGCAGACAAATTGTTCACCCTTGTGGAGTACTCTGTAATATATGATGTTGGATACTTGTTTCCTTTTAAACCACGTGTATACACTGTGGGATGCTGCAGATGGCTCTGAGTCTCTGTAGCCTGTACACTGAATTAAACACACACACACACACACACACCACCACCACCACCACCATCACCACCACCACCCTCATTTACATGAAATAGTATACTCTAGGTATGCACTGATATGTCATTGGCATTGATATGTCTAGGAATGTGATGCTGGATAGGAAACCCTGTGGAACTCACAGACACATGTGCACCCACCAGTACTGACACCCTGTGAAGCATTCTGAAAAATATGTGCAGGCAGCACTACAGTAATCATGTTAGTTGTTTATAAAAGCCAGTTTGAGAGCTTTGACTGAAAAGCAGGTCCTATATTCTAAATAAATCATCAGTGAACTGTTTGCTCTAGTTCAGGAAGCAAAACTTCCTCACACACTGGATTTTCCACATGGCTGTAAATAGTGTGCAGTTCTAACTGCGGTTGTCAACAGACTTGTTTACAAAGACTAACAATAGATTGTTCTGAAGCACAATATACACACCTGCAAAAGGAATTGCCAGGAAGTCAGTACAGGCATGCCCCGGTATCCGCTGGGGTTCTGTTCTCCCCACCCCCATGGGTACCTGAAACCATAGATACTGGGATGCCT
>JAJKFI010000012.1:16856085-16870761 GCA_029204185.1 Lerista edwardsae | reverse complement strand
CACACACACACACACACACACACACACACACACACACACACACACACCCTACATATAACGACTAACCAGTATACAGATTGTACATATTAAGGGAAGCTTATAGTGGTAACTGTCTGTTCATCCATACTAAAGCAAGATTGTCTGATCGTACTCCATATAAATTTTCCTAGCCTCCCACGTTCTTTAGAAAACCTAATGGTATTCTTTTCCCCAAACAAGCATTTAGCTTTGCTAAGCTAGACTAACACACTTTATTGAGTATGCTTTGTCATGTTTTGCTTGGCTACATGTGTTGACTTTTGTGGCAAGGGTTAAACGTTGTAAGGGTTGTGTCAGCTCAATTGCACATTGGCCTTCTGCTCATAGTGTCCACAGATCTTTCCCACTGGTGTAATTATTAGAGGGAATGAAAATGATTAAAATCTCCCATACCATCCTGGAATGCATAGTACTGGATTTTACCACAGGATGCTGACATGGCATAATAGTGAGACCAAAAGACTCTTGGATATAGTTTTTTTAATCCTAGGATGCTCTTCCTTACTCTCATTACTATTTGAGTTCTTTCTGAGAGCTCATGTCACAAAACGGGCTTACTCTCACACTTGGTTGAGTTTGGCATGCCATCAGTAAACCCTCACATCAACTCAAGTATAGCATAACTTTTGTTTCTGGGCATACCAGAGCAGTCACACAGCCATTTATGTGCATGCTGAATAACAGACAAAATTCTTTGAAGTCGTTCAATGAATTAGCAGTATCTGTTTAAACTCTGGTTGGGAAGGTAATGATGCCCACTTGTTCACTGTGATTGTCTTTGATATAGTACTTCTGACGTGAAAAAAGATGTAGAAGTTTCTTTTGATTATCCAGAGAACTACTATGCGCATCTGCACCTGCTGTTTTATCGGTCCATTTCAGGCATCCCTTGCCACTGAAAGATTGAGTCATGATAGCCTAATAGCATGCAATTAGGAACGCAGAAGAGGGTCTCCTGACAAGGCAGATAAGTATGCCATGCACTCAGTGGCATAGCGTGGGGGGCCTTGGGGGCCATTGCCCCGGGCACAAAATTCTTAGGGGCGCAAACATTTGCGCCAGCTAAGAATTGAGGCGGGGCTCTCCCAGCCTCGGCACACCTCCCCCCAATTGAAGCCGGGGGGCATGTGGAACCCCGTCTTCAACAAAGGCGTTGTCCTTGGAGGCAGGGCTCTTCCGGTCTCGGCGCGCCTCCCCAAGCTTCGGGGGAGGTGCACCAAGGCCAGGAAAGCTTCCGCGCATCTCCCCCCGGCTTCAGTTGAAGCCAGGGGGAGATGTGCGGAAGCCCTGTCTCCAAAGACAACAGAGGCGGGGCTCTCCCAGCTCGGCGCACCTCCCCCGGCTTCAGGGGAAGCGTGCCGAGGCTGGGAGAGCTTCCGCGCATGTCCCCCGGCTTCAGTTGAAGCCAAGGGAGATGCACTGAAGCCCCGCCTCTGTTGCTGACATCATGATGCAAGGCATCATGATGTCACGGTGTGGGGGCACAAAGCGTGCCTTGCCCCGGGCGCGGGCAAAGACGCTACGCCTCTGCATGTACTTGCCACCGTGGTAGACTGGTAGGAGACCCACCCAGGTAGATGAACTTTGCCTGTATGTATTATGTGTATCAGATGTATGTAAAGTGGAGAAATGTGGGTATGTTGCCAGACGCTGTTTTTGTTCTTCCTCCTACAAGCTGTGATGGCTTCTATTCTGCATTACATGGCAAGTTGTTGCTATCCCTGTTTGAACATTATTTCCTAAAACAATCAAATGGGGAACTGAAGTTAAAAAACCATGGTGTCCAAGATCTGCTAACCTCCCAATCCTCTGCTATGCTATAGCATGCCACCAAGCCAAAAAGGCATGGGCTATATGCTGTGGGGTGGGGTAACCTGAAGGCAAATGGAGGTAAGTTTTTTTTTTAACTTTCCTCAGCATAAGCCTACAGGCTGCCATTTTGCTGGTGTAAGTCTAAGGAGAACCTAAGAACATTCTGAGGCAGTGTTTCAGGGATAGGATCCTGGTGCATGGCACTGCCACCAATTGCCCAGCACTTCTGCCAAGGCTGATACAGCAGCAAGAGTCTTCAGCAGCAAGGCTCCTCTGCTGCCGCTGCTTTGTTGCAGCAGCTCAGAGTGACCCGGTGGCACACTCTGTGCACGGTCACTGGACAATTTGTGTTAGTGGAACGCTGTGATAATGATGAAGTCATGGGGTTAGCAAATGAGTGCAGATCCTCCTCAGACACAGACCAAGTTCTTTACATAAAGGAAGGGGTACAGAGAGGGAACTCGACAGTTCCAACTCTCAAAAGAAACAATCATTTAAAAGTGTATATTGGAATTTTGGAGAAGAAGCTTAAACAAGCTAGCTTGAAACAGTCTGAGAGGCAACTGATCTAAGTTGCTGTTTTTTTTCTTTTGAAGTGTGGAGTTGCTGACAACACAAACTAATATAAAGGTTTTTGCACTGATTAAAAAGGAATGAATGAAATCATGCATGTTTTGATACTTTAATTTGCTTCACCTATATTTAACTTGCTTCTATCCACCTATAATTCTTAAGTGTTCCATGTTGTCATGTCATTTTTTTTCATTCATCCAATGAAGCAGTTGTTTCATTGTGTGATTAACGGATTATACACTTTTAGACATAAAATAGCAAATATTATCTCAGTATAAAGTATAATTTAGAACTTTCTCTTTTAAAAATGGGGGTGGTCACTCAACATAACTCACCTTATAAAAAGGGGTGAAAGAGATAGTTTCTTAAAACTAAACAGAAAACTTTCTTCCAGATGTGTTTCAGGCAATTTCCTTTCCTGGGAAACAGTAATTTCCCTTCCTAACTCAGTCAGTTCTTTAAAAAAAAAAATCTGCACAGTATATTTCTTAGCTGCTTTAAAAGAGATGCCTGGATCCCACTGGCATTATCTTTTTACTTCCAGCTGCACAACTTCTGTTTGACGGGCAGATAGAGAGGCACTTTTGTGCAATCTTTGGCTCCCAAGGACAGAGCATAAACATATGGGAAGTAATGTAAAACTGCGCAGACTGTGTTGCATGCCAATTCTCAGCATACTTCCTTTTAAGTCAGTCCCATAGATTTCAGTAGAACTGAGGCTGAAGTACTGTTTCCACTCAGAAGTACTTAATTCCACTAACTGTGGTACGCTAGAGAGTGTGGAATGTCAAGAATTGTTTAAAAATGGAACCATTTGCTCCAGATACCCACCCTTTCTTTCTTAAGGATGCATGGTTCCCTCTCTCCCCTTTGAGTGATATGGAACTTTACTTTCACACAAAGGGAATCAGGTGTTCCACAATGGCCATGTGGCTGCTTGAAGGAAAAGTGCCAAGATCACAGCAAAGTACAGGTGTGCCCTGGTATCTACAGGGGATATGTTCTTCTCTATCCCTCCATGGATACCTGAAACAGTGGATAAGAGGGTTCTCCCCTGCTCTCCCCCCCCCCAGCAAGAAAGTTTATTAGCTACACAAGGTAAGAATAAAGCATTGCTTCTCAAAGTTTTAGCACCAGGATCCATTTCTTTAAATGGCAATCTGTCTGGGATCCACTAGAAATGATGTCATTGCCAGAAGTGCCATCATTATGACACCAGAGCCTGCTACTTTCCTGAGAATGCAGCAATGAGTTGGGTTATTTCCCAGCCATTTACAAGCAAAATAACCATATAGCCACTCCCCCTTTCAGCATCCCATCTTCCCATATTTTCAATTATGGCTGTGCTAAGTGCTTTGTAACCCACCTGAAATTGGCTCATGACTCACCTAGAGAGTCCCCAATCCATGGATAATACTGGATCCATGGATACAGGGGCCCACATATACAGTAGTAAAGTATATGTGATGCCCTGTTTCCCCAACTACTTTTCACCTGTTTTTCCTTACTTTTGGACATTTCTAACTCCCCAGAAGCTCTTCCGCAGGTTCACTTGTGCAATAAGCTGCCTGGCAAGCAGCCTTTGTCCTTTGTTTGGATTCCATTATTCCCATGCCACATATAGATGTAGCTTCATAAGATTCTCAGTGGGTAGAGCCCTGATTGTCAACCTTTTTCATCTCATAGCACACAGACAAGACACAAAAATGTTCAGGGCACACCATCAATTTTTTTGTTTTTACAATTGACAAGGCACAACACACTGCCAGTGGGGAACTTCCAGTCTCAATGGCCCTACTAATAAATTACCCTCCCTCAAACTCTAGCAGCACACCTGCAAACCATTTGCGGCACACCAGTGTGGCATGCCAGTTGAAAGTCGCTAGTCTAGAGTAACATCTATAGCACAGAACTCAAGTCGCTTTTGTTTAAAACAAAATTGCTTTAGCATCTGCCAGTGATCGGATGTGACAGCCGCTGTATTACTACTGTACATGGTGTACACAGGCAAATAAAATATAAACAATTTATTAACAGCTGGAAAGGAAAAAGAATTAAACAAAATGAGGAAAGGATGGTGAGAAGTACAATAAGAGACTGGTGAAAAATACTGGGTCTGTGGCTGCAAAGAAAGAGCTTTACAAAACCAAGGGTCCAATCCTATTAACCTTCTAGCCCTAATGGAGCCACAGTGGAGCCTGAGGTAAGGGAACATGGTAAGGGCATGTTTGTCCTCCATAGAAGAGACCTCTCTGATTCATCCCACCCCACTGCAGGATTCAGCACACACACCATTAGCCCAGCTGCATCAGCGCTGCAAAATCGGATAGGATTGGGCCTCAAATGCAGTAACTTCCAGCAGGGGGAGTATATAGCTAAGAGAAAAGCGCAGGAAACCCCAAGTTTTCAGGGGTTTAGGAATGTTTGCAAGCTGCCTTGGAATAGAAAGAGCAAATAAGTCAAATTCTCTAAACATACCTAACTACAAATACAATCCCTATAGCTAGCTACTTATGCTGTCCCTGAAAAGCGGACCTTCTACACTTATTGGAAAATAAGTGGTTATGCCTTTCAAAGGCTGGTTCCAGTGGCTGGCTGGTAAAACGCACGCAAGCATCCATGTGTTTGAGCTTAAAAACACAGGCTTGATGATGTCATAGGTTTACCCAATTGGATGAGGGGAAAAAAACCCAAGCCATTCCATCCCACCCCTTCACCTAGCAAGTTGGCATGGCTGTTGAATGAATGGCCATATGCCCTTCTCAGCAAGAATGTTGGCTAGTGTAGGAGCTATTGTCTCTGATGAAGTTTGGATGGATTACTTCACAGTTTGCAGCTGGCTTTTTGGGAATAGCTTTTCAAACTAAGAACGTCAGGTGAGCCGTCCGAGATGTTGCTGCCTCAAGGTTAGTGAGCAGTGTCTTTGGGAGGCTACAGCTTCCCAAAGGGACTCCTGGGAAGGGGGCTAGAAATGTCCAAAAATAAACAGTTAAAAATAGGAGGGAACTAGGCATTCATCACCATATCATTTTCCTAATATAGTGTGGCAATTCCAAAGCAGTGGCTTATTTCCCTTTTACATGCTTTTATTGGTTTCCACCTCCTGAAGCAGTTAAACTTGAGTAATGCTACGGTTTACTAGTCCATGCCTATCAGCTGCACCAGTTGTGCAGATGAACCGAATCAGGTCTTTTCCTTCCTCATTGGTGTATGCACCTTCACTGACAGTGCCCCCTCCCTGCCTTCAAAACTCCCTCCCCATCTGGAGCAAACATACTTGTGCTGGCCAGCACAGGGAATGAGGCTGGCACTTGTGATGCACAAAGCTGCTGCAAGGAGGTCTACATGGGCTCAGAGTGCACTTCGGATTTTGCTGTCAGTCGGACAAACTCCCTTGTAAATGTGTCTAGGATTGCAGCCCAAAATTATCTCTCTGAATGAGCTCTCTGTCAAAACCCTTTTCTCCTATTCTGACTTGGGGCATTTCCAGGCTACGTGCCCGATCTTTAAATCTAGTCATTTTCCATCTTTTCACCTCATAAGGAAATTTCAGAATAGTTGGCTGACTATTAACGAAACTCTCATCTCTCAGCTATCTCACCACCCACCCCAGCCTTGTTCTGGCTTTCCATGCTCTTTTTATTTGTTCGTCCACTCTAAATGTGATGCATAAAGAGGTTAATCAGGTGTTATGATTATCTTCACATTTCTCACCTTTTTCAACCTTGAATGCTATGGGCATTTTAAACAAAAATTTTGCAACATTCAAAAAATACTAATAACTCAAATGGATGGAACCAAATCAAAACTGAAAATTCAAAGCAAATCTTCCTGTCCCTCTCTTGTTCCACATTAGCATGTGGCAATGTTTTCCTAGAGTAGCAAAATGTATTCAACAAAACGGTCCTAAACCTGGATTTGTTAGACATTGGGAGTATGCACATGTAGAACAAAAGAATTGTATATACTAAATAATATCCAGTAAAATATTTTAAGTCTGAAAAATAGTCAATATTATGCGTTTTGAAATCCCATTGATTTCAGTGGAAGAAGCTGAATCATGTTCTTAAGGCTTCTATTGAAAGCAATGGGCTGTAGTCTTATGTATACATACTTCTATAAGAATGTATTGAAAGACCATGCATAGGAGGGTACTATACATTGGTTGTAGTGTTTCTTCTTGTTAGAAAATGGAACCTATGGCATAATTTCCTGGTCTCCAAATAAAAAGATACCTACTGGTCATGTTTCCTTGCTTATTTTCATTATTTCTGATTATTTTTCGCCGCCCTTCAACTAAAATTTTTGTTCTTGACAGCCAAGAAAATGCTTCATAGGAGGTTTTTGGACATAAGTATTGAGAATTTGTTTTTGTTATCGAAGCTGGAGAATTTATGCATGCGCATGCACGCACACACACAGAGAGAAAGATAATTTTAAATATTTAAACAAAGGAAATATCTGAGGAAATATCACAATCCTATGCATGTCTACTCAAGAGAAACTTCCATTGTGTTCAGTGGCGCCTACTCCCTGGACTGTGTGCATAGGGTTGCATCTTAAGAGTAATTCAAAGGTTCTGTATAGTAGAGTTTCCCAAAAATTTCCATAAGGGTAAATGCTTTATACAGGGATTTTTCCATTGCACATAGAGCATATTTCCTCAGGTCTGAGGAGTGGTCCTTTTTCAAGCTGGATTTCATGAAGCAATAGGTATAAATTGCATGTTACCTCAATTTAGGAGTCACACGACTCATTCGAAACTGATGTCAGAGGGAATGAAAAGGAAGTGAGAAATTGTGTAAGAGGAATAAACAATGGCTTTGGAGCAAAAGGATGCTTTTGGCAACAGTAAATTAATTAGTTCCTGACATCTGTTTCCCTTGCAAAAAAAAAAGGCTGTCCATTGTTAACCCCTTTTTGAACGCAAACAAAATGTTTGTACGTCATTTGTTGTGGATGCTGGTCTGTGTTGACGTACTGTTCATAGTGATTAGGGTTACTACAAACTTGACATTCCATCTTAACCGATTTGTTTCTCTTTTTGGATGCTTATCAGCCAAATGCTTGCAATTTCTAGCCTAGTTCTAAAATAGATATATCTAAAAAAATATTGGTGCAGCCTACAGTCCTCCATTCCCACCACTGTCCTTTGCAGTCCTGGAAAGCTGCTTTTAAAGGTGGTTGTTCTCTCTCTCCCTCTGTCTGTCTGTCTGTCTCTCTCTCTCTCTCTCTCTCTCTCTCTCTCAATGAAGCTCAGGGTCTACACTTGAAAGGGAAAGTCTCTTAGGTGTGTACAAAGGGGATGTTGGGATTATGGCCAATGTGCATAATACCGTGTGACTAATTTATAGATGGCCTTTCTTGACTGCCCTGTGTATTGCTTTAAAATGCAGTCAGAACTGTGGTATTTCTAACAGTACCAGAATTTAAGCTGCAGTTTTTGTCTAGATGAGGTCACTTGCTTTGAAGTATCCTAGAATGTAACAGCATACTTCTTTTCTGTGTGTACTTCAGACATGGTACATCTTTATACTGCATTCTCTTTGTTATACATGCTGACTTGGATCTGAGTCAATCTGTGAGGGATTAACGGGCGGGGCAGTACATCTAAGTACTAGTCCTTCCAGGTGCCCTCTCCAAATGTACCTCTTGGGGGAAAACTGTATGAGAATGTTGTTACTCCCTGCCCCCAAATCTTTAACAAAATACAGTTAACCCTCTCTTATTATTTGAAAAAAAATCTATCTACAATAATAAGAATGTCTTCCCAAGTTGTCTGTGCGGTGAAATTTTTACCCATTTCACACTGCTGCTGTAATCAACCCTTGATCTCTCTTCCCTCATGGCTATTCCCTCATACTCTACTTCCAGAAAGCAAACAGGAAGAAGAGCAGGGCATCTGCAGCCCATTTTTTTCCTCTGACATGGCCAAAGAGAAAAGCTGCTATTACCATCCCTTCGTTCTCCTCATCCACCTGGCTGCCTAGGGAAGCAGTCAAGTGGGCAAAAAAAGATAGAACATCAGAGCCCACCCTCTTCTGCTTCAGTTTGTTTCCTTCCTCTCTGTTTTCCTGTTTAATTTAACTAGGACCACATGGAGGAAAGCAAAAGGCAAGGGGGTAGGCTCTGGATGAGCACACATTGTCTCCTTGTCCCTTGAGGGTGGCAGTGTCACAAGCATGCCATTTTGTTGAGTGGGGTGGCAGAATTGGGCAAGGGTTAAATTTTGATGAAATTAGGTTTAATTTTGAAAACATGCTGTGTAGATTTGCAATGCTATTTACATACAAAGTAGTAGAACACAGATTGTTTTAAGTCAGCATTTACATAAATCTTACTGATGAATTAGACCTATTTTTTTCATAAATGTTCCATTTTAGAAGAATGAAACATTTTAATTTTAATCCAGATTAACAGGAAATCGATTAATAAACAGAAAATTGACTTTGATAGCAAGGCTACTTATGGCTAATGTAAAATATTTGTGGGCACTACTTAATGTGGTCCACAAGGCCGGTTTTGGTGGCCCTTGAAATGCCCCACTGCACACACTGCCTCCACCTGCTTCAGTGGCTTTTTGATCTCCTTGCCTCACCATTTCAGCTTCTCCTTTGAAGAAGGAGAAGCAGGAACAGTGCAACAGGGAGGTGGAAAAGCCCCACCACACCACCACCTCTGCTGCCTGAGCCTGCCAAGTTACTTCAGCAGCTCAGAACTCATAAATGCTTGGCAGTGAGGTCATTGTGTCACCACCAATTACTTCCATGTCAGCAGAGTTGAAGGGTGATGCCATGGTCTTGTGGACCCCCTGTAGTATTAAAAGTTGGATCATCTTGACTTAGAAGAATATGTAGGCCTCAACTGAAAAGTTACAGCTTGAATCCTATGTGGAAAGGGAAAGTATGATCACATGTGTTTATTAGTTGTGTCCGCACCTGCAGCCTTATGTGTCACATTGCACAGTCCTCCAGAGCGGTCCTCCAATCTTCTGAGTCAAGGATGGCACAAGGGCTACAGTCAGAATGGAAATAAGTGCTAAAAAAAATAGAGAGGTAAAGTTAATACAAGTTGATGTTTGGATCCAAGGCACTTCTTTTTTTTTAATTTAAAAAATATATAAAAACAACTAATTACAATAAGACGAGCTCACAAAGTAATACAAAAATAAAAAGTAAGACTTGATGCAAAGCATCAATAATTAGTCGCAAACAGAACAAATCTGATAAAAAAGAACAGATTTGTGCCCATATCCTAATAACTTAGTCCAAAATGAGTGATGCAATATCTGTGGTTTTTAACTTCCATATTGTCATTGATACCAGGAACATGGAAGTTAAGGCTGTAAAGGCTGTTTTACTGATCCACGCCAACATCTCAGGTTGCAATATCGATCAGTGGAAGCAAGTTTGGGCCTACCCCAACCTGGCCATGATGAGCATAAACCAGTCATTTTCAACCACAATGCCATGGTACATTGGTGTGCTGAGAATGGTCCGCAGGTGTGCTCCGAGAATTTGGGAGAAAGTCATTTATTAGTAAGGCCATTATGGTATGTTAGCCCCCTACTGGCAGCACAGTGTGTCTTGTCAAAAAGCTGATGGTGTGCCTTGATCATTTGAGTGCCTTGCCAGTGTGCCATGAGATAAAAAAGATTGAAAATCACTGGCATAAACAATAGATAACTATTTATTGCAATGGTGAGGAGCAGTTTTAGAAAACTGCCCATAAAGGCCTATGTTAAAATGTATATGGCATACTTTTTTGTGTGAAGTCTAAATTCTTGGCTGTTCACATGGCTTGCACCTCAATACAGATTCACTAATCTTATGATCTGTGCACTGTTCTATTAGAATCACAATATGGTAACAATAAGCAATATATTTAGCAGGAACAGTTTGGGCGAACACCACAGGGTAGCTGGAATGTACCAAAGAGGCCCCAACAGGAAATGTCATGGTATTTGACCCAGTGCAAATGCAGCTGTTTTTGAGATGGGTGTATGACTTCTGGCAAAGTCTCTGCTCTTTTTTTAACTGCTTGTAATAACTTTTGCTATTGGAAGCCTGGAAGGATGATAGAAAAGGCAATGGACATTGGCATCAGTTCTTCTTTATATAACTGAACTGTAAACTACAAAAACATTTTTGTTAACAGTCCAAGTGACATGTTGGCGTTCGCTATTTCATTCCAGTTTTAATATATCAGACTATCTTCAGCGAACAGATGCCCTTTAGGCCTGATCAATATATGTCAACTTGAAGCTGGTCCATAAAAAGGGCTATTTTACACATGCAGGGCATCATCTTGTGTTGCGTCTTCTGCCTTATGACTAAGGAGCTTTGACTCCAGCCTAGTCATGGTGCACACAGATAACTCTCATCCTTATCCTATTGCAAGAAGCAATAAAATGTCTCCATCTATCAAGAACAACTTCAGAAAATATATATGTTTCTACTTCTATTAATGCTTATTTCATGGTTTCATTTTTTATGAGAACTGAATTTTGGTCCTTCTCACCAGGGTATATTTTGAACCAATGGCAGTTAAGAATGCAACCTTAATATAGACTTTTGCTGATTAGTTCTTTTTTCTGTTCCCAATGCCGTTAGAACCACAGTATGGTAGCAGTGGTAATGTAGGCACCCTTTGAGTGAACACCACAAGAAGCTGAGAAGTAACAACGAAGCATGAACAAGAAATGTCCTCATGTTCAGCACTGTGTAAATGCAGCTTGTTTCTGAGATGGGTCATTATGGCCAAAGTAGTTGCTCTTCATTTCCATTTGAAATAATCTGCAATTCTAGAAGTCTGCCAAAGAAAATAGAGAAGACAATTAGCAGGAGTCATTTTGGTCTACTAAAACAGAAAGCTACACAAGAGTACATGCAGCAAAACTTTGATGTTGACTATCTCTGCCTCATTCCAGTTCTGATGTGTTCAAAAAGTCAATGGAATTCACATGAGCTGTATAAATATTAATTGGTTGTTTTTAATGCAGGATAATAGGAGATCCATTCATTAACACAGATTATTCAGATTATACAAACTGCCTTTTTAAATTTGGTTTTCAGAGGTCTCTTCTATAAATTGTTCTTAGGGATGGAAGTTCATCAATACAATACAACTAGTATTGTACAATACAATAATACAGCAAGTTCATAAAATATAATGCTACAATTGCAAAGAGAAAAGTATTGTAGTCAAACTATCTAAGCAGTGTCCATGATCCTGATGTTACTCAAGACAAAAAGAAAACACTACATTCCTCTACCTATCAACTTCTAAACTGGAGCCACAGGTAGTGACCATGCCAGTCATCCTTTAGCTTAGATAAATTAAATCTTACTATTTTCTTCCATTTTTATGCAGTCTTCGACAGTCACGACACATCAAAACAGCATATATCCACATTTCAGTAACTGCAGAAAGTTAGAGAAGCATCATGATTATTTAATTTCCAAATGAAAAGACCAGTGTTCCAAATATATAATTTATCTTTTTTGTACATTGCTAAATTACAATTTGTATACGTCAAAATATATTGGACTGTCGCGATTTATCTATTCCATTTTAATTGAAGTGATAAAACTTATGTTTAAATAATGACCATAAAGAAGCATGCATAAGAAGATTTGACCCCCTCCTGTATACCTGCCTCCTGTGTCCTCCCAAAAGCCATACCTGAATGCCAGAGGGACCCTCTGGAAGGGAAGAACATTTTGTACAGGCTACAGAGGAAATTTCTGAAAATCTATTTTCTCTGATCACACACCACTAATCATTTAGGGCATCTGATTGTGTGAGCACCACACACACGAAGAGAAGCCTCCTTTGCTTTTGGGCTAAATGTACTTCCAGTGACAGGGCCAGGGATCATGATCGTGTTCCTCAACTGTCAGTATAGCTGGATAGCATGTTCATGTGGTGATAGCAAATGAAAATGGCTGAAAGGGTTCAATTGATTTCTTTTGTGGAATGTCTCTTTCCTACCTTTATTTCAAAATATTGACAAATGAAAAGAGTCTCAAGTTCCCTATGAACCGGTATGTGTCAAAATGTCTGGTATATTAAAGGGTGTAAAAAGTGTGAAGATGAGGGCTTATCTCAGTATCGTGTCAAATGCTGACTTTTTGGGTCTTTTAATAGCCTATACTTCACAATTTACTGCAGCTTTACATGGAACAGCTGGAGCAACAGATCTTCAGAGCTGACTATTTATAGTTGTCTTAACTCTTACAAGAGAAAAATCATAGTTCCCCAGTGTTAGGCAGCTGTTTAAGAATCTTTATTGGCTCTCACTTATCATGCATTTAGTACATTATATCCAAGCAATAAAAATGATCATAATTTTGCATATTATGCAGATAAAATGACTTATTTTTAAGAAGATGATTCTGCTTTCCGTAAATGGTTCAATATTTAGACTGTGAACTTGGCTCCCACCATAAAGTACACATTCATTGGCTAAGGCCATTCACAAGTCTGGTAGGATAAAATTTGGACTGAACAACTTAAGGGAAATGTTCAAAAACATTTATTTTAAGTTGCAATACCTTCCATTAACAATCTTTACCTAATGTGTTCATAGTGTCTCTCAGTGAAGACCTCACACTGAACCTAAATAAACATTAAATAGTAGAATGTACCATTTGGATGAATAGCTGGTCACTTTCATTTGCTAGCCTTTTCATTTCTGTTGGCATCTTCAACAAGCATGTTCTCTCACTCCTCAGTTGCTCGCTCCCATTAGCATGGGTGTTATTCATGAGCCGGGCATGTGCTCTGCTTAATAAATTTCCTGCATGTGTTCTGGGATTGCTTCCTCTTCTGAATGCAAGTATTGCAGGACATGTGAAGATACAGATCAAAGTCCTTTGTAGAAATGAATAGATACATTGTTGCAGGAAGGAGATTTCCATGTGCAAATCAAGCACTTGCACCTGGAACAAATAATTGGATGACATCAATTTTTTTTGTCCTGTCTAAAGGAAAGCATTGAGCATAGAATTCATTCAAACAACAATACTCTAATAATTGTTTTTATAGCCAATTATCATTTGGGGCACAGGATTATCATTTGGCTCCAGAAAAATCACCTATTCAAACTAACAGGCTTGGTTCCTGAATAGGATACTAGCTTATCACACTCAAGTGAATTTCAAAACAAAGATATCTGCACATGCTTCCCAGCTGTATGTTTTCAGGTGTAGCTGTTGAAAAAGCTAGATGACAAAACTGGCTATCAATGTCTGCAGCTTATTGATTGCAAAGAAGAATGCAAAAAAGCTGTTGCTAAGATAAAGAGCTTCCCTTACTGCCTGAGAGTCACCGCTAGCAGTGAGAGTAGAAAAGCACATACTTTACATTCTCTTTTCTTGCAAAACTACCTATACATGAATTTCACCAGAGGCTGAAAATAATATCAGTGATCTGCTGGTTTAGAATCCCCTTGTACTGATCCTAAGTTAAAAAGAAGTAGGAGCATATGTTGTCTCTGACCGGCTGAAACTTAAATTATAAGCTTCTTACAACAGAGAGCTGGTCTTTGGTTTATGGAACTCTGTAAAACAGTATATGACATTTAGGGTGATCTATAAATAATAAGATACAAATATTCACTATACAAAATGCATTTAGAGCATTCTCTTTCCAACTAGAGCAGTGTTTCCCAAACTGTGGGTCGGGATCTACCAATGGGATTATGAGCAGGTTTTTGGTGGGTTGCAAAAGATTTCTGAAAGTTGTTTAAAAAAAAAAACAAACTTAGCCAGCACCCCAGGAAAACTAGAAACTGCCCTTTCCAGTTTGCAGAGGAAAATTGTTAGTTGGACTGCCAACTTGTGGTATGAGGTCATCTTCATAACCCCAAATAAAAATGTCACATTTTCATATTTTCTCTAGTAATTGGCATGCCGTAGATCACGGGTGAATCCAGTTTCAGCCTTTTGTCTAGCCTGGAAGTCACTAATGGCGTAATCCTAACCAACTTTCCAGCACACATAACTGTGCAATGGGGCATGTGCTGCATTCTGCATTGGAATAGTAGTCACTGAGGCCTCCTGAAGGTAAGGGAATGTTTTTTCCCTTACTTCAGAGCTGCATTGCCCTTACCATGGTGCTGGAAAGTTGGTTAGGATTGTGCCCTAATTTGCTCTCCATTTCAGCCTTCTGGGTACCCGGTAAATCATTAATAAATACAAATTCTCTCTCTCTCTCTCTCTCTCTCTCTCTCTCTCTCTCTCTCTCTCT
>JAJKFI010000012.1:16844610-16856075 GCA_029204185.1 Lerista edwardsae | reverse complement strand
CTCTCTCTCTCTCTCTCTCTCTCTCTCTCTCTCTCTCTCTCTCTCTCGGGTCATGAAAGATTTTTAAAAGTGGGTCCAAGTGCTAAAATGTTTAGGAAGCATTGATCTAGAGCATACATAGTGCAAAGGTCTTATCAAGCTTTTGAGACTCTTGAAAGCAAATTAAAGAATTAACCTGCTCTACATCTTTTCAAATGTTTGCTGTCTCTGTGATGAATGATGCTTGTTTTTCTGTGGTCTTTAATTAGACTGTTTCTACATTTGCCAAAAAAAATGCTGGAATGTGGACAAAAACTTAAATTATAGGAACAGGGTTTGATGTAATAGCTTATTTGTTAAGGAAACACAACTTGTTGGGTATTTTATTGAAACAGGAAGTTAAGCGATCCGTTCACAGGAGTGACAACAAATGATCAGGTGCTTGTTGAGTCATCTGTTGTTGAAATGTAATCACATTCACACTGATTTGCTTTTTAAAAGTTTTTTTTAAGGAAGGAAATTATGTCCCATTTTGTTCTTAATTTGATGCTGTAGGCAATTGATTTGAAGTAATTCACCACTATAACTGAGTAAACTGTTCCACACTGTACAGTGTTGTATGGATTTTTGGGAGTTTGTGGTTCAATGTTGGCTTAGTTTTAAAAGTGCTCTGGTTTTCTGAATATTTGCAGTGGTGCAGACAAAAATAATAGTTGGATTCTAATGCATTTAAAAAGTACTAACACCATTTACTAACTAATACCCTTAAATCAGCAGTCTCGAAATTCTGGACTGGAGTGCGCTGAACAACCTATCCCCTGTTAAATTGGCGCTTACTGTTCCACAGGGCAGCCTGATGTCTTCCTCTCCAATCTCCCCCAAACTTCATGCTGGCAAACCATATCTGCCTGGAGATCTGGGCACAGAGCCTGCTGGGGTAATGGAATGTGGAAGTGGCTGGACTGTGCGAAGTTTGGGGGAAACTGGAGAGGAGGATATCAGACTGCCCCACAGAATGATGCGTTCCATTCACACGAGAAGGGGATTCCATGGATACTAGATCCAGCCCATGGGCCGGGGTTTGGCACCCACTACCTTAAATTGGAGAATTTATCTCCTAAGAACTATTGAGAGATACCATGAGAGATACCAGTTCCATGTCTCATGGTTCAGAGACCATGTAAATTCTCTTCTTCTTTCCTGGGTAAATGCTACCCTCCTTTTCCATTTTAGCCATCGATGTCACATTAGGTCTGCATCAATGCTAACAACCCCTTTTCCTGACATTATAGAAGAACAAAATGAACTGGGGTGAAAAGAAGCATCACATTGACATGCGTCTTCCTCAACATACATGCATTCTATAATATGAGATTCCCACATGTACCACAGTGGTGCCATTCCTCCGGCTTCCCTCATGCATATATTTAGCTGTTATAGAACATCTGAACAAGGTTATGGTTAGCTTTCAACCAGTGTTTGATATTATGGTTTGAAGCTGATTTGCAAATCCTGATTTGCAAGTATCCATGGCTAGCAGCAGCCTCCATGTAGACATAACTCTATACTTGTAGTTAATGTTAAAAAGAGAGAATATTTCTGTTGTGGTTTCCACTGCTGTACAATCTGGCCAAGTTAAGCAATTCCCTTGCAAGATGGTTTGGCACACCCACTGATTTGGGAAGTTTGCCCATATACACCCTTACTTACCTTCGCCTGTATCACTACCACCTCAGCACAGAAGTAAGCCTCATTGAGTTCGGCAGGCCTTACTTTATCGGCTTGCAACCCTAAAGTATATTTAACAAGAACACGTTGGAGTCACAGAACCACTGAAACAGCTTTAGCCTCGAAATCTAAACCTGAAGGAAGGTTCAGATATGGCATGAAACTGCTAAGACCCCAATTAAGAAAGTGGGATTCCAAGAGTTATTTATAGCTTCCCAAGGGTATTGTGTGCCTTTCCAAACCCTTATTCTAGCATTTGAAATACAAATACTGCTTGAAAAAAATTTTGCTTGGCACATTGTGAAGTTCTGTTGGGCGTCTTAATGGCGTTTCAGCTAAAATTACAGAATAAAGAATGTACCCTGCCTGTGCTTTTAATAATTGAAGTTTGTTTTAGATAGAACGGAAGGCCTAGCATAATGCATATTTTTGGTTAATAAAACAAAGAGTAACTCTTAATACAGTATTCTATTTATGATGAGCTAATGACATGGTTTGGGAAAGAAATCTTTAGGGTGCTTGTTTGCCAGGCTTTTGCTTTCAACAATCTCTCTGATATTGCTTTTACTGGAACGAAAGGCCTTTCAATGTATCGAGGTGATAAACCCGCAAATGCGAAGACAGCCCAGGACTAGACCTCAGAATCAATGTGTAACTCTCAGAGACAGATGCAAAGGCCAGGATCCAAAGAACCATGAAACTGGTTTCCTAAACCCAAGGGGGCTTTGGACAAGCAGCAGCTCCTTATGACGCATGGAAAGCTGCTGATGAAACCAAAGGATAAAAGGAAGATGGTTCAGATTGGACATGCTTTCTGAAGCACGGGTCCAAGCCCAATTCCTCCCTCTCACAGAATTTGTTGAGAGAGCAGCCTTCTTCAGGTTTAAATGAGATGAAGGATTGTCCTTGGAGAACCCAATTCTGCTCCCTCCTGGATCCTTAGTTCAAAACTGGGAGCATAAGAACAAAAGTCTTACAGGATTAGGCCAAAGGCCCATTTAGTCCAGTATTTTTTTTTTTGTACAGTGGCTCATCAGTATCTTCTGGAAAGCCCACAAGCAGGAGAGAAAGAGACAACTCTTTTACACCATGGCATCTCTGCAACTGATATTCAAAGGAAGAGACAGCTGGCACCCGGAGCAGTGACATCATTTCCTTCACCTGCCCCATATTACATCTGGACCTAGTGATTTGTTAATCTTTAATTTGTCATTAACCAGGAAGTGATGTCATAGCCAGAAGTGCCATCATCAAGCAGGAAGTGCCATCATTGTGACGTTTGCAAATGACACTCCTGGAATGCAAACTGGCATATATAGCAATAGTGAGGTTTGCAGCTTCCAAGATGGCTCCTCCCAGCTTTCCATGACCCACATGGCATCAGTTCACGATCTACCAAGTGGGTCCCAACCCACAGTTTGAGAAACACTGCTCTAGAACAGTGGTTCCCCAACGTTTTAGCACCAGGACCCACTTTTTAAAATGACTCTCTACCTGGATCTATCTAGCTTTATGAGACTAAAAAAAAGTTTCACTTTACCCATAAAAACAAGTTCAAGCCTGTTTTTATCCTTTTCACCATGGTGGCAGGGCCGCCTGCTGGAGTGTTTGTTGAGTTCTATGCTTATTGGTTCTGGACCATTCTGGTAGCCTTGTGTTCCCCTTCATCTGACCTTCTATGGGAGCCAAGGTGGAGTTGCCTACTCATGTGTATACATACATGTGTTTCATTTCATGTGTATACATACATGTGTTTCATTTCATTTAGGGCAGAAGATTTAGCCGAGAGGGTTAATGCCTCCGTTTGCCCGAAGATAACACCTGAAGATCTCAAGGTCGTGAGCTCGGGACTGCAGGAAGTCTCTGAGAGCGGCAGACCTTGCAGCTGCGGCTGATTAGAAGCTGAGCTTCAGCTGCCTCGTGGGAGGAGGAGTGTGCTGAAGGTCAGCTGCGTCTCTGGTGTGAGCAGGGAAGCATCAGCCAGCAGAAGACAGACGGGTGGCTAAAGAAAGAAGGCTAAATCCAGAAAGGAAGATCTGAATGTGTGTAGTTCTTGAAAGACAGAACATTTCTGTAAATTGTAAAAACCTTCGGGTTTATGAAAAAGTCTGCCTATGTAAACCGCCTTGAGTTGTAATCACTAGAGAAATCTAGTGATCTTAAGAAAGGCGGTATATAAATACATGTATTATTATTATTATTATTATTATTATTATTATTATTATTATTATTATTTTCCGTAGGGCTTGGGGAGGCACTTTCTTCTCAAGTTTTTTTGGGAGGAGGCTGTGTTCATCAGTTTCCATTCTGGTGGCATTTCACTCCTCTGGGCCTGACCTTTGAAGTGGACTGAAGCACATTTGCCTACTTGTGAGTAAACGTGCAGGTGCAGCTCAGTTTCACTTTCCAGAGGGCCCAGTACATTTTCCTTGTCAGTTTCACAGCCTACCTACAAGTTTGGAAAACACTGTTCTAAAACTGGATCACTCATCACTTCAGTCTCCCGCTCTAAGATTGGTTCAGGCACTCCAATCTGCCCTACCTGTATTTAAAACAGATATAATTAAGTCTTCATTTCCTCTTTAAACTTCTCTTTTATTTCTTCATTGGTTAGTAGGCCAACTACCTCCCTGGCAATTTTCCTACCTAAGATGGGTTTTTAAACATTTTTGTCTACCTTGATATCTTTAGCCACGCACTGATTTTTTCTTGCAGCTCTTATTGTCAGCTACATTTCTTTGGCCAGACTATAAGTGCCATTTTGTACAAATGAGAAGAACACGACTTCCATTTTCTGAAGGAAGCCTTCTTGCTCTTTGTACCTTTGCTGACTTCACTTGTGAGCCATGCTGGCTATCCTAGTTGGGCTTCTGTTGTTTTGATTCAAAATAGCCTCCATGCATTCTGGATAGATTCATACCACTTGACTTTCCTTTTCAGCTTCCTTTTCACTAGTTCCCTCCTTGTTGAAAAGTGTCCTCTTTTTAAGTCCACAGTGTTTGTAATTAATTTTAGTTAATTTTAGAGGAATGGGGTAAGATAGTAGTGTCGCAAGCAGGGGAAGGGTTGCTGCTGCCTCTAGTGACAACTCTGGGGCAAGGGACCCCATACTGCATGCTGCTGGACCTTTGAGGTTAGAAGCATTTTCAGTGTTATTTCGTTGATGCCTTTATTCTTGTGGTGGTCTTCTGATGGATTTATTACATTTTTATATGTATAGCTCTTTGAGACTTGTCAAAAAGGGGTCTAGAAGTATGACAAATGCTATCAGATGAGTCAGCATTCCCCCTTCCTCCTAAGATCTTTGAAACAGCAAGGGGGAGTTCTTCAGTTGCCTCCTAGCTGTAGGCTGGGACGTTTCCTTTTTCACAATGCTCCTTAGACCCACATACTGGAATATGGAATAATCCATAGAATTGGGTTTAAGGTATGTTAAAGAGGAATATGTTGTGATTTGGGGCACAGTCCTAACCTGGAGTTAGGCCAGCAAACTTTGGCCAGCACAAGGGCCACTGTAAAGCACATTTGGACCACTTAGAGTCAGGGAGGATGGCACATGTCTGTGTGCTGACCTCTCCGACTTTGAGAGTGGTCCAAATATACTTTACAGTGTCTCTTGTGCTGGCCTAACTGAGCCTGCCTAACTCCAGGTTAGGATTGCGCTCTCAGTCTGGGATGTGCAGCAGTTATGCCTGTCACTCAAAACGTGACCCTCAGTTGTGTTATCAGATTTCAGTGATGAAGCATTAATATTTCATTAATTTATATCATTTTAAAGTATATTTTAAAATGTAAGTAGTTGTCTTGAAACTCTTACATGTGTTTAGAATATAATAGGGATACAAGAAATTCTTTCCTTTAGAAACTTGCAATGCGAAAACAAGTATTTCAGTTATCTTCAAATGTGACTTTGACAATCTGCCAAACAGTAGATTCATTTGCCAAACATTTTCACAGAGTATTCCCACTGGAACAGTGTCGTTCAGACAATTGTTGAAATTAACTTTTCTTATCAGTGTGTGAGAGAAGTAAGGCTTGTCTGCCAGCACACAGTGTATAGTTTTTTAGTCAAATTGTATGCATTCTGATCTCCCTTTCTTCTTGGACATGGAGCATATTTGAAACTTATAAAGGAAAAGAAGATAGTTAAAAACAAAAGATACTTACTGTAACCCATCATCTTCCCACTGGGAATCAACAAATAGTTGGAAATATGACTGCGTTTTTTCCATGCATTTATTTGTAAAGACAGCTTTATAGAGCATGACTCAGATTTTATTAAGTGCAATAATGGATGATGAAATCTTTACGTAGCATGAAATAGTAATTCTATCATTTGACCTCTTGGATTGCCATGCACCCTTTTCTTCTAAGGCAGTGGTTCTCAAACTGTGAGCTGTGGTTCCTCAGGGAGCAATGGAAACCAACCAGGGGAGCCACAGAACAGAAAAACCCACCACCCTATTCAATTTGTAGGATTGCAGCTGTAGTGGAATGCTGCAGCCAGTTGAAAAGCCACAGTTCTTAAGGGCACCTGGTGATTACCCTTGTCAGATGCAATTGTTATGTGTGAAAGAGTGCTATGTTTGCTGATCCTTTCTGGACTGCATTCATCTTCATAAAAGTTGGACAATGTGATTAGTTTTTAGAGCAATTGTTACCTGTCACCTGGAGAGATTGAGGGCGCAATCCTAATCAGCTTTCCAGCACTGACATAGATGTGCCAGTGCGGCATGTTCTGCATCCTGCAGTTGCGGGGGGCAGCCACCGAGGCTTCCTCAAGGTAAGGGAATGTTTGTTCCCTGACCTCAGAGCCGCATTGCCCTTACCCCGGTGCTGGAACGTTGCTTACAATTGCACCGTCAATCCCCCCTTGGTGTGTGAATGTGTGACAGTCATGGTATAGGGGGCAAAAAGTATAAAGGTTAGGACAGTTGCTGTAATCCTGCTCACAAAACAGGACTGAATTTCTATGCGACTGAGTTCAAATCCTTGTTTACTTGGTATGTTTGCTGGCTGCAAAGGACCAATTTAGGATAACACATGTAGGGATATCACAAAATCAAAAAGCACATTTTTTTTTCAGCAGTATAGTATCACATGTGTTTTGATGCCATCATGCAAAGGGTTAAATACCATTTTATAGGTATTCATTTTATAGGTATTCACTTCTGGCAACTCATAATTTATGATGTTGCCGGAAGTGAACTCATTGCACAGGCCTGCAACAAGACACTTTCTAGGTCACAGGCAATATGAAAACCTGACTATCAGACAGGGACGCTCTAATACAACAAGTTGAGACAGTGCTCGTGATATATTTTTCCCCATATAATATATTTGGGAAACAGCCAACAGCAGGACCGCCCCAATGTGGTAAAAATCCCTGACTTCCCCCCCTTTTCCACCTATTTTGAACCTTCCCGCCATCTTGGAGTTTTCAGTGCTTTTTAAATAAAGTACAATAACATTTAATAAAATAAAAAATAGTATGATTTACCTGCCTGGTCTCAGTTCTCTTGGGAAGGAGCTGGTTGCCTCATCTCTAAGACCACCTGCCTGCAACTACTGTCTGATATTAAATGGACCTCTGGAACTTGGGGCTCCCTGCTAACTTGGAAGGGACATTTTCCCACGATGACATTCTCCTACTGTTGTTTTGAGTCATGGCAACAATTTCAAACATTATTAAACCAGTTTAAACCTCAAACCAAGAGTGGTACCAGTTGTAAGTGGGTAAGGTGGCAGTTTCGGGGAGGATTGTGAACAATTTGGGGCAGGGAGTGGGCTGGGTAGGGAGAAGGAGGATTGAGATAGTAGCAGCAGCAACACACACCAAGATCCTATCCCCTTTTCCTGGACCTGCCCAATCTCGCTCAGCAAAACAGCTAGTGTAAGTCCAAGGAGACCCACTGTGATCAGGCGGCCTACTGAGAGGTTAGTAAAACAGATTTTTTACTTAGTTCTGCTAAGCCATCCAGTCTCCCTTCAAGCATAGCAGGAGTGCACACGTCGTCAGTGGTGCTCCATCATATGGGTGGCAGGGCATAGGGTTGGGCTGTAATGTATATTGCTTGGGTATTAGACATGTTGATTTAATGCTGAATATTCTTTAATTTAAATGATGCTATACGAAGTGAAGAAATATATGCAGTGGGTTTTTCAAAAGATCCAGGTATATGTAGGTGACAATTACCCTTTCAAAGGAATATGAGTGACTGTTGAGGCTCTCTTCATAATCCCAGTTTTAGTCATTCTGACAGTGAGTGCTTGACCATATGCCACCACTGGACATAGTAATTTTGAACCTTTAAACTTCGGCATTTCCTGGTCTTAGGTTTTTATTGTGAGATGTATTTTCTCCATTTAGGTTTCTTGTCAACTCAAGCACATTTCCAGGAGCCATTGTGAAAATAGATTGGCATTTTATGTCATGACCACAGCAAATAAAGACTTTCAGGAACAACGTTTGAACAGGCAGAAATGCAACAAATTGTTTAAATCATGTCTTCTAAAATGTGTAAAACAGCAGGATTACAATCAAGTTACCTTGTATATATGTTCCTTCTAACAAACTCAGGCTCTTGCTGAGTTTTAACATAAACAGAGTTTGTCACTTCTAATCAGCCTGAGCTTGGAAACTAGAGCTCCAGGCTAACAAAAGCAACAGGACCATTTTAGCACATGGTTCCTTGAAATCTGGTTTGATTATTAATTTTAGATAGAGTAATGCTAGATAAATGTCTCTTGCTGATTGTTTTTCTTCTTTAAATTTTGCTGAGTAGCCTAAAAAGACAGCATGGGAGACTAGTAGACATGGCTGGTGGAAAGAAATGCTATTTGTTTTGAGCTGTCAAAGTACACAGCATGCTGCTCACAAGACAGCCCTAAAATTTCAACATAGTACCTTTCAGCATAGTATCTACAGTTATTTGAATATTTACCTGATTCATGAGGAACAAACATTTGTAATCCTGACAGTGATTGCATAGATCAAGTGCATATGTTATATAATGTGTTTGATTGTTATTTATACACTGGCACTATACAAGGCTTCATATTATAGCCAGGGATTGATGCTGGTTTGCAAAGGCCAGCTAAGAAGAACACTGGTTTGCATCACGGCAGTCATAATGGTAAAGGATGGTTCAGGTTGGGGGATGGGAGGAGGAAAATGCCAAAAGAGGGGAGGAAGGAAGACATGTATGAGTATGAAGCTTACATAACCATTAGCCCAGTGGTTCCCAAATGTTTTTGAATGGCGGCTACCTAGTAGGGCTATAATGAATGCTTCTCAAGCATTTTAGCAGCCGGACAACTTTTTTGATAGATCTGTCATAACCCACAACCCACATAGCTTCACTAGACAAAAAAGAGATCTAGAAATATTTTTATTAATAATTAAATAATCAAGGTCCTCTGTTCCTGAGGGTGCTAGAGACCTTACATAGTGTGTGTGTGTGTGTAGAAATTTTCTAGACTCTCCCCAGAAATGGAGTTCAAGGACTGTTGCCTCAAACCTTTACAGACATTCTAGGGTACGCAGAAGGCTGAACCGATGTGCCGTTCGGGACTTTCAGGCCAGACAAAAGGCTGAAACTGAGTTCACACATGACTGATGGCACACCAATTACTTGAGAAAATAGGGACATTTTTATTTGTGGGTATGAAGATGACCTCATACCACAGGTTAGCATTTCAGCTAACCATTTTCTTCTGCAAACTGGGCAAGGGTGCTTGCAAAGTTTTTTTTAATATTTCAGAAACTTTTTGTGGCTCGCTAAAAATCGGCTTGCAACCCACAGTTTGGGAAACAGTGCTCTACATTTTATAGGGAACAGATTTTCAGGAGGATTTTGCAGCTCCTCTAGCTAGTTTTCAAAGCTCCCCAGGGAGCCATGGCAAACAGTTTGGGAACCACTGCATTAGCCTAACAGCAGCATTATGTCACAATGCAACACTATGATACCAGGTAATGCCTTAATGCAGAAGCTCCTAGGTGCAGTAGTATGTTAGCCTGAAAGGAAAAAGCAACAGAAGCATGGACCATAAGAATACCCATGCTGGATCAGACCATGAGCCCATCTAGTCCAGCTTCCTGTATCAGAAGCCAATATTCTAACCCCCTTTCCAGGCCCAGTTCTGCGGCATGGGTTAAAACAATTGTTCCCTTACCTAGAGGAGACTTCTGCAACCACCCCTCCACCATAGGATGCAGCGGTTGCCGTTTTGGCACTACTGCATCCATGGGTGGTGGAAAGGATAGGATTGGGCCCTCACTGTTGTTTTTAAACATAAGTTAAAATGAACAGCAATCATCACCTTGTTTCTCAGAACACGTTTTGCTACACCTCTTCACATTTGGTTTAATGCAGGGTTTCTCAATCAGCTGATGCTACTCAAACCATCAGCGATACTTGAGGTGGTGTCTTGTTGGTACATGTGGAACTCCCAGACCCCCACGACCTGACAGAGGCCCACAATGCAACATGACAAGCAGCAGTTGGAGGTTTGGCTTGATGGGCAGAACTACAGCATGTTCAAAAAAGCCCTCCCGTTTGCTCTGAACTGCTTATCCATGTTTGTTGCGTCGCATCTGGCCTCCCAATCAGGAAGTAACTGGCGATGACATCAGCAGCAGCTACTTTTGGTGATAGTTCCAATAGGAGGACCGTGCAAAGTGGTATGGGGGGAAACAAACGTTGAGAAATGCTGGTTTAGAGCCCAATGCTATCCCACATTCCAGCACTGATGCAGCTGAAATGCAGCCCTAAAGGAACAAATGTTCCCTTACCTTGAGGAGGCCTCCATGAAAGCCCCTCCACCACAGGATGGAGCACAGTTGCATCATCACTGGAAAGTTGGATAGGATTGGGCCCTTAGTGGCTTAACTTTCAGTAAAAGCCTATTAGCAAATTTGTGTTTGTTTTCTTCTTCATTTGTTTTCTTCTTCCTTTTTCCTCCTTCTTACAAACTTACATGCAACTTTCCCTGAGATTTCTGTTTGTGTTGTCAAGAATATAGCCTTAGTTCTTAGACAAAACTCATGAGGTGACAGGCATTTGTGTTCCAATCAGAAATAACTATTTTCAAAAAAGACCCTCCCAGAAGCCTCTAAGGATGAGGTGCTAGTTTAGCTTTTCAGCATGGTAATCCTCTCATTTTATTCTTCATATATGACATGGAAGGACAAAGATATTAACAGTGCAAAATGCACAGTGATGCAGATTTTCCTGTTCAAGTAGAATATTCTTGTGTTGTGTTAATCCTAGTTTATATATTTATAGCACAGTGGTTGCTGAGCAAAATCTGAGTGCAATTATGCCAATAATGCAAGTCTAAGAGAGCTTGACTCATTTTTCTCTTATTTGAGGTTAGAAGCCATTAGGCCTTTTCTCATGGTCCAGTCCATGTGTTCAATCAGCACATGAAGTGGAGTGAGATTACACCCACTGGCTCCACCCCGTCTATGCACGTTGGGCAGAACTTGAGAACAGGCTCTGTATTCATAAAACTATATTCCCTTGGAATCTGTCCTTGTGATCTGGAACCCAAGTCACCAGTTGAGGGCTTTCTTACATTCTGCCCAACACAGAGAGATTGGATGAGAGCAGTGGCTGAATGCAGAGCAGGACAGGCAGCCAATGTTCCATAACTCTCCATGCGTTGACTGAAGGCATGCACCAAAGAATGAGAAAAAGAGAGTAGTAGTCTCTCTCTCTCTCTCTCTCTCTCTCTCTCTCTCTCTCTCTCTCTCT
>JAJKFI010000012.1:16769148-16844600 GCA_029204185.1 Lerista edwardsae | reverse complement strand
TCTCTCTCTCTCTCTCTCTCTCTCTCTCTCTCTCTCTCTCTCTCTCTCTCTCTCTCTCTCTCTCCTGTGTGTGTGTGTTGGATTTTCTCCACCACATAATTTAAAGCAGCACCCTGGGTTCCTACTCCCATGTGGTTTTCCATCACACTTCCCTTCAGACCATGTAGTGGGACCTGAACAAAATTATCTGCTTAATGTTTGCTGAAATATGAGGGGCGAATGTGAAGACCCTATCCAAACTCACCCAGGTGAGTTTCAGGGCGCCAGCAAGGACAAGGCTGAGGCAATCTGCCTCTTCCCTTGCAGTCATAAACAGTAAGCACTAGGAGCATTTATGGATGTTGGTATCCACATGGAGTCCCAGAACAAAACCCCCACAGATGCGAAGGGCTCACTATATTATACTTAAAAGTATTTTTCAAGTATCATGGTTGTTCTAATATTGTTTTCTAAGAATTGTAATCAACGACATATTGTTCTTGTGTTTGAATCAGACTATATTTAAGACAGTTAACTTTAAATTGGAAACTCCACATTGACAGCTTTTGTGTGCATTTGAAGCTTTAATAGATTTCTTGAATGTGAAAGTTATTTATGGGTATTGCAATTAAGCTATTTTGATGATTTTCCCTCCCTAAAAACAGATGTGCCGAATTCAGCGTCACATATCGGACAAGAAATACCAGTGGAAACTCTTTTCAGATCAACCCATAATGTTTGTGTCTTGTACCACTCAACCACCTTGCGAGAAACTGTGTGAGCTGATACAGCTTTGCGGAGGAAAAGTGTCTAAAACGCCACGTCAGGCTAAAGTTTGCATTGGAGAATGCAGGATTGGAAAGTATGCGGAGATTAAATGTTTATCAGAAAAATGGATTCTAGGTAAGAAATCTGATTTTAAACTTTCTAAACACTCAAATTATTGGTCATTTTTGCACTTACATTTTAAACATGCGTAACTACACTTTGGTCCATTCCCACATGCATTGAATAATCAATGTACAGTTTGCTTTTAAAGTTGATTCATAAAGCTGGTTTCTTCTACACATGAGCTGTAGCATTGCGTTGATCACAAGGCCCCTAGGAAAATGGTAGCTGAGCTGAACTCTGTATATAGGTATAGCTAACTAGAATTTCTGAAACCACTGTAGTATTTGTTCTTGTGATAACAAGATTGCTGCAGCTTTATTCATATGCCTTCAGCTCACACTAATCATTCTCCATCTGACTCCATCACATCTATAGGGATGTACATCTCTAAGCAGAGGACCTGGCTATTTGTAAAATAGTTGTAGGAAACTACCCGTGTGATCTAGTCATTGTTGTCTTGCCATTGTTCTTTGCTGGTTCTGTGCATTGATTATCCTTCTAGTACCCACAAATGAGACTAGGAATGAGCCTTGGGTGCATGTGCGTCCACCTCCCATCTGTAGAAATGAATGTTCAGACTGGATATTATTGTAGTTATTTAAATTGAAATCTTACTGAATCCACTAAGCCACATTGGTTCCCAATCTTTACCGTGCTACAACCCATCTCATCTGACATGATGCTCCTGATGGTGCTGGGGGAGCCCCAGAGGCCTCTCTGGGTCATGTTGGGCTGGTGACCCACTCTGTGGGCCTCAGAAAGGCCTACCAGAACCCTTGAAAGCTACATCCTGTTTTTGGAGGCAACCCAGAAGTTACCTTCTAAAAACCAGAAGTGGCTTTTAGAGTTTCCTGCAGACCATTCTGAGGCCCCTGGGGCTTTTGCAGGCCCATGGAAGCCTGTAGATTGGGTTGCTGGCATGGCACAATCCAAAAGAGACCCCTGGGACCTCCCCACACTTACAGAATTGCTATTTGGGGCCAAATGGAGGTGAAGCAGATGGGAGGGTCCAGATCACAAGCCCCCCTGGCATGGCATTAAGCTAAGCACGTTTGCCATAGAGCAGTTGGAACCACTGCAACCTGCCAGACTACCAAATGTTGCTTGCCTACTCAGCCATGTGCCATGTTGAATATTGGCATGTTTGGTTTACTGTAGATGGCCTACCTATACTTTTGAGACCCAATCCTTTTCAGCTTTCTAGCACTGATGCAGCCACAATGCAGCACTGACGTATGGGAGCAAATGTCCCCTTACCTTGAGGAGGCCTCCATGATTAACCATCACCACAGGATGTGGTGCACACCATATTTGCATGGCTGAATCAGCCCTGGAAAGTTGGATAGCACTGGGCTCTTCAAATGAAAACCATCGTAATCAGCTGAGTGCTATTGCTTACTCCGAGTCCAGAGTTGGATGGTGGGATTAGTCACAAGCTGAAATATCCAATTAAATATTTCAAATGTTTGGGATAAATAATACTATTCCAAGTTTGCAAAAAACCTATGGATTCTATGTTCACTGAAAATAATTTCTCATTTTTCATTTTAGATTCCATCACCCAGCACAAGATTTGTCCTCCTGAAAACTACTTCATTGTTCAGAACACGGTTTAGCATATGTAGGATTGTGGTTAATTCTGTTATCATTGGACTTGGTAATAAAACTAAAGAATGAACACTTTCAGGTTTTGTTCTATAAATATACTGGTATGAAACACTTTCAAATGATAAGCTCATTTTTAAAAATACAAATACAACATAATCCCAAGAACTGTGGGTTGGAAGTGGGGGGGGTGAACAATTTTTGCTCCAGGGTAAGGATGTTTAGTCTTACCCATCCATCTTAGTGGAATTGATGTGGTGGTGGATCGCAAATAGATTCATATAACGTTTATGAAGTCAAGGCATATAAACTTGACAAGCTGATAGATCTTCCAGATGATTTTTCAACAGCAACTATTTTTGGTCTTTATAAGCAGAAAATTCTGTCCACTGCCTCCATATAAACTTTTCACAGAAATGTCAACAGCAGACTAACTACAAATGAGGATCTGTCCTTCACAAATAACTGCATGAACCCCTTTTTTAGGAAGTGTGCTGCCAAGACAGCAGTATATCATGGTCTGCAACAGAAATATTTTAATAAACAGTGACATGTGAACACACACAGTTCCCACTAAGCAGAATATGATTTTTAAAATTATATTTAAAAGTGTGTACATTGTGTGATCCTCTAGCCTTCTCACAAATGTTTTACACACACAAAAACTGTCATCCCTAATTTATGTAACTGAATGTTCCAAATTGGTTTTCTCATAAATTCACTTGAAATGAATTTCAAGTTGTGTTTAGTACAACCTCTTGAGCCATTTGCTTGTTTTTATTAGGCACATATGTAACAGATTTTACAGTGGGAGACTAATAAATAATTTACAACAAAGTTACCTAAATGACAGTGTCTGGTCATTTCTGCTAAGGAAACTTTCTACCTGATTGATAGCTGTATGATAGTATCAGCCGGATAGCAGTTTTTGATGCTTTAGTCCTCTGTAGTAGCTCTGATTTTGTCCATTTAACTACAATGTCCCAAGTGTTAGTGAGGAACCTAGAGTCATTGGAGTCTAAATCACATTTGCCACAAGTATACACTTAGCATCGAGCTGTACAGTAGTTCAATCCTGGCTCTGATTAGTATGTTTGTGTAATATATGGTATTCTCAAACACCTAATTGTTGCATTCATTCAAGTTCCTTTCTTTCCAATCCAATGTTTCACTGGGAAACAGCAGAGCATAGAAACTTGCAGTAGGGATTTGTCCCTGGTGCTAAGGGAAGGCAGGGATTATAGAGAGCAGGAACAGACTCAACCAGCCCCATGTCAGGCTTCCAAGCCTTTGAAGCGGTATAGGATTCAGCAGAGGAAGCCTCCACCAGGTCCATTCCCCTCCTGGGTCCATCCGTTCCACCCTCCCTTTGCCATGGAATGCCTCCCCCTGCATCGCTCTGCACTTACCTCTGTGCCAGCAGTCAGCGCTCAAGAAGCAGAAGCAATGGAGCACAGATGCTGCTTCCTCTCCGGGTGGTGCAAACATGCCTTACAGCGCATTTGCAACATCCACCACTGGGGCTGCAGCACCAGTGGTAAAGCAGCCTAGGATTGGGCTGCCTGTTAGGATCAGGCTACATATAGTTCTTCTTTGGTCATATTATATATCTTCAATGACTTAATGGTACTATTTACCAGAGATGGGGGGGGGGAAATGTCGGGACTCGAGTTTTCATGTTTTGAGCTGACTCTCCTCAGACTCAAGTCTCACATGTCAATGACTCTGCCTCAGGCCACTGACTCAATCGTGCTGATTTCCCTGCACGAAAGCAGCTGAATTTTGTGCCCTGGTCCCACGTGGCTGGCTCCCTGAAAGATGCCACTTTTATTAAGGAGATTTCTGGGGGTTCCCCATGCATTTAAATTAGCTTTGCATTGCATCGTAATTCCTGCCTGCTGCAACCGATCCTTTTTTAATAATTTTTTTTCTATTTGCTGACCCCATCATGGTTTTGAACCAGCAACCTCAAGATCTCTAACTCATGCTGTGAAGCTAGATTAGCCCCTTACCCGATTGAGCTATTCTAGACACCATGAATACCTGATATGACCAAAGAGAGGAGATAAGAGAGAAAGGCAGCTATTTCAACAGAAGCCATGTGTAGAGAAGCAGATTAAACTACAATTTAAAAAAACACAACAGGCTTGATGTCACCACATAATGGGTTGTTCTTTCTATTTAGCAAAGCAACCCCCTTCTTTGAAATATAAGGCAATCTCACAAATAGATGTCACAGACAAAAAATCATGGAATGTTCCATGACCCTAGGATAAGATGAGAGGGGTAAAAATTGGGGAGTGGTGCTTGTGTGGAGGAGCTTGCTCTGGAGACTGATTGCCCTGGAACTTGATTGAATGGAGGTGAAGAATCTGAACTGTGCTAGTTTTTATAGATCTAGAAGGTGTTTGTGCAGCTTTGTGTGCCTTTCCTCCCTTCTATGCAATGGAATAGCCCAGAAGAAGCAGGGGAATATGCAGTTGTTTGTTTGTACTGTTTGTTGTAGCAGACTTTGAGACCCAGTGACAGCCTGCCTGCCTGACTGGCATGGCAGCCAGGGACAGAGGAAGATTGTTAGACTGAAAAGTAGAGGGAAAGGGGATAAGTGATTCTGCACTGGTTCCTCTGCATTCTCCTCCCTGCCTGGTCCTCCTCTAGGCTTCTCCTGGCTCCTGCTTCTCCTGCCCTGACCTGTGGATAGGACATTAGCCATGCTCCTTTTTCAGGTACAAAGAAATTTTTGTAAGCTACATTAAAAAAACAGGCTTGATTATTCATTCTATTTAGCAAAGGACACACACACACACACACACACACACACACACACACACACACACACTTTGGAATAGGTTCTCCTCTTTAAGAAGAAGAAAATGAGTTCCTTTGCATCAGAAGTTAGAAAGCCAAAATGGTGTAGTGGTTAGCATGCTGGACTTAAATCGCGAACATTGCAATTTCAAATATTCCCCTAGTTGAATTGGGTGACAATTTTAAAAAGCTTCAAAAGAGTTAAATCAGAATCATTAACTTCCAGAGTTGCCACACTAGGAGATTGAAAAGCTGTGACTTTGGGGCTGATTTATACTTGCTCTCTTGTTTCTGGCCTCAAAGGCAAGAATCTGCCAAAGGCAAGGCCCTACCTCTGAACTAAACAGGCAGATTCTGCTGTGGACAATGGCTTGAAGCTTCAGTCCCCATACAACTTCTTGCTTTCTGTGTAGGAAGGCAGGCTCTGAAAATGTAAGCATGCTTTGAAAACGTGGTGCTGCTGTGGGTTAAACGACTGTTGCTGAACTTGCTGATCGGAAGGTTGGCAGTTCGAGACTGTGTGACGGAGTGAGCTTCAGTGGCTTGTCCCAGCTCCTGCCGACCTAGCAGTTCAAAAGCACGTAAAAATGAGAGTAGCTAAATAGGTGGGAAAGTAATAGTGTTCTGTGTGCCTTGGCATATAGTCATGCCCAACGATGGGATCTGCAAATTGAGAAGGGGAACGCTGGGCAGGACTTAGGCGGGACTTACACATGATTGGCAGCCTGTCCGCAGCGTTCCGCGGCTGCCCTGGCCTGGGGGGGGCTCCTGCTCGCCGCGGAGGATGGGTGGGGGGCGCGCTGGGTGCCTGGGCGAGCAGCGGTGGGGCACGCCAACCGGGGGCAGCCCCCCCCGAGGCCAGGGCAGCCGCGGAACGCTACGGACGGGCAGCCAACCATGTGGAAGTCCCGCCTAAGTCCCGCCCAGCGTTCCCCTTCTCAATTTGCAGATCCCATCGCTGGTCACGCCAGCCACATGGCCACGGAAACTTGTCCTCAGGACAAACGCCAGCTCTTTGGCTTAGAAACAGAGATGAGCACCACCCCCTACAATCAGTCATGACTAGACCATTCGGTCGTGGGGATACCTTTTTTAAAAAACTAACTAAGACAAAACAAGAGTTGAAGACTGGGCTGGTGTCCTCACAGTGTTAAATCCCACATTGATTGCTTTCTTAGGCTGTAGGTCCACACATTCTCTGGGATGAGGAAAGGGGGGGGGCACTCTGAACAGATGGGTATGCCCTCACACACGAAAGACAGGGTCGGATCCACAGATCTTGACTCCTCCCATGTGGGAGGGCTTCCCACTCCCAGTCCGGCCCTGTCTTTCACGAGGCAAGGTCGTGTTCTGAGCTTGGCCAAGCTCATCACAGATCTCTTCAGAGTTTTCCTCCTTTCTTTTCTGTTCTTTCTTTCTTTCTTTCTTCTTCATATCTTACCCTTTCCCTCCTCTTACCCTGCCCTTTTTTCTCATCTGGAGCGGTGGTTGAGGAGTGGGTGCCCGGTAGCTGACTGGACATTGCGGCGAGATCGTGAGGAGGCCTGTGTGCCTTCCCTCACCGTCGCACGCCGGGGCCTAGAAACTTGGTAGTCTCTTGATGCCTCAAAAGGGGCTAGAAATCAGCTCATGGAGAACAATTTCATTCTTCCTACCTAGAATAGGATCCTGCCCCAACATGATCGCTAGGTCAGCTTTTTGGATGGGGAACAGCACAAAATGGTGAGTCCAAGCAGTGTACGTAAGGATATTGCTGTACCTCTCAATAATGTCTCCCATAAGTACCATAAAAGTTGGATACATTAATACTTAGACTTCCTGGATTGAAATTACGTACCATTATCAGAAGGCAGTATGTCTTAATAACTCAACTTGTATATT
The DNA here is from genome assembly GCA_029204185.1 of Lerista edwardsae. Classification (NCBI taxonomy): domain Eukaryota; kingdom Metazoa; phylum Chordata; class Lepidosauria; order Squamata; family Scincidae; genus Lerista; species Lerista edwardsae. Next base: position 16,837,436 of record JAJKFI010000012.1, on the reverse strand, counting down.
GTACTGAGCTCCTTTTCATGATAAAATAGGACTGAAAACAACTGCCATCCACAGCAGTTAGTAATAATAATAATGAGATTGCCTGGGGGTGTTTGATGGCAAGGCTGAAACTAATGATAGGTGGGTGGAGTTGACATCTCATTTGTTACAAATGGTTTTCCATTATGGAGGCCTCCAGGCAGTATATCTATTGCATAACAAGCTTGTAAACAGCTATGCTGTTGCTGATGTAGGAGGCATCTGCAATAGCCTTTCCTAGGACACAGATTTGTTTAGTTCTTCCAGTAGTCTTTGTGCAGTCAGAGTTCTGTAGCGGAGTTCTGCACGTATGCAGAGCTGACCTCAGAAGCTTCCAAAGCTTTGTTGAGCATTTGTTGCATAGTTGTGTGCCTCCAACACAGGCAGAAAGGCCAATCCCCAAGTTCCTTTTTGACTCCCATTGAAGTATCATTATGAGATTTTTTTCATCCCTCTCTCAAGAGACTTTACCTGTTTTCACTGTGTGCTCATGTAAGGTGTGTACAGAGATTCCCCTGACAAGTTATTTGTCTTCATAGTGCTTAGCAGTGCTAAATTAGCTTAAAATGTAAACAGATGCACACTTGATCCTATCCTCTGCTTTAGCCACTGCATTGAATGCACCTGTCTGCTTTGTAACAACAACTGCATTCTAGACAGTCAATGTGGTATAGCGGGTTAACTGTTAGAAGTCCACTGGAGAGCTCTAGATTAAAATTCCTACTCAGCTACGATACTCACTGTGTGAACTTGGACCAGTCACAGCCTCTCACTCAGGGCTGGTTATGAGAATAAAGTGGGGGACTTTGTACACCACCTCAAGCTGCTTAGGGAGTTAAAATAAGGAACCTGGGACAGAGCTAGGCCCTCACTGTGTAACAAGCAGCTGTGGGGAGTCAAGGACATAAGTAGGCACTGTAATTATGGCAATACCGTGTTTTTCCTGCTTCCAAAGTGCTTAGAAAGTAGTATGGAAAGTTTTTGTGGAAAGGCAATAGAAGGGGAAATGTGGTTTGATGCACACTAGGATCTGAATTTTGTAGTCTTCATTAGAGACACATGGATGGGTGTGTGCATCACTTCCCATCCTGTGGACAGGCATGCCTGTTCTGCTAGCATCTATGAAACATTTATATCAAGGAAATTCTTCCACCTTTGTCCAGGCTATTTCCTCCCCGTGAATAGGGTGTTTCAACCGGTGTTCGTTTGATATTTAGATGTAAATATCCTGTGTCTTTTATTGCAGAGTAGACATGATATCATATTCTGGAAGTGTATAAACACTGATATTTCCTAACTTGCTACTTCTCAAAATGAGCTGTTTTTCTGCGGTTACTGTTCAAGCTAAGAGGTTGCTCACGTTTTTCTGGCAACCAGAAGCTATGTTATGTCACATTGACAATTTCAGCATAACCGGGTGGGGGGAGGGGACGGGACGAGGGGGACAAACTCATTTCCTATGGTGGGCTGAATAGCATTCATGGCACCTGATGAGATCCAGATGTAGCATCATTAAGCAGGAAGTGATGTCATCATTAAGCAGATGATGGTCAGAAATAAAATCCATTCCTGCATGTCTGCATGGGTTTTCTCCGGACTAGAAGCTCACATTTATGTCAGTGTTTAATGTTAAAGTGTTTTGGGTCTTTATTATACGTTTGATGATGATTTTGTGACCAGAAATATGCCGTTAGAACATGACTCTTGTTCACGTATATCAATTAGCCTACAGTAAAATTGATTTTGTTATGTCATTTTGCTTAAAGTTGCAGTTTCCAAGAACCTATCATCAACTTTAAGTGAGGACTTGCAGTACGTTTCAATTCTTTTGTTGTCCAATGTTTTCTCTCTTCAATTTGCTCTTGTTTTTCTATTCTTTTCCCTCTTGCCAGTCTTTTTCCAGTTCTCCTTTTGTTACTACATTTCATTTTCAATAGTTTTCAGTAGTCATTAACGCTGTCTATATACTTCTCTCCCTGTGCCTCTATTTTTTTCTGTCCTGGATCCAGAGCACACCTATTATATGGATCAAAGTAATGCACAGCTTTCTCTTCCTTCATCCATTTTCCCAGAATGTTGTCCATTCTTCCTGGAGGCAAATCCCACTGGACACTGTGGGGTTTTCATTAGACTAATCAGCTGTATGATAGCAATATTCCATGTTTCCGAACACCTTGGAGTTGCTCTGTTTTCTCTCTACACTTCTCCTTCCCTAATTGGGAAGCAATTACATTGTTTTATTCCCAATAAATTCCATATCTTGTTTGAAGACTTTTTATAAATGTAATGGTGTTTTATATATTTTCATATTTGATGTAAAAAGTAGAATGATGAAAATAAATCAATAGTATTTATATACCACTTTTCAACACAAAGTTCACAAAGCAGTTTCCAGGCTAATAATAAATAAATAAATAAATAAATAAAGTTAGATGGCTCCCTGTCCCAAAAGGGCTCACTAAAAAAATGAACAGCAACAGCCACTAGAAAAGACACTGCTGGGGAGAAGAGAGACCATTACTCTCCCTCTACTCTGCTAAATATAAGAGGAACACCACTTGAAAAAGTGCCTCTTGCCCAGTTAGCAGGGAAAAAGGAAGTACATTTCGGAATGCACTTTGATCTAATAGGATAGTTGAACTAGGAATTACACACACACACACACACACACACAGAGAGAGAGAGAGAGAGAGAGAGAGAGCGAGAGCAGGGGGCTCCAAACCTCTTAGCTAGAGGGCCACCATCAAATGTCTGGCACAGTGTCAAGGGCCAGAAAAATGCATTTAAAATAAATTTAAATAAGTACATTGGAGACATAACTTAGATGAATGGGCTTAAAGTTCCAGTATTCTTCCAAGCACCCACAAACCACAGAAATATAGCACACACTTTAACCGACTCCCATTTTCCCCACCCCACAAGCAGTTTTCTTAAATGTGTTGCATTAAATATCTTGGAACCAGCAGATCACAGGAAACACCCAGTGCCTGTTCTGAGGGTTGAGGACTTCTCTCTGACCCTCAGAAAGCTGTCTAAGGCCTAAAAATATCACTTCCAGGTCTTTGGAAAAACCAGGAAGTGACTAATTGACTTCTAAAGACATCCTGAGGGCTGGGGAGGCTGTACATGGCCTCCCTGTCCCTCAGAATACCCTTTGCACACAACCAGAGCATAGTGTGGAAGATGCATTTTGGTGCTGTTTCACTACTATGACTGGTGGTAGAACATTTTGGGTATTTGGGAAAAGCAATGAACAAATACTATTTACTTATTATAAATGCACTATAAATGCAATCCTCTGTACAGTTACATAACAGGAGAAGTGCGTGGGGCGGTAGCAAGAAACAGGGCCTTCTTGATAGTAGCACCTACCCTATGGAATTCCCACCCTCTTGATTTAAGAACTGCTTTCTCCTAGAAATGTTCCAGTGGGGCCTGAAAACTTTTCTTTTTAGACAAACTTTCTGACCTCAGATTAGTCGACTTTTTAGATCGTTTTGTATGGTATGGCTGCTCTTGTATTTTCTGTGTTTTTATTTTATTCTGATTTTGTAATTACCTTTAGAGTGTTTTAAATTGTTCTAAGCCACCTCAGATCCTCTTGGGAAGAGAGAGGCAGAATAAAAATATGAATAACTCTGGGTTATTACTAACTCTGGGTGGGGCTTCAGACCCACCTTTGAAAAACCACCCCTCCATTATGAATAGAGGGTCCTATTAGACTGTAACAATGTGGGAGCCACTTTTCTGCCATTGGTTCTATTGCCATGTTTGTAAGGCTGAAAGCACAAGAGCTGAGCTAACTGTGCAGATTCCTTCTGATGACTATCACCCATCATCCTGGAAAGGCAACAATTGTTTCCAAATTATCCATGCAGTCAACCTCAGGAATGTGGTGGTGGGCTTATAAACATCATTGCAGTGCTATGGAAAGAAACCACAGAAAAGGAGCTCCCCCATGGTATTATTTTAAGATCACCTGATGCAAGTACATCAATTTCCCATAATTCCCCTCACCTGTTTCAGATTCCAAGAATAGGGGAACATACATCCAAATTACATATTAACATACACAGCTGGGGTATGCACAGATCTACAGCCCCACCATATGGACAAACTTGCCAGATTTCAAGCATCTGCAAGTGATCCTGTGTGTACTATATTGCAGGACACTGGTGTAATTTATGTGAATATTTTATAGGCTGTTTATAAGTGTCATCATCTTAATTTCTCCAAGAAGATTATCAGTTGTAACCGATAGACGAAGGCACAAAAGTTTTTTCAAATGGTTTGCTGGGTACCTAAAAGAGGGCATTTTCAATTGTGTCACCGCAGATCAGTAATGTTGTCCCCAGAAAGATACGTTAGATTCTTTCTTTGTCCACACACACACAAAGATTCTTTCTTTGTCCAATATTTTGTTGTTTAAAATATTCTTATTCTTCAGTGTTTTATAGAATGTCAGTTTAACATGGATGATGGCCTCGTTTAATCCGACTATTAATACATTTCTAGTTGAAAACATTGCTAGAGGTTAAATGGTAAATTTTGTTGTATTGTATCTTATTAGCTGCCTTAGGAGTGTTTTTCAAGAAAGGCGAGAAACACATTCCAATAATCAATAACTAAACCTGATTTTGACTACATCTTCTGAGTCCAAATAATAGCTATAAATAGACAGATAATGTCTGGGATTTCCACAGCCTAAGTGTTCCTATAAATAGTTCTTAACATTTCCCACTTCATGCTTTTGAAAAGAACATTCTCCACTTCCTTTCTCGGGAGACCCTTGGGAATCATGCTAGAGCACCACTGCTCAAAAAATATGTATATTAGGAGAGCTACGAAAACATAGTTAACGAACTTGATAACAGCCATTACAGATCTGTTGAAATAGGTCAAGCACATGGAGCTAGTGCATTCCAAACCATCATTTGCCCTAAAGTGTCTAACCCAATCATTTCTCTTCAACTTAGTTCACGCATCAGTTCACTTTCCTTTTATTTTTCTTCATGAATTTCAGTCACAGCAGAGATTAAAAAATGCAGTTAATGTTTTTTTTTAAGATCTAGAACAAGCAAACAAGACCAGTAAAAATCATCCTCCAACAACATGATATTAATAGGCTTCCTGGGGCAGCAGACTAACTTCAGTGGTAAACAACATTTTATATTAGTCACACCACTCAAATTAGCAATCTCAAATGGGGGTGGGGTGGGGTTTGCACAAAGTAGATGCTTCTCAGACTCAGATGCAAAACAGACTCTTCAAGTGAAGGCAAAATACTTCATGAAAATGACTCCCAAGATCTTCAGAAAGATGTATCAGCTGCCTAAGTTGTAGCACACCCTGCTGGCTGAGACATTAAGGAATAAAAGCAACAAGAGATACTACATGGGAAAGAGGCGAGTTTTATATATAATATGCTGAACACATACATCACACTCACGATGTTACAGAAGTAAGTCACTACAGTTGTGATTACAAAAGGAACTACCTTATACCAGGTTAGACCACTGGTCCAGTTAGCTCAGTATTGTCCACACACTGAGTACCTGCAGGTCATTAGCCTTTCAGATGGACCTTTCCCAACTCTACCCAGAGATGCCAAGGATTAAACTTGAGACGGCTGGCCTTCATAGCAAGCATTGGTCACCCACAGCTCATACTAAAATACTACAATTCAAAGACAAAATAAATCTTACACTCTTTGCTCTGCACTTCTGATCTCAATAAAGAACAAGTCTGAAAAGTATTGAAAAGCAGAAGTTTTTTAATTGCCACAGTTGTGGTGGGCTAAAGTCTATAACAGAAGTCTCAGCATCCTCTCAAACTACAATTCCCAGAATTCTTTGTAATACATCATGACATTTCAACTGGTGTAAAGCCTCATATATACAGTACTGTAGGTATGCCCCAAAGTGTTTATCATGCCTAGTTTATTCTATGCCAAAATGGTGAAAGGTTAATGATTGTGAAATCACACCAAGGGCTGCCCCCTACATAGTTGTTACAATCTTATTTATTATCAGCTCATCCATTTTTTACACAGCAAAGCAATGATATGTGAAACAGTTTTGTCAACTTCTCTATTCTGAGTCAAGTATACATTGAGAGAAATTATCAATATAGTACCAATATACTATACAATACTAATAAAAATGGCTGGCAACTGTATCTAAGAGCTTCAATAAACAGAAGCACAATAATCAAGCTAAAATCTGCACAACTGTTTGCCAGACCTTTCAAGTTCAACAATGAGCTGGCAGGCTTAAAAGTAACACATTTAAACCAGTGATTCCCAAACTTTTTAAAGATCCTAGAGCAGTGATGGTGAACCTTTTGGGCTCGGTGTGTCAAAATTTAGAAAAATGATTAACTTGGCTCTGCTGGTGTGTCAACCCTCCTCGCAAACAAAGGAGAAACAATTCTTTATATTTATTTATTTATTTATTTATTTAAACAAAAAATAAGTCCAATCAGGTGTTGTCCTATGTATTACATAAATAATCACCAAATAATTACAAAAATGAAAAATGAGTAAAACAAACTCAGTTTTTGTCATGTATTGGTGAATGCTGGTGTGTCACCCCAAATGTTGTGATGTGTCACTTTTGACACGCATGTCATAGGTTCGCCATCACTGCCCTAGAGGCTGCTGCCAAGGGGTGGGGATATAATGGTGATTGGGCAGCAGTTCTGCCAAGCAGCAGTTTGTTTAACCCTTGATGCACATAGCATAACCTGCCCTGTCAGTTTTGCGAACCACCAAAAATTGGGTCATGACCCACTGTCCCACAGTTTGGGAACACTTCACATTGACTTTACAGAAGAAAAGGCACATGTTGGTAATTTTCCTAAGATTGTAAAAGTTTAGGCAGGGAAATGTTAAGCTGAATCTAAACAAAATACTACAAATAGCACAAAGGAGCAGGATGGGAGCAGCAACAGAGGAAAATGGATCATAAAGACGGGGGAATCAATACAACTTCAAAAGTGACTTGGCTTACTAAAAACTAAAAGAAGTTGATATTCAAATAATATTTTTAATGTGATAGAAAGGAACGGGATAAAATTGTGTCATGAAAAGGTCCATGCAGACCTGCTCTGAACTGAACATTTTTTTTATTTTTTGATACTGAAATTTGTTAAAGGCTTTACTGAAAATAGGAACACAAGCAGTAGAGAATAATCCCTTTTATTGGTGGCTACCACTCCTGTCTCATACCCAGTTGCAATAATTTTCGTCCCAAGTTAGTAGCTTACAAAAAAGAGGAAATACCTTCTGTGTGCCTCAAATTTTTCCCTAGGTGTATTTGAAAACTGAAATTAAAAGACAGTCATAAAATGAGAGTACAGTACTTGTTTCCTTACCTTAGGCCAATTTCCACAGGAAGGAAACTGGATGCAACATTTTAATGAATTGGCCTCATCTTTTCCTAACTTAATTGACTGAGACCCGGTTCAGGTGCTTGATAATGCCCCCCTAATTGCCAATATGAGCATACAAGGCTACCAATGGACTCATAATCAGGCTGTGATTGCACGGCAGGCAGGCTCAATCATGAATGCGAGCCTGTTCATGAAAACCATTGCACTCTGTAAAATTCCTCTTTGACCCGCCACAATTACCACTTGCAATTACAAGAGGAACCACACCTCAGTTACACCATGCTGGCTTTCACAACAAACCAGCTAAATTTGGGCAGCGTGAGCCAATATGGAAGTGATAATTGATTACACAAGTAAAGGGAATAAAGGTTGCCAGCGTATTTTAAAAAGGCTTTGTGCCTTAACAGTCACATGACCTGAGAAACTCCCTATATTTACAGAACAGGACTAGTGCGGGTTAAAAAAGGTAATATAAAGGTTTTCCCACGACCGAACGGTCTAGTCGTGACCGACTGTAGGGCGGTGCTCATCTCCTTTTCTAAGCCAGCATTTCTCCAAGGACAGTTTCCAAGGTCATGTGGCCGGCATGACTATACGCCAAGGCGCACCGAAGTGATATCTTGTCTTTCTGCCTGACCTCCAAGGCAGCTGGGAATGAGAAAAAAATAATAAAAGCTTTAAAAAGCTTAAGATTACTTGCAGGGCTGCCGCTATGCTCAGTCACATGAGCAAGTGATAATGGTGAATGAGAGTCTCAGAGGATGATGCTAAAGTAAAATGTTCACTCCCTAGGCCTTAAATGGAACTATTGACCCTGCTGTGCAATTTCAATTTCTGCTCTTACAGTACTAATAGTACTGCAGTATTAGTACTCTAATACTGGAGAATAACTCCCCCAAAGATGTGCTACTTATTTATTTTTCACATGTTTATACTGCCCTTCCTTGGTGCTCAGGATGATGCACACCATTCCTTCCTCTCTTATGTTCTCACAACAACCCTATGAGGAAGCTTATGCTGGAAGATAGTGACTGGCCTGTGGTCACCCAGAATGCTTAACTGAGCAGGAATTTGAACCTAGACCTTTCAAGTTCAACACCAGAACCACTAGGGCCAGGTAGGACCAGCTATTTTTGTCTTTAGGGCACCTCCTCACCCAGAGAAATGAATACAGGCATGTACCAGTATCCTCCGATTCGGTATCCATGGATACTGGGATCATGGATCATGGATACTGGGACGCTTATTAAAAAGATAGGGGAACATTAAACAATTCTTTTTGTTTAATCAGAGATAACATAAAAGTAATACACAAAGAAACAACATTCATAAATACTGTACAAGAATTATGCTGTAGATGAAAAAAATTAAGTTCAATTTGAAAATTTTATTTTCTCTTGATCACACATATGTGTTATCTCTCATATCTTATGATCCCATCATCGTCCCAAAATAATTTTTTGTTATAGTTAGACACAAGTATGAACTAATTTTGAGATTTTTTTCAAAATTTTAAAAACATCCATTTTTGAAAAAAATTGATTTTAAAGTTTTTAATTGAATTTTTTAAAACTAAAAAAAATTATTAAACACATTGTGTTATATCATATGAAAGCCCATGAAAGGAGCTTTAAAACAAGACCACTCCCAACTCTATATCTCAACCGGTGTCTGAGATGCAACTAGTTAATGCATGCCATTTTTTGATAAAATTTTGAAACTTTAGACTTAAATACATTTTTTCTCTGTGAGTTAAAAAATATGCATTTCTTAAATAACTATACAGGATTTTTAAGTATGACAAGTTTCATCAAAATCTAAGAAAAATGAGGTGAAAAAAATGTCCTTAAGTGTGATGATTTGACATGGAATGACCCTACTGGGACATACCTGTACTTTTGTCTGCAATGAGTTAAAATCTAAGCAATTAAACGGCTTAGATAAGAGGCAAATGAAATAAGAATGACATTTTATACACATTAAACCTATACCAAAACACACACCCAAACCACCCAATCCACACAAAACTAGTTCCAACAACCATAAAAAGAGCTGTGTTTTCTGCATTCAACCACCTGCTAAATGATTATTTGGTGATGAAATGTAAATGGGATGGTCTGGTTAATGAACCAAAGTTCAATTCCAGGCATTATTTTTTGGGTTCCCAGCTCTTTCATCACACTTCAGCAATGCTGCCAAATTATGAGGGGAAAGGAAGGGTCCCAGTGAAATACACAAGACCTACCCCCTTGACTTTATCTTTGCCCCTCAAGCATTTCACTTTAATTATCACAGGCCAACATATATTTTGCTATCTTAAAATATTATTACTTTCCCAGGGTAATTTGGGGCACCGATTCCAAAAATGACATCAGCTTTGCCCTATCTCAGTGATGGTGAATGTTTTGGGCTCACTGTGTCAAAACTTTGGAAAATGCTTAACTTGACTCTGCTGGTGTGTCAACCTCCCCATCAAATAATTGCAAAAATGAAAAATGAGTAAAACAAACTGTTTTTGTCAGGTGTTGGTGGTGAACGCTGGTGTGTCACACCAAAAGTTGTGGCGGGTCACCTTTGACAAGCATGTCATAGGTTTGCCATCACTGCCCTATCTAATCACATCTAGTTTTGGAGATAACGGCACAGTCTTTAGTGAATGATTCAAGCAGTTTCCTCATGAGAAGCCCACACAATGGCTTTCTCACAAGGAAACTGCTTAGAACCATTCACTAATGAGGCTGTGCAATATCTCCGAAACTGGATCGGATAGTGCAAAACTGATGCCATTTTTGGAATCAGCACCCCAAAATCATATAAAACCACAAAATTCGGAAAACGTTTTTTTTTTTTCTGACTCTCAATTTTGCAAGCACAGCCTTTATCACATGCCCTTCTTCCAAGGACCTCAGGCTCTTTCTTAGCTCCTCCACGTTATTCTCAGAGCCATCCTTGAGGTAGGGGAGGCCGAGAGACCTGGCCCAAAGTCACCCGGGAAGCTTCATGGCTGAGCGTAGATTTCAACCTGGATCTTTTCCAAGGGCTCGCCTGCCGCTCCAAGCACTTCTCCACGTGTGAGCCAACAACACCCACTGCTCGCCCCCCCTATCTATCCTACGCTTGTTTGCGAAGCCACATTTATGAATGGCTCGCTACCTGCAAACTCGGGACCCCGCTTCCTATGGGATGAGGAGAGGAGGGAGGGAGGAAAGAAAGAGCGGCTGATAGGCAGCAGGACACAGCTCTGCCGCCGCTCTTCTTTACTATACCCAAATCACGCCAGGGCTTCGCGCCTTTCCAGAGGAGACTCCCCGGGGGGCGGAGAGAGGCGCAGCAGCAGCTCGTGGGGCGGGCTACGTGGCTGGCCAGGCGGAGGCTGGAGTAGCCTTGCCCAACCCCCGGAACTGCTAGCGAGCAGGCGAGGCGGAGCTGCCTTGTCGCAGGCGCCGTGCACTTTCCACACTCCCGCTTCCCCGGGCAATATGGTGGTAGGCTGCTCGAGGGGGGGGAAGCTGAGGCTGCCCGGAACAAGCTCCGCCCGGCCCGCGCTCTGCTTTGCTTTCTCGTGCTGCCGCTTCCTGCCTCGGCCGCCCGCAGGCCATGCGGCTGAGAGCCGGCGCCGGCCTCTTCCTCCTCCTCCTCCTTCACGGCAGCAGCCGCCGCTACTCTAGCTCGAGGGGCACGCGAGCAGGCTCCTTCACGTGGCTGCGGTGCTGCTGGTAAAGGCAGCAGACAGTAGGGAGGGAGGGCTCCACAGGACGGCCGGGAAGATGTTGCTCTCGCTGTTGCTGCACACCTACTCCATGCGCTACGTGCTCCCCGCCGCCTTGATGGTGGGCACCGCCCCCACCTACATGCTGGCCTGGGGAACCTGGCGGCTGCTCTCCACCCTGCTGCCCGCCCGCTTCTACCACGAGGTGGATGACCGGCTGTACATCATCTACCAGAGCATGGTGCTCTTCTTCTTCGAGAACTACACCTGCGTTCAGGTCAGGGCTGGTTCCCGGGGCTGTGTGGGGCCCTCTTCAGTGGAAGCCCCGTCCTTCGCTGCCTTACTCCCTCCTGCTGCAGACCCCATCCTAACCCCAGGATAGCCCTAAGGGGCAGAGGGCAAACAGCGGCAGTGGCTGCTCCTTGCAGGGCTGTTGCTGCAAGGAGCCGTGTGAGTGAATGAGCGAGCAGGGAGGCGGTTGCATGGAAGGATGCCTTGACCTGCTTGCCGGTGTCTGCAGCCCCATGGGTGTATTACTGGGTGCCTTCCCACCCCCCAGAAGGAGACATGAATGGAGGCTGCACTGCTCAGCCACTACAAGCTCCACTCACTTGCCCACTCTCTCCTGGGTTGTGCAGTGGTTAGGCCCAGAAGACCTGCTGCTGTTTCTGCCTAGTGGTTTGTCTTCCTCTGGGTGATGCGGCAGTTAGAAAAGGCCTGCTGGGGCCAGTTCTGACTGAGGCCCCCCAAGAGAGAAAGCATAGATGAGGGAGCATCTGCAGAGTTCACTTGCTGCTGCTGCTGCATCTACCTGTTCTCACTTGCTCACCTGTCCTCCCTGGCTGGGTGGCGCAGGAGACTGTTGCTCAAAAGGGGACCTGCATGAAAACTCTGCAGGTGCCCCGTCCACTTTCATTTTGCTATAGCCACCAGTCACATCTTGTAAGATAAAAATTTTAATGGCAAAAATAACAGTTTAACATCAACTTGCATAATTTTCCAAAAACTTCTGTGGTGTGTTTGATTCTAGTTTTCTGAATTCTGGATAGGGCCCATGCTTTTAGAAATTTTAAGCTACATCTCCAAAACTGCTTTAAATATGGCTCTTTAGACAAATGACTCTTCGCATTGTAACATTACTATGGGGCTGTACTACTGTGGATTGCAGGTAGGGAATTGGTTTGCCTCTTCCCACCACCTTGATAACCATTTATTTTTTTAAGAAACCCCAAAACCTCCCTGCACATAGAAAACTAGCATGTTGTGGGGATCAATTCTAGATTAGCTGTATGCCTGACATACTTATTTTTCTACACATGAGGACTTTTTTTCTTTCTTGGAACAAACTTGTTCTTTACATTATTCCCTTTCCCATATTGAGTAACATGAAGCAACCCTTCTTTAAAATGTAAACTGAAATCAAAAGGAAGGATGCCCTTTCTTTATAAAGTATGAGAGCAACTGTTCCATCTCTTAGCTCTTTGGGAGACTTTTTGACCTTTTCATATTTCTGCAGGCAAGTCATTTAATTATCAATACTAAGTGCACACACTAGGAGTAAGTCTTTCAGTAAACTAATTGTAGTGTACTTTTGAGTAAACATGCATAGAACCAAGCTGTTGGTAGAGGTGTTTGAAAATGGTGATATTTTATTCAGAAGGAAACCCTGACACTTAGGGCCCTATTCTATCCAACTGATGAAGTCATGCCAACAGAGCATGTGCTGCAACCTGCAGTGGGGTCAATCACAGAATCCTTCTCATGGGGCTGCATCAATGCTGGAAAGTTGGATAGGATTGGACCATAAGGCTGTACCTGTACTCCTACCTTAGTCACTGGAAACTAGCTCTTAGTCTTCTATAGATACAGTAATCAAGAGATGTCTAAATTTATATTATGTTCTCATCATCAAGGGAATGGAGATGCTTTGAAGGGCATGATACGTTCTTACACATGGTGATGTGACACTTGGCTTATAGACTCCAAAATGAATTTTAAGATTGAAGGCAGTGGTATCATTTGTAACTTCTAAGTAAACATTAGGTAGACTTTTTTGCTGTATAACTGAAGACAGTTTTTAATACGGATAACTCTATTTGCTTAAGGTCCATTTTGCTTACTGTTGAGAAAAGGTAAGATGAAATAGATACAACCAACTGATAATACCCAGAAGTAGTATCTTTAGGCATGTGGATATGTGTAGGCTAAAATCTCCCCTATTACTGATTGAGCAGGTGGTGGTATCTGCTTCAGGGGGTCTTGGATGAAATAGATTAGCGTTTCCCAAACTTTTTAGCACCAGGACCCACTTTTAAAAATGACAATCTATCATGATCCACTAGATAAAAAAGATTTAGAAAGATATATTGTGTTTATTAATGTTATTAATTAATATATTAATAGTAATATATTAACAATATATTAATATTGTTAATAATTGAGGTTCTGTGCTTCCAGGGCTGCTAGATACTTTATCTACAATATGTGTATGTGGGCACTTGCTTGACTCTCCATTGAAATGGAATTCAAGGACTATTCCCCCATTTATAGTCATTCCAGGGTTTCAAATACTTATCACAACCCACCAGAAGTCGACTCGTGGCGCACTGGTGGATCCGGACCCACAGATTGGGAAACACTTAAGTAGATTATCTGAACCTCTGGATTTTTCTTCAAATGCTACAGTTTGAACTTGGGGTAGGGAGGCAGTCCAAAGCTAAGCCTAGAATAATGAGAGCATTATTCAAAGTAGATATTATTTTGCTATCCTCCTCCGAATCCTATCCCCCTCTTCGGGGCTCAGAAACTTAACATAGGGCTTGTTGAGTTGCACCAGTGAAATAGCTGGTGCTGACTCAAGAAGCCCTATTGAGCAGGATGGGTTGTTACCAGCGATGGGATTAACAAACGACCTGGGGGAACGCTAGGCGGGACGTACTCGTAACAGGAAGCCAGTGATTGGCAACCCGTCTGTTCCGCCCCGCTGCCGTCCCCGCCAGCCGCGCAGGCTAGGCCCACTGCCCCCGGTTGGCACGCCCCACCACTGCGTGCCCAGGCATCCAGGGGGTCCCCCAGGCGAGCAGGCACCCTCTCCGAGGCCTGGGCAGCCCGCAAGGCGGCAGGGAAGGCGGCAGGGCGGAACTGACAGGCAGCCAATCGTGCGGGAGTTCCGCGTATGTCCTGCCCAGCGTTCCCCCAGGTCGTTTGTTAATCCCATCTCTGGTTGTTACTCAGAACAAGGGGACAGATGTCCCCCCGAAGAGACCTCCAGCCTGCTTGTATCCAGCACAGGATACAGAGGTGGCCATTTGGAACCACCACTCCTGCACTGGATAGGATTGGGCCCTAAAAGATGTTCATAAATTTTCTTCTGACTTTACGCTGTGGAGCTAATTTTGCCTCAAGGACAGCACAGTGTATCCTAACTGGCATCATAGTTTAGTGTGGAGATTGCAATTCTATTTTCCCTGGTGGTACAAATATTTAGATGCATATCGGATTATGTACAGAATTAGTACTCTGTGATTTACTATGTGCTTAGGGTAATTGAATACAACACTGTTAGCACGTAACCCTTGCATATCCAAGGGTGGTCAAAAGTTGGTTCAAACTTACTTGAAATGGCAAAGATATTTGAGGAGTTATGTGACGTATCATTATATTAGTGTTTCTCAAACTGTGGGTCAGGACCTACTAGGTGGGCCATGAGCCAATTTCAGGTGGGTCCCCAAACTGTGGGTCGGGACCTACTAGGTGGGCCATGAGCCAATTTTAGGTGGGTCCCCATTCATTTCAATATGTATTTTATTTTTAATATTAAGACTTGGTGCTACCATGGTACGTGACTGTATTGGGAAATGTTACAAATCTGTACTTTAAAATAACCAGTTTAGACTTGAGTAGCCCCATTGTGGGAGTCGGGGCTTTCCCCAGGGGAAGAATGTCTCCTTCTCCCAAGAAGGCTGCTGCGGCTCCAGCATTTTGGTACCTCCTAAAGCTTAGTTATTTAATTTTAAATGATTTGATTTTGTGACATGGGGTGCTGACTCAAGAAGCCCCATTGAGCAGGATGGGTTGTTACTCAGAACAAGGGGACAGATGTCCTCCCGAAGAGACCTCCAGCCTGCTTGTATCCAGCATTTTCCTGCTTGACGATATAACTTCTGGCCATACCATCGCATCCAGATTAATGACATCACTTTCTTGACAAATTGCCACTAAAAAGTGGGTTCTGGTGCTAAAACATTTGAGAACCACTGGTCTAGAAAGCTTCTAAAATTTTGCAGTTTCACTGAACATTTACATTACAAGAGTGTAAATGGCTTTACACTCTTCACACTCTTGCAATGACTGTTTAGGAATACTCTCCTTTTCAGAACAACATGATATAGTGTTTATTTCTATATTGTTATCTTTATCTATCTATCGGGGGCAGCCTATAGAAAAACATTTTTTTGAATGCAAATATATTTCTACTGTCTATGTGCCCATGCATTTTCTCTGCTAAATAAATTGCTAGTAGCCATACTGATACTTCCTGATCTTTTAATGTGCCATTTTGAAAGTGAGTTCTATTAAAGTCGATAACATTTGTAGCTGAGCATTTGTGTTTACGATCAGCTGTTAATTTCAGGATTTTTGCCAATGGCCAGATGTTTCAAATTCTCCTAATCAAGGCCACAAAACAGATGGTCCCTGCTTCTGAACAGGCCTGAATGAAGCTAGTAACCTAGAGGTCAAAAGGCTTCTACATCCTGTTATCCTGTAAAGTTGTATGTTTCATCCCTTTCCCGTCATTCATGAGTTAAGCCTGTTTTCTCCAGCTTTTTTCCTTTTGCATTTCAATTCTGTGTATTTCCATTGATAGAAAAAAATAAAATAGTCTTGCTTATGTAGCCACTCATGTCACACTTGTGAAAATCAGGTTATGATAGGTGACATTTTACTTTGCATACTTGGATGTTTCCTCTAAACATACGCAAAAATACCTTCTCCTACGTGGCTCAGTTTAAAAGAAGGGCGATTAAAAGGGAGATGGCTGAAGGCTTTCTTCTTCGTACAGAAGAATTAGAAGTTAGATCCCAGTTGTAAGACATGTTACGTGTCCTAAATTTATTAGGGTTTCTCCAGTATGTCCTCATATTGGTCTCTGAATTTGTTGCATCTATGGTTATGTGACTATATTTGAAACATATGGTTTCAAGTGCTATTGCAATAATTTCATAAACACTTTAGGAAAAAATTTCACCATTGATCCCTTCAATTATATAGGTTTAAATGGACCCTTGCACTTAGGGTTGCTCTAAACGTCATTGGTGCATCACATGATGTCAGCTGTTGACCCAACTTGTGCTGGGGAAAACGGCATTCCTTCCTACCTACCTACCTACCTCCAGCTCCAGATAAAAGTGGCATCTTTTGCCTCTTAAGAAGCTGTTGGTTTTTTATAGATTGATTCTGGTTTTAAATTTGCCATTGCCTCCCTGGATGAATTTGCTGAAATAAACAAAGTGCCTTCTTTTCTCTCTTAGATAATTCTCTATGGTAATTTGCCAAAAACAAAAGAGAATGTGGTATGTATATCGAATCATCAGTGTACAGGTTTGTATATCATTTCCTTTCTTATAGGGTATCTTTTTCTTTTGTTTTTTTGATAAAGTGACATAAAAGTGTATGATTTCAGTGTGGCTGTTCAGACTGAAATATTCCAGATTTAAGTATTTGTGTTTCAAGGAAAGACAGTATATCTGTTCCACATTCAGCATTTCCCATGTGCTCCCTAAAATTTGCAAAAGCTTTGAAAAAGAGCCTTTGCAGTAACAAGGATTTCCTGCTTGGTTTGACTAGTATTGAAAAGCCTCACTACACAGTGCAAAATCCCTTACCCTGCTTCTAAGGAAGATCAGGGCTTCTAGATCAGGGTGTAAAGTTCTATATTCAGAGCTTCCTTATTAATAAGATGTTCATATTCATTATGTTCATGGTGATAGTGGTGTTTTTTAGCAGTGTTTTTTTTAAAAAAAATGTGGTGTCATAGCCTGCTTCTTCAAACTTCTTTGAAGATCTCTTCTGTGCTGAAATGGATTGAAAGTGATTAGCAATGTTGTTAACATTTAAAATGTTGTTAATGACATTTAAAAACTAGGAAATAAATTATGTTTATTATAGTTGTAAGTTTAAAATATCAGAAGAGGTAATACATAAGTGTGATGGAAAGACCTTCCTTGGCATTGCCATTGAAAAATCATATTTGATGTGCTCGCAAACAGTACATGATTTGTTATGAGAAAGGAATTTGAATACTAAATATGTAAACAAATGTTTTGTCTTCGCAGTTGACTGGGTTATAGCAAACATGTTGGCCATCAGACAAAATACTCTTGGACATGTTCGGTATGTTTTGAAAGATGGATTAAAATGGCTTCCTTTGTACGGGTGGTATTTTTCTGAGGTAAATATGCAATTTGTTCTATGTAACACTAAATAACTACCATTTATGTCCTTTATTTGACACACCTCATTACTGGAGACTCTTACTTGGGAGTAAATAGTAAATCACACTGATTTCAATAAAAACTTGTCCTGAGTAAATGTATTTTGGATTGTAGTCTTGAACATTCTTTGTTGGTGATTATGTATATACTTGTTCCTGGAAGTTGAACAAGTATCAACTAATTTTCAGTTGGTGAGATGTAATCCCATGTTTCAGTGCCCTACAAGCTTGGGAGTTGTATCTGAGAGCTTAGCACCTACTTAATAAAAACATACATCTATTCTAGGATTCTTCACATTTAGTTTTGTACATTCCACCAATGCAAGTAAAATTACCTATGTTTATATGATAATATTCCTGCGGGGAAACAGTTCACCCACAATAACATAGGGCGCAATCCTAAAATGAGTTAGGCCGGCATAAACTAAGTCAACAAAGGTTGGCCAGCACAAGGGACTCCATAAAATATGTTTGGACCACTCTTGGAGTCAGAGAGGCCAGCACACAGGCGTGAGCCATCCTCCCTGACTCCGAGAGTAGTCCAAACACTCTTTATGGTGGCCCTTGTGCTGGCCAAACTTTGCTGGCTTAGTTTATGCCAACCTAACTCCAGTTTAGGATTGCACTCCTAATGATTTCCACATAAGGACCATAAACCTATCCATTCTGGAAGCTGTTCTCAAAAGTAGTGTATTGCTAAGTAGGTTGGTAGTTTCCTGTGTTGCACATGTGAAAAGCAGGGGTGTGGGAGTTGTGGCAGGGTGGAGAATTCATCCATTGAATAGGAAGGGGCTGTACGTGTTTACCCCTGCAGGTTAGGCAAATGTCACAGAGTTGCCAATTAATGCACACCAACCATCAGTCAGTTTCATCATCTCAAGTGTTTGTTGCAATCAGATGGGAATGTGTGAACATACCATAAGACTTTTCTATAGCTAGAAAAGAATGTGGTGTGAAGTGATTTCCTTGTTAGGTAAGGGAATCTTGGTGAGCCAATTATTTTTCCTTGAATCAGAGGGATGGTAGGGGGAGGTGAGTGTTGTAATGTTGTTATTTTTCAAAATGGAAGTTTTGTTTTATTCAATTTATTTGAAATTTCATTTCTAAGACTCTGATATTGCTGGATAATAAATACTTAAAGTTTTACAGTTTAAAACCCAAGAAGCCAGTCTGGAATATTCTTAAACAGTGTTTCTCAAACTGTGGGTCAGGACCTGCTAGGTGGGTTACGTAGCATCTAGTGAGCCATAATTGAAAATACGGGGAGATGCGATACTGGAAAGGGGGAAGGCTGAGTGGTTATTTTGCTTGTGTCAAGGTTGTAAAGACTTTTTTGTTCTAATTCACTTTGCTGTTCTCAGGAAAACAGCATGCTCTTGTGCCACATGGCACTTCCAGCTTCCGGTTGGTCCTAGACAGATTATCATTCTAAAAAGTCGGTCCCAATGCTGAAATGTTTGAGAATCACTATTCTTACATATTCTGTGAAACAGCTATGGCCTTGTGGTGATGCTAAGACCATTACAAATCTGCCCTTCTTGTTGGTCCTTGGGTGGCATTCAGGCCCTCATTTCTCCCCCCACCCAAGTCCTTGCCAGCATGCCCACCACACTCCAGTTGACAAGCACAAAGGCAGTCTGCAAGTGCCTTTGCACTCATCAGTTTGAACAGAGCTGCGCACGCTAGCAGATTTTTAGCCTCCCAGCTTCTTCGTTGGAGTAGGAGAAGCTGGAACAGTGCAGCAAGGAGATAGAAAAGCTCCACTGTTTAAATCCTGAGTCCGCCGAATGGCAGCTCAAAATGCTGAAGTAACTGGCAGTGACATCATCACAACACTGCCAATTAATTCCGGTCAGCCCAGCTGAGGGTCACACAAGAGCCACGCAGCCCCCCCCCCTCCAGCTGCCAAATGTTGGACCATCCTGGACTAGGTGATAGAAGTCATATTGCTCTTCTTTTCCTCCCTGTCACCACAGGGCAATCAATCATTGCATAATAATTCTTTCTGGAAGGAGGGAAACACATACCCAAAAGTCATTGGCCTTTTTTGCCAGTGGCTAAGGCCAGGCTGATCTTTCCTGAACTTGTGGCCTTTCTAAAAAGTAGGGAAGCAAATCGCTAGCGGTCCATATTTAGCTGGCAGGCATCTCAGCACCAACAAACAATGCTGTTTTGTGACACTTGTAGTTATATTTAATTTGTTCACTTGAAGTGTTCAAGGCCATTTTCCTGGACTTCGCTTCCTGAATAGTAGTCTGTTGACCAGAACTTTACCGTGAATGGTAATGTGAATCAAAGTTATGTGTTCCTGCAGAACATGGTATATGTTTGCTAAACATTTGGATGTTTTTCATGCTGTTTGGACAGCAGCAAATAGGAGGATACAGTGGATTCATTATTCAGTGACACAAATGGTAGTTTGTGAATGACGCAGTTGCGCGTATTTAAGTCAAAGTGTTATGGAGAAGGATACAAGTCTGTGGTGCCAGTTGACAGGTGTTTTTTTTTTTATTTGCCCTGTCACACCAAATGCTGCAGAAACATAAAATGCTTCCTCCTGTTCCTGTTGATGCTAAGTCAGTGATGTCACTCACACTCAACTAAAACGTTCCAGTGATGATTAATTTCAGAATGCGTATTTCCTATTTCAGGTAAACATCCTGTTGTGGAATATAAATGTGTGCCTAATATTCGGAAATCAGAACACAAGTTTAGGAAAAATATATTAGTTCACACATGCAATTCTGTCACCACGCAGGTCCTTAAATCATTAGAGAGGTTATTTGAAAGAACTAAAAATGTGATGCATCAAAATATGTTTCCAGCAATGCTTTGGTGTGCTTTCCAAGAAAGTTTTGTTTACACAGCTCAGTAGTTAGAACGAAAAAATAATAGCTGAATGTTTGTTGTAAAATGCCATTGTATTCACCTCCTTGTTTAGGCAAGAGACATGTTGGTTGTAAACAAAGTTTGCTTGAAGGAAGTCCTGTTCATTTCAAAGGAATTCACGTTCAAGTTAGTGTGTCGAGGACTGTAGCATAAAAGTATATAGAAGCTACGTATGTGCTGTTAGACTGATTGCTAACCAGCCAGAAAACATTTTTCACCCAAAATCTGATACACCACAGATCAGTGGCGTTTCTATGGCGGGGGAACGCTATGTTTTGCAGTAGCCTGAGCTCCTGTGTAATGCTCACCTTCAGAGCCATTCATGGCTCAGAGAGCAAAGCGTCTGCGAAGCAGAGGATGGAATGAAATTGAGATGTTGTCTGCTAGAATGGTGGCTGCCTTTGTCAGATCCACCTTGGATCCCGAAGATCATTAGCCCAGCCCTGCTCATATGTTTTATTAGTCATTACCCCATCTTCCACGTCTTTATTATGTTTAAACAAACCTGAAGCAGTTAGTTTAGAGTACCACCTGCTTTGGTCGCAATAGGTCTCATGTTGAGTCCCTGGCAATTTCCCAGTTAGGCCTGGGGAACGACCTGGTCTTAAATCTGGAGAGCCTCTGACAGTCAGCAAAAACCGTACTGAGCTAGTTGGACCAATGGTTTTGACTCGGAAGAAGGCAGCTTCCTGTGATCTGTGGTTGCCTGTGCAACCGTAACTTTCCTGAGTCCTTCATTATGATTTTAGATCTGTTGAGCCTTGATTACCCCTACCCATGGTTAAAGAACTAGACTGATGTAACCCTCCACTGAAGAAAAAGATGGGGGAAATTGTATTAAAGAGCCATACAGGGGTCTCCAGACTTTGCAGTACAAGGGCCACATCATATATTTTAAGGATTGGGGGGGGGGCTGAAAAAAAATTGTTTATGAATGAAGGAAATTTAAATGAATGATTAGGTTTTACTTGGATCTTTTTTATAATCAGCATGATACTATTCAGAACAAAAGAGAAATGTGGCATTTACAAAGAAACAATGCCATGCTTCAACTGAGAAATGATATATCATCAGTAAAAACAACAAATAGTTTAAGTTGCTGCACCCCAAATAAAATCTTGCAGTAGGCCAGATTTGGACCCCAGGCTGTAGGTTGGAGACACCTGGGAAGGGATTAGAGCAGAGGTCTCCAAATGTTTTGGGACACAGGTCATGTTAGATTTTTTTTTTTAAAGAGGCTTTGTGCTGGAGAAAAAAATACAGAAAACCAGCCTGCTGTGCCATTCTTAGATTAAGTTCTAAATTAGATATAAGTATCAACATATCAAAAATCACATCAATTTTAACAACTGTCAAGTTTACTTCAGGCTTAGTGAGAGGTTTGGGCCTTTCCTGGCTCCTTCCTTCCGCCAAGAAGGAACTTCCATCCAGCCTTCTGCTTTGTCCCCGGCCAGCTTTATCCTGAGCTGTAGCTAAGGTTTTAAACTCCTGGTTGTGTTCTGCACATGAGGCTGAAGCTTCCCCAGAAGCTGAAGGCCTGCTCAGAAGCTGAGGCCTTTCATGCGATACTTTGTATGGCAAAAACATTTTTGTTGCACTGTTATTATGACAATAGGGCACTTTGTGTGCTAGTGCTATGAATAGAAGTTACTCATTAATGCGTTCATGAAGTCATCTTTTCTTGTGCTTGGAGAAGTGAATTCAGTAACGTGCAAATGTAACTACATTTCTTGAAACATGGTCAGATAAGTTTCAACAAATTATTGTTGGGATTTAAATTATTGCTAAAGCATAACTTTGATTTGCAGTAAATAAAGGCAAGAAAGGGGTGTATTTAATTTATTTTATTCCTTCAGGGCACAATCCTTACCTGGAGTTAGGCCAGCAACGTTTGGCCAGCACAAGGGACGCCTTAAAGTGTGTTTGGACCACTCTTGGAGTCAGAGAGGCCAACACACAGACGTGCGTCACCCTCCCTGATTCAGAGAGTGGTCCAAATGTGCTTTACGGTGGACCTTGTGGCGGCCACACTTTGCTGGCCTAACTATGCCGGCCTAACTCCAGGTTAGGATTGCGCTCTTAATTGTGTTTACTTGTGGTACATTCAGAAGCAATTGGTTCAATTTATCACACTATATACTATATAGCTATACAGGCTTGCCCCAGTATCCACTGGGGTTCCATTCTGCACACCCCTCTGAATCCCTGAAACTGTTGATACTGGGGATGCCTTTTTAAAGACAGGGTAACATTAAATAAACCTTTTTAAAATCTTGTTGCTGTAAAACCTCTGTTGTTCCCCTATCAGAGGTTTAATAGGCATCCCAATATCCATGGTATCCCTGGATAACTGAAACCATGGATATCAAATCAGTGGATATTGGGACATGCCTGTTTATGCCTTGGTAAGCTAGTATTGGCATTTTATGTCAAAGAAAAATTGCCAAGCCTAAAATGCTTTGGACGTTTGATCAATTTTTAATTGGAATCGGCTACTGGAGTGCAATTCTGGCATTGATAGTACCAGAAAAAAATGGTAGTGTTCCCACTTTTAGAAAACGTCTAGCTTAACCACTGCGTGCTTTCCTTCCCATTCCAAAATAGCCAGTTTTATCCAGATTCTCCCAGTCTCGGTTGTCCCACGTTCCTGCTCCCTGGTTGCTTTGCTTCCCTTTCTGTGATATCCTCTCTGCACATCAACTGAGATTTGGATATGCCAGCAACAAGTTTTCAGTCCTCGCTATATATATTTATTAAAAGTATTTATAGCTTGCCTTTGCCCTCCCCATCAAGAGGCGCTTACAGTATTTTTAGGTACAAAAGTAAAATGGGTGGTGGTAGTGGTATGCCACTCTGGCATCTTCCCTTGATAGGGTAATTGACGCTTCCCTGTTAAAAGGAAGAGGCACCGTTCAACTTAGATTTTAAATATTGTATATATCTATATACTATAGCTTCACTGAGCAATTTCAGTTGAAGCTATCATACTGCCTAGCTATTGAAGCTTGAAAGAATTGTACATTTGAAAATGTTTGAGTTGTTCTACCAAGCGTTTGTGTTTAATTTTTGGTTATTTTTCATTCTTAGATTCTAGAATGCCGTACACATAGTACCTTGGATAATGAAATATATAAATATCTGTTTATTTTCTTTATGTGTTAGCATGGCGGAATCTATGTGAAGCGAAGTGCCAAATTTAATGAAAAGGACATGGAGAGCAAGTTACAAGCCCATATAAACGCCAAGACTCCAGTAAGACTATACTTTTCCTGTGTGTGTGTGCTTTACTATATTTGCAGAATATAGTGAACTCCTTCTTAGAAGGAGTTAAACTAGTACAGTAGGTATTAATACGTACAGTGCAAGGGAGTGGCAGGATGCAAGCATCTTGTTGTCTACTGAACACCCTTAGGCACCTGTTGGGCCACTGTGAGATACAGGAAGCCGGACTATATGGGCCAGTGGGACTCTTCTTATGTTCTTATGTACAGTAATGGCAAAATACATAAGCTAATAAGTTGGCACAATCTCATAATTCACTTTGCATTGTTTCTGAGAGACAGACTGAGTGGCTGGAATGGGATGCTTAGTGAATAGTTTACTTGCCCAGTAGGAAGGACACTTTCCCTGAACAGCAGTTACCTCTGTATGGTGAATCAGAGTGGAAACGTGCTCCACTAGAGAGTCTTCATTTTGGAGTGCAAAAATTAAGTTCCTACACAAAAATATACTCCTTTCATTGCAAATTAAATAATTACATTTAATTACATTTCTTAACTAGCATGACATAAGTAGTAAAAAATACCTGATACGTAATATCTCTGATATCTAATAAACTGGACTATATAAAACTCCCTAGTTAAGCAACGATCCAAACCTCAGATGGGAGTAGGCAGGCCGACACACTTGCCCCATATCCAGCCAAAGGCACAAAGTTGCTGCTACACAATCCAGGGAAAGGGGAAAACGTTTCCCTTCCCCCGCCCCCACTGGTAACGCGCAGTGGCCCGCATGGGGCTTCTCGGAGCTGTGCTGCCAAAATTGGCAGCACAACTCTGAGTGGCCAGATCAGGGCCACCGGGAGTTAGGATCCAGCCCACGGACTCACCCATTCCCCACCTCGCCCCGCCCCATTACACCCATCCCTCTTATGCCTCTGAGTGCCTGTGCCAACTTAGCAAGACTGGCCTTACCTTCAGGCCCAGGAGTCAGCGCTCCAACTGCCCTGGCCTTTCCTCCCTAACGTTGGCACACATGTGCTTTATGGTGCATTTGCAACCTGACTGGACTGGCACAAGGGACCTGTACTGACCCAGATAAGGGTTTGGGTTGCATCCCCATTGTATTGTGTGTTCGTTCTCTCTCTCTCTCGTTCATGTGTGTAATTAATCAACAATAAACGATAATACTTAACCAATGTTAATAAGTATCATCTGGATTCTTAAGGCTCAAACACCATCATCTTATTTGGATCCAGCTGCAATTTATTTAAAATATCATTGCTTCCACTATCGTAGAATTTGATCTAACTGGCCTTACTAAAGGATAACTTCCCATTTCTATAAAATCAGTTGTTATCGACACTCTTAGGGCCCAATCCGATCCAACTTTCCAGTGCTTGTGCAGCCCCAAATTAAGGGAGCAAAAGTTCCCGTACTTTAAGGAGGCCTCTGTGACTGTCCTTCCATCTCAGGATGCAGCACGTTTCCCTGTTGACATGACTTCATCAAAACCGGAAAGTTGGATAAGATTGGGCATTTAGGATGTTAAAAAGTTTGCTCCAATTCACTGGCAACACACTGGAACACTCAGCTCATGCTCTGAACCTAGAATGTGGGAACCTATGTCACGATCCAAAGCACCTACTCATAAAACCATTACATGTTTATGGTAAGTGCCAAAGCACTTGCTGTACTCACATAAGCTTCTTGAAAGACATAATTTGTAGAGTTTTCTTATTTATATTCCCCTTATAACAAAACTGATGCTTACCACTTTTCGAAGTGACTACATTTGGAAAACAAACACTGGTAGATTAGCATGTAATAAATGTTACATTTGTATTACTTTCAGATAATTATTGACGCACAATTGAAGTAGTGTCCATTGTACTTTTTGCTAGCAAGGACAGTGTAAAGATATGAACTGTCTCTGTCCATTTTCATGGGGTTGTTTGTTTCATTTTCAAGGAAACTTTAGTTTTGATGTATTCTTGTGAAAATAATTCACTGTTTATGAACGGGTGAAGGTGCCTGGGCTGAAATTTATGTTTTTTGAAGCAATTGCTGACAAGCTCTGTATTCTCACAAATTAGCTTTGAGAGAGCTGCTATAGGCACAAAATAATCTCCTTTATTTTCAGGCTGGGCTGAGAGAATAATGAGACTATAGATTGCAGTAAGATCATACATATTGTACTGAGAAGGGTCAGTCTTACAACATGTTTACCTGGTTCAGTTTTGTTCCGTGCTAAATTGCAGTATTTTCTACTATTTGCCTATTTTAGTTGAAGGAATCTTTGGATGAAAAACAGAGAGTATAGGTTTTATTCTTAACCTGTTGTCTACTGTTTTTCCCCCCTCAGAAAAAGGGTTTTTTCCTTCCTTTTCCCTTGAAAAATAACTTTAGATCCCCTCAACATCAACTATGCTAATTTTAACTGGACAGCCCAATCCTAGCCTAGGCTGGAACAGGCTGGCTGGCCTGCGCCATATACAATCTGATTAGGAGGCAGCTGTGGTGCAACTTCAAATAAGGGGACATATGTCCCCTTACCCTGAGTAATGCCCCAGCCACCCCAATATGGCTACTGAGATCTGCGCCAGTGAAATCACTGGTGCAGATCCGAGTAGGGCAGGATAGGTTGGGCAGCCTGCTCAGGAGGCCTGAATAGGGACAGCCTGCTCAAGAGGGGAGTTAGGATATGGCCTACCTGCTGGAGGCCAATCCCACCCGCTCCTAGGCCCAGTCTTCCCACCTGCCCTCCTTTCCCTGCCTTCCCCCTGCCCAGATCTGCCTTCCCCCAGCAAACCCCCCAACCTCCCCGCGCGGGCAAACCCTAGCTGGCACTAACACAGCCACCTGGGACAATATGAAGGCTGGATTCGGCATCCACGTCCCGGCATGCATCCTCACGCTGGCCCATCCAACTCCCAAGTCGGCACAAATGGGGGACTTCTGTCAGCCTAAGAGCACCCACAGGATTGCACTAAAAAGCAGTAATTCCTACATTTTCATACACCTCTTACATATGTGTTATTTCCCCCATCAGTGTTTTTATTTGTAGGTTATGTTTTCATTTAGTGTGAAAATATTATATTGCAAGAGCATGTTTTAAAAATGTGTACACACGCATATCTATACTCATTTTTTTTTAAAATCCTGCAGATGCATCTTATTATTTTTCCAGAGGGGACACGTTACACTCCAGAACGACCAAAAATCATTGCAGATAGTCAGGCATATGCTGAAAAGGAAGGTAAGACAACTTTCAGTGAATTTTGGAAAGTGGAAAAGCAATGCAATATGAAAGTAGACACAAGAACAACGGTATTGCTGTATTTATTGTCTGTCCTAAGGACCTTGAACAAGCTCATTGTGTAGTCTTATGCTTATCTGCTTAGAATTAAGTTCCATTCTGTTCAATAGAGAGTGTATAGAATTGCAGCCTCTGTCCCACAATGTTGAAGAAGCACAACAGGAGCAGGTAGAATCAATTTACAAATACAGTCAATTTTCTGTGTAAAGGAGACATCACTTCTCTGTCATGGACAGATCATTTCTTCGTGGGGTTTAGGCTGGTGACCGTCCCAAACCTCTACAGAGGTGGGGCGGGGGAGTAATTATAATATCTGCTGTGGGAGCCTGCTGAGATTATTTCCTGCCTGCCAACTGAAATAATGTAGTTTGAACATTGCTTGGTATCTCTTGCTTAGAACAGCACTCCCATTCTTAACCATTACCATATATTTTAAAGGGCACAAGGAATTCAAACATATGCAAACTTGTTCTCTTTTTCAAAAAGTGGTTTGTATTTTTGGTTGACTAATCATTCATCTTCCTAGCAATTTTATATATTTGAGGGCGGAGGGCTTTATTCAGTAATTTGTAGAACATTGAAGCAATATTAGGTTCATTATTAGGTGTGTTGAAACAAATGCTTTGTAGTAAAAACAAGTGCTTTCATAATAGTGTGTTCTGCACACATTGACTGGAACAGCCACAAGACAGTGGCACCATTGGTGCAAAATTCACATGCTCAAGTGTTAATGCTGTGTTATATTTCAAAATATTTGCTTAGCCAGTCAGTCTTCTGTTGACTAAGTAAACATTGCTGGAATTGGTAAGACTGACCAAATACCAGTGTTGCTTTAATTGTAATTGTCAAATGGGCACCTTTGTAGAAGCAGTAATATTTTTGACAAATGGCTCCTAAAAAAGAGTTGGATTAACTAATTTAATTTTGTTATGAAAATGGAACATCTTACAAATACAAACAGTATTTATATACCACTTTTCAACACAAAGTTCCCAAAGCAGTTTACAGGCAAAAAATAAAGCTAAATGGATCCCAGAAGGGGTCACAATCCCCCCCCCAAATGCAAATTACCAGCAACAGCCACTAGAAAAGACACTGTACTAGGGTGAAGGGGGACAGTTACTCTCCCGCTGCTAAATATCAGAAGAGCACTACTTGGAAAGAAGCACTACTTGCTTCTTGCCCAGTTGGCAGGGATAGCAATGGTTAGCAATCTTATTGCTGCAAATGATATTCATCTTCTTCATCTTCTTCTTCTTTTATCCTGGTACACAGTAGCATCTAAACCAATGTAGTAGTTTGATGATTGAACTTGCACATCTAAAACAGTTCTTTTTTTCTTTCCCTGCACAAAGTGATGGCAAGACTGAGTAGCCTCATTCATTAGCAAGTAGCAAGATTGTATTTACAACAGTTCAGTTTGTTGTTGTTTCAACATGAAAGCAGCTATTCTTGCTTCTACAAGGCTGCAGTCCAATTCAGTGGACTAAACTTCATTGAGCATAATGCTACTCACTTTCAGGTAAATGTGCAGAATTTTGCTGTAACTACATGCGTCAATTCTTGGTGGGATTTTGAGGCTCATTATCAGATAAGGCCCTTTGAACTAGAAAATATTTCATTATCATAAATACTTCTCATGAATTCCTTGGCAAACAAGTCAGTGTGGAAATGGTTCCTTGAGATTACAAAAACTTTTGAAAACATCAGTGTAATCTGAAAAAGGGGGAAATCAATGCCTAAACTGGAAGCATGGGCTTTCCCCCCTTGCGTCACGTTTTGTTGAAAAACTGTATATAGCTTTTTCTCTTTTCTTTACTCCTTCCTTAGGACTTGCTGTATTAAAGCATGTTCTTACACCACGGGTGAAAGCTACTCATGTTGCTATTGATTCATTGAGGAACTACTTGGATGCAGTTTATGACATCACAATAGCATTTGAAGGTACCGTGGACCATAAAGGAGAAAGGACTGTACCACCAGCCATGACAGGTCTGTAAATAGTATAAAATTATTATTCTTCCCACTAAGCTCAAAGTTGCAAGAGGAATTTCTTGATTTCTATAATTGAATTAGAGCAGGCCTTCTCAACATGTGACCCACCAAGCCAAATTCAGCCACCAGCTGTTGACAACCCCCTTGTTTTTGCACTCCCATGCAGATAGCAAAAAGGGAAATTTATTAGATCCCTGGTGATACATATATTGCAGAATAGTCCAGATGAAATCAGTCCTCACTAATACGCAATTGGAAGCAACCTCTTGGTCAGATTTCCAGTTTCTAATGAGCAGTATAATTCTGAAGATGGTCCACTAAGCTTGGAGCTTACTAGTAGATCGGTAAGCCCATTAGAGCAAACATCTCTGTGACAACTCAGCTTTGTGATTCTATTTAGATAACTTTGCATAGCCTTATTCAATATTCATTGCATTAGTTGCCATGTTACAGTCATCAGGTATCAGTTGATCCTTCATATTTAAGTCAATATGGGTTGGGTTTGCCAACATTAAAAATGATGATGCAATTGTCAGATTATGACCAATCCCAAAGGTTTGTAAATTCATTCTTCCATCACAGGATTGGAAATTTATTGCATCTTTCTTAGTCTTAGGAAGCATTTTACTAAACCCTTTGTATCATGTGAAAAGTGCTGTCCTCTCTTAATAATGTTGGGGCTCTGCACAACAGTGGGTGCATTTCACAAAGTGCAGAGTATGTGCATCCTTCCTAATTTGGGCTCAACCCCAGAACCTCAAACTGCTTGCTTTTGCCCATCCCCCGCTTCCATTTTTGCAGCAGTTGGGTCAGGAAGGGGGAAGCCTGCAAAAAGGGCAGAAAATGTTCTGACTAAGAGCAGGATGCATTGACTTCATTCTGATTTGACTCATGGTGACTAGGTGATTCCCTAATTGGCTAGATTGCATAGCTAGCATGAAGAACAAATTCTCTTTCAAGAAAGGGGGGGGGAAAGGAACCAAAGCAGCTGCTTTGAGGGACAGTTTTTTGAAGAACCCTTTATCCTCCCCACGGCTTCCGTTTTTGTGCTAATACCATTCACCTCTGAAAATGTGGTACAGCCCTGTTGTTTTCCACTTTATAAAAATGAGTCAACGATCTTGAATTTCTCTGTAGTAGTCATGGGGGAAGGCACTTGTGTATATTTTTTTCCTGGATGTTCACATTAGAACACATTGTACATTTTGTTGGAAAAGCTGTTCGTGTCTTTTCTGTACGCATCTTGCGCATGGTTTTGAAACTATCATTCTTTGTCCTCTGTGCAGAGATGGCACTTTGCCTGAGGCATACTTAACATGCATCCTTGCCATTCAAACTTTATCTTTTCAGGGCTAAGAATAAACTTTCAATGCCTGACAACAGTAAAAAGATTGAATTCAGCTGTTCCGCTATGCCAGTCATGACAAATCCATACCCCCCCCCTTCTGAGCTTGGAGATACAGAAGCGAATGGGGGATCATCCCTGGTCATTTGGGAGCTTATGGGAGGTTCTCTATAGCTCAGTAGGTCTGCAGAGGCAAGAAAGGGTCACAGTGACCACAGATGTTCACTGGCTACAAAGGCTAGTCAAAATAATATGCATTCCAGACAATATATAATAAAATTGAGAGAGTTCTGTAATACTGTTGCAGCCCAATTTTATTCAGATGCGCACCAACGCCAGACAGATGCAGGCATAGCATCTGTCATATCTGAAGCCTGTCCTGGCAGCACCATAGTGAAATGGCACTGATGCCAGCAGAACACGGACCCAATGCCAAGCCTGGCAAAGCAGTGTTGGTGCAGACCCTCCCAGTAACACCCCCAGCCTCCATAGAAGCTGTGGAACCTTCTTCCTTGGAGCAGCTTCCTATTCAACCCACTGTGGCAATGGAGCAGTCCTGAAAAACAAAACAAGTTCTGATGGATGATAGGCCAGCAAGTAGCAATGGAGTCCTGGAATTCACCAAAAGTAGCAGACACTCTGCTCTTGGTTATTGCAAAAGGAAAGGATGTTTGGCCAACATAGTTGATAGCAGAGGCATAGCTAAAGAAGTGCAGGTGATGCAATTGCACTGGCAACAAGCTTTTAGGGGGGGTAGCAAGCTGAGCTTGACACTAGTGGCCAAAATGGTGAAAACCTTGGTATGTATGAATAATACCCTCATGTTATATATCAGTTGATGTGACATTGAATGTAGAATGCAGTGAAACAAACCGTAGTATAATGTTTTTATCAAGCGTTATGGCCAAAAACCAGAAAACAGAAATACAACTGTCAGGTAAAAATCACGGTTTGTTAAAATCGCAGTTTTTAGGAACAATATGGTAATGTTGTATATAGTTTGATGTGGAATTTCATGCAGAATGCAATGAAACAAATCAGAGTGTAATACCTTCATTCTATCAAAAGTTTATGACCAAAAAAAAAAGAGAGAGAGAAAATAAAAATACAACTGTGACGTTGCTTCCAGGGCATCATTTTGCCCCCTGCACTGGACTACACTTTCATTAGCTACGCCAGTGGTTGATAGAGACACATGTGATAATCTTGAATGATCAAAATGGGTGGGGTAGAGGGAGATGCAGCATCAAGACATTGAAGCATAGTTGTCCTCTTTGCTTACCTGCATAGGGGAAGCCCTATTAGGGTTGTGAGGTAGAGGTGAGGATGTTTGTATGTGAAGAATGCCAGGGGCAGAATACCTGCAATAAGAATACTGAGAAGATCAAATATCTTGCCATTTATGTTGTGAGGGACAAAGTGACCTTTGTTTCCTTCATACTTTGTGCTAAATGCCTTTTCACCATGCTTCTTATTACCAAAGTTCCCCTTTGAGGGACCAGATAGATATAGCCACACACTGTGTGTCTTACTACCTGTAGTCCTCTTGGGAGGGTTTTTATTATTGGGGTTGGTATTCTGTAATTGGCTGCCACATGTAATTAATACCCCCAATATCCTGTCCTATGCTTAATCATAGAAAAGTTGGTGTTGCAGGGCTTGGCATGAAGTGCAATTTTCTGCTGTTTTTTTCCCCCTTCCCATTGTTTCTTATTTGGTTACTCCTGTTGATCTCAGCTTTGTCATTGGCATAGCGTTTTTGTACTGTTGGGGACATGTCTGTTGGCTGAAGAGGGATAAGGATACGGTGTATCTTGATCCCTCCTATGTCCCACCCACATCATGCCTTATTGCTTCCCTGTTTTGGCTGGAGTTACACTAGTTTCTGAGTGACATCCGCTCTAGGTTGGCACAGCATTTTTCCAGTTGATAGACTAAAATGGGCATTCGCCCCCCCGCCCCGCTCCCAACAATCAGCTACCTGAGGAATTTGCTTCAGTCGGCTTCATGGGTGGGCTGGCCCTATCTTTAAGCAATTTTTGGTTTTTATGCACTGAAAACAATTATCCATACACAGTGAGATAAATCAAGCCTTCAGGTTCATTCTATGCTTGTTTCGGCTTCTGTAGTATTTTTGCTAGTATTTAATACTTTTAAAATATCTTTTGATCCTTAGAAAAAACGAGGGTGTGTGCATGTGTTGCTTTTTAAAGACTTCAGGAAAATACTGCATCTTCATAGTAATTACTATGAGTTTTCTCTTCTCTCCACGCCCCTTACCCAATACCAGTTGTTGGGATCTTGATATATAGGCATGCCCCAGTATCCACTGGGGTTCCATTCTAGACCCCATGGATACCTGAAACCATGGATACTGGGGACGCCTTTTTAAAGATGGGGAAACATCAGGTTTTGCTGCAACAAGGTAAAAAAACAGATTTGTTTAATGTTCCCGTATAGGCGTCCCAGGATCCATGGTATCCATGGATGATGGAAACTGTGGATACCGAATCAGTGGATACCAAGGCACGCCTGTACTGATGGTTTCAGTGTTTTCTAACTCACTTTGTGAACTTTTGTTGTTGGAAAGCAGTATAAAATTATTCTTAAATCCTTGCAATTAATTTCATCTTGTCTGCATTTGCCCTTCCACTTTCTCATGTTTATGCTGCTCGTGCTGGCAAATACAGATATTTGTTGACATTTAGTTTCTGTTCCTTCATTCCACATGACTGAAAGCTGCATTAAAATAGTGTCTTTAAAGTCAGTTGCATTTTTGTTCCCACGAGATTTTGCTTAACATGTTCTAATCGGTTTTTGATTCACAGTAAGAGCAGGGTCTGTAATCAAAAGATTGAGTTAATGTATGGTTTTTAATTATGTTGCTCCTTGTGAGGAGAGGTTCATTTTATCCCTGCTTCCAAGAATAGCCTCTTGGCAAGTTTGGAAGAGTTAAGCAGCCCATCAAATCCTGGCATTTCAAGCCAGTGTTCTTAAAGTTGGATGTAATTTGTACTTAATGAATTGCTGCAATGAGGTTTGGGGCAGGGGATGTGTGTGTGTTTGCTTAATTACATAAATCTTTGGGGAGTTGAGCTGATGTGAAATTCAGGGTCATGGGACTCGCCATCAACCTTCAGTGGCTCTTATGATAGAATCCAGCTGTTCCTTCACAAAAATAGGAATGCCATAAATTGTTCTTATCCACTGCTGAGCTAAAGTGGTTACAGTGACATTGTGTCTCTAAAAAATGAATCGGGCTTTGCTAAGATGAACTACATAATTAAAATATTTCCTTGAAGCACTTGATTGTATCCAGTTGACCATGCTTGTGATGATATTGAAGAATTGGGCTTTTGTTTTTCTTAAATATGTTAAGGCTGAGAGCAACCTAGTAGGGGAGAGAGTGTTTCTCCTATAGTGGTTTATAGTACATTTGAAAAGAAAAGTTGCTGAGTTGCTGTCTGGAGCTCCCACTTGGCCTTCCCTTTTTGCCTCATGCTGTTACTATAGCACTTGACACAGTTGAAGTTGGAGCCCAGCATAATGCTGCTCAAGGGTTAGCAGCCAAAAGTTCGTGTGAATGACAAACAGCTGTCATGCTTGCTCTGAATTGCTTGCACCTGTCCAGGAACTGAAAACACCTTTAGGTGGGAAATGGGAAGGGCATTGATATTGTGCAGCTCCGTGGTGGTATATATCTCTTACCTGCTTGTCTATTGTAGGAGTATGGCCAGGTGCAAGTTGCCAATTTCACAAATGTCCGCATAATACTGTATGGAAGACCAAGCAGCTGAATAAATGAATTTAACAAGAAATAAATGTATGAGGATTTGATCTCAGTAGGAAACTGGAGCGAGCGGAAAAAAATGTGCCACCTAGCAGCACAAGAATTTCAGCCTTCATTTGACTAGTTAAACCCAAATTAGTTTTTCAGCTTTGTGCTGTTTATTTAGAGAGGGAAAGAAAGTGCAGTTTACTAGACTTCTCTGTATTCAGGCTTTATGTGGAATATGTAATGTATTTCAGAAGGATACATGCTGAGTTTAACAGCATGTTGTTCCTATGCAGTTTGTGCATTTTGTGATAACATGATTTGCAAACAAACCATAAATAAAACAAAACAGAATATTATCAAAATACCATCAGAGGTATCTGGCATTTGTTATTATCAGAACACACCTAAGAATCATACAGGCCACTCTGATTTGTTGTGGGGTAGAGGGTAACAAAAAATTCCTAGATTTTAGAAAGATTGTAATTTTTTAAATGCATCTATATATAATCCTGGTGGTGCTACATTTGTGACCCATGAAAAAATTGCTTCTTTTAAAGTTGCTTAGACAGCACATCATCCTAACACTTGATTTTAATTTTATCCACTATGAATATGACTAGCAGTGGAACCAAGCGTGTTGATAATGCTTTTTTTTCCATTTTCAGATTTTCTTTGTAGGACGTGTCCAAGAATCCACATATACGTTGACCGAATCGAACTAAAAGATATCCCAAAAGAACAGAAGTGTATGAAAAGATGGCTTCATGAACGTTTTGAAATCAAGGATAAGTAAGTCCATCAAATGACATGGGGCAGCATTACAGAAGTATTGCTTTGGGCCATGAATATTAGAATAAGGGTAAATTAATAAATATATGAGATTGTACTATTGTTTGCTTGAGGAGATAGGCACTTGATCTTCACCACTCAACTTCCTTCACCAAATGGATCCCTGTCTCTTCCCTGTTGCCTGACTGCCTGGGCCAATCTATAGTTCTGTTCACTTGAATCCACTATACAATCCTGTTAGTTTGGTTTACTTAAAATGAACAAATATGATAAGTTCACACAGTGAAATTTGCCAGCTTGTTCCTTGCTAGTTTATGCATGCAACTCTATAGCCTGTAAACAGGGCTGTTGGAAAATTGTGGGTTTTGTTTTGTTTTTTGAAAATTTCATGATTTGAAAGGCAGAAAGTGGTGATATATGTTTTTATTCTAAATTCTCATTTTTATTAATTTTAAATGCTTTAAAAGTGTACTAGGTAGGCAATATAGTATCAGCAGATACAGCCACAATATTATTTTTAATTTGAAAAGTAATCTTTTCTGGAAAATATCTTAAACACAATAATGCTGTGTTTTGTGTTTTTATGTAGATATTTTAATCCCTAAAAGGTGGTGTTTTGTATTTGTATGTTTTTTTTAACAACGACAAAACCTACCTCTAAATTCTAGGCAATTCAAATATCTATCCACAATAGGAGCTAAGAATATAGTGCAGATTTTTAGATTAATGAAACTATAATCATTCTTTCAATAAAGGCATGGATTTATAAGCGCTTTTTCTTGAGGGGTGTGTGTGTGAGAGAGAGAAAGATAAGTATGTTGGCTGCCTGTTCCAAACCAGGGTAGATGGATGACTTTTTTAGTAACTTTTTATAAAATTACAGTTTTCTGTCTGTTATGGGAATGTGAAGATTGTGTCCATTGTTGAATAAATTATTGAAGGAACAATAAGGCAATAGGACATACCATCAACAGCTACCTAGCATAAGTGAAATGGGTTTGAAAAGATTTGTTAGGAGCCCTCATAAGCATTTCTTAACAGAAATATTTCTCTTAACAGAAAGTTTATTATGTCAATGGGACACTTTTTTTTTTCCTTTTGTCCTTAGATTACTCACAGAATTCTATGATGCAAAAAATTCTAAAAGAAGAAACAAATTTCCTGGGAAATGTGTTCATTCAAAACTAAGTCTCAAGAAAACTTTGCCATCCTTCCTGTTTTTAAGTACCCTGACTGCTATTATGCTACTCTCAGAATCTGGAAGGAAACTTTATGTGAAAACCTGGCTCTATGGGACTTTAGTTGGCTGGCTCAGTGTCAGTATTACAGTCTGAGAAGATTCTGCACCTACAATTGATGACGTTGCAGTCCGGTCTTGCACATCACATCAAAC
The DNA here is from genome assembly GCA_029204185.1 of Lerista edwardsae. Classification (NCBI taxonomy): domain Eukaryota; kingdom Metazoa; phylum Chordata; class Lepidosauria; order Squamata; family Scincidae; genus Lerista; species Lerista edwardsae. Next base: position 16,801,098 of record JAJKFI010000012.1, on the reverse strand, counting down.
TCTTTCCTGAATTTATAAAGGATTGTAAATAAGGTCTTATTAATAGAACATTGGATGAATTGCGACTTGTGACCTAAGCCTGCTGTGGTTGGTGTGTGGAATATGTACATGTAATTACAAAGTGTGCTCCTGGTTTTTTTGCAAAAAGAAAAAAAAAACAGCACATAACCAGAGTTATGTTTAATGCATTGTTTACCTCCATGAACAGATAACTATCTGCACATGATTAACATAACATGTGTTTAGAGATGAATAGTTTAAGGGGTCCGGTGAATGTATTTACTGATATTACTTTAGTCTTATATATTTATTCCTGACCTGGTGTGGGGGTATGTGTCCATTTTTGTGTGCTTTTTGTTGTTGTTTTTCTTTAGTTCACTGCAGTAATTCTATCACCACTGCATCACAAACTAAAAACCAAAGCTAATATCCACCAACGTTTTGTTATATTTTAATCTGAATGTGTTCCTCAAATTTGTAAAGAAATGAATAGTAAATGAAATTTATATAAAAAGAAAGCAAAAATGTTCATATGGAAACTTAGTTGAAAGGATGCATGATTTTTTTTAATTGCATTATTATACTATCAATGGGCTTTAGTTACTCTGCTTTGCAAAAGATTTAGTTTTATCCACAAATTGCTTGGGTTCTTTTGAGCACCCTGTGTTGGTGCATAAATGATTATATGCAAAAGTTCAAATAGTAACTCTGATTTGAGCTAACTCATCTCTAACCTACCTATCTTAGAGTCCGAGAAGCTTGCTGAAACACTTCAGCCAAGCCATTAATTAACTCTCAATAGGTGTGCCATAACAGTGGTGAACATTCCAAAGTTTCCTGTTACCTCAGGACTGCTTCATGCAGAATATTTTCTTCCCTGCATAGAGATAATCACTGTGTGTACAAGTACAAGTGGCTGTTGTGCTGAGAGTACACCAGTCAGGAAGCAAGTTGCGGGTGGGGGGTTATGTCATGGGTGAAGTTGCTCTTGCTCACAGGGAAGCAAATAGATGTGAACTGCCATGAGTAATACTGCTATGCAGCTGAGAGTGTTTTGTATGGTGACAGCGAACATCCGTGTGTTCTTGCCAAAATGTAAAGTATGTGCCTTTTGTCTACAATTTTGAATTTCACCTAAAATTCACAGTTGCATCATTAACACTGTAATTTTGAGGTCCTTCTAAAGCTTTTTTACAGTTGGTGCGCACTTGTGATGGACTGAAAAACTTGAGGTATGCAGTTTGCACTGTAGAATAATAGTGAGAGATGCATATTCTATTGCTATTTCACCTGCTTACAAATCCATTTTTAAGAGCTAGTGATTCTTGTGACTATTTGATGATGTTTTCAGGAAAGCTGAGGTTGAGGGGCTAATACAATACCGAGTCGGGGAAGGGATTCTATCTTATATTTGTTGTTTTATGTTAAAATCAAAATTCTATCATCTCAAAATGAAACTATATTAGAGGCTATTTTTATTGCTTTCTGAATTTTTCACATGGCGTTTCTTTGGCTTTAATGGGGGCTTGAATTGTTTAAGACCCAACATGAACTAAAATGTCCTAGATTTTTAAAATATTAAATGAGTTTGCCTCTAAATAGAATGATTAAGCGAGACCTGGTTATTTTGTGTTCCTTCTACAATTGTGTGGTTTGCTTGCAAAATTTCAATTCAGATACTAGTCCAGTTCATCATTTCATCTTTGCATCATGATGCTGTGCTTAAGGAAAAAAAAATCTTACTTTGCTACCTGAAACAAAGTAGCGTGTTAGATAAACAAACTGAGTCAGTTCATACAACTGAAACCTGTAACCCATGGAAAACGTGTATGCTGCACCCCTCTCTGTACCATTTGAATTCTGGCTTCAAATGTGCTCTGAACTCTGGAGCGTAGGAGCAAAACGAATCATGATTCCTGAAGCACAGGGTTTGAGGCGTCAGGTCATGTGTGTGATTTCTTCTATCAACCTGACCAGCTCATTTGTGGTGCCAGTCAACAAGATACCAAAAGAAACCCTCCTTCATTTGTCCCAATGTCACTCCCATTCAACTCTACCTTGAAAACAAACTGCTTCATTTCAATGAAGCAGAACAACTGTTTGGAAGTTCAACAGCTTAAACATTTAGGACTATTCCTAATGCCAGATTATATCTGGAACCCAAATCATTCCTTCATGAAGCTTACTTGAACTTCATGGCCTTGGCATGCTGGTGTACATAACTTCCCCACAATTTGCTTATTTTAAAAACATTATTTATGTGAGGCACTAGCTGCTGTTGTAGAATATATGCAGAAATGAACTTGGAATGTAAAAAAAAAGCAATATGGCCCCTTTAAGATTTTCTGTTCTTGTTGTTAATAGGCCTTAAGTGTCAGTATATTGTATCAAGCACTTCATTATTAATACAAAGTGAATATTCCTTATCTGGACTGCTTGGGAAAGGAAGGTGCCTGGATTTCAAATAACTGCATAAGTATAATGAGAAATGGTTCTTCTTGCTCTTTTCACTGTGACCCATTTGGGTGTCTGATGGCCTTTTTGACATTTCTCAATAAGGGCACACACGACAGAGCAGATAATACCTGTATATAGGAATGAGCACAAGACCTAGTGTTCACATTACAATTTTTTTAAAAAAACGTCTTTGACAAAAATGTCTGGATTTTGGAATAGTCTGGATTTCAGATGTCTGGAATGATCCAGATAAGGGATCATTTACCTGTATATTGATCTTATCTCTAGCATAAATAGTTTTGGTCAATAAAAAGGGAGATTCTTGTGTGCTATATTGCTACATTGCACTTGGAATGCGAGATGTGGCTCCAGAATCTTGTTTTCAGAAGACAGTGATATATCTGCAAAATATTGAGGCTCAGAAAGGAAGCTGTATAACTTATCTAATTCTACCCAGTGCTGATGGAGCATGAGGTAAGGGAACATTTTAGGAGGACTTCATGACTATTCCCCCTCACCACGAGATGTAGTGCATGTCTTGCTGGCATGACTGCATCAGCACTGGAAAGTTAGATAGGATTGGTCAGGGTGAAATAAAGATAGATAGGGTTGGTCAAGGTAAAATAAATAAAATAATAAAATAAAATAATCAAAAAGTAAAAAATAGCTTTTTGACTAGGTAACTTTTCCTGCTTTCTCAACCAAGAATTTTTGGCTACAGTGGATAGTTCTGGGAGGGCGTAGCGGGGGTGGGCAGATAGGCCTCAGGAGGGTGACAGGATCAATGGTGGGTCCCTAGTCTCGCACTATTTATATTTAAATAATAAATGAAAAAGTTTGAAGACCACTGCAATAGCTTATGTGCAGTGTGAAGAAGTATTTTCATCCATTCTCCAGGCCAGCGGTCTCCAATCCATGGGCCACTGCATTGCCAAAAAGCCCCGTTGTGCTCTGCGCTTACCATTCTATGCCACTGCTTCGCATCTTTCAAGCTGATCTCAGAGCGCAATCCTAAGATGGAGTTAGGCTGGCACAAGGCCCTTGTGCCATACCAGAAGTGTCACAAATGCACCATAAAGCATATTTGCACCACACGTGACCTCCCTGACTCCAAGAATGATCCAAATGTGCTTTACAGCAAGTTGGTGATACTCCTGGGCCTGCTCAAGTCCCTTGTGTCAACCTAACTCCATTTTAGAATTGCACTCTCAGAGTCACTCCAGCCAGCTGCTTCCACCCCAAAATCAGGGCACAGAGCCTGTTGGGGTGATGGGCAGAGGAAGCAGCTGCCCAGCACAACTTTCTGAGAAGATTAGCTTGAAAGGTAAGAGGCAGCAGCACAGAAAGGTAAGCACCACACATGACAGAGAAGGCTTTTTCTAGGCTTTGGATCAGGCCTGCAAGTGGGGGGTTGGCGTCTGCTGCTCTGGCCTATGCTAATGAGTGTCACTGGTTGAAACAAAAATTACTTCTTCGGGCTCAAAACTGGAATTGCCTACAACAGCTGTTTCCAACATAGAGACCACTGTGCACTGGTAAAGGCTTCCCCAGCGTGGACAGCACTTGCCTTTCCACCACGCTGCTGCTGCTCCTGGCACCCAATCTAAACTGAGAGACACTCTAGGCAATCACATCTATTGCCCATTGCCCCAGCAGGCATTGTGCCTGGATTTCCAGGCAGATACGACTGCCTGGAGCAGTGATGGCGAACCTTTTGGGTTTGCTGTGTCAAAAATGCCTAACTTGACTCTTTTGGTATGTTGCTCTCCACCTCCAACAAAAGAGAAACAATTACTTCCATATTTATTTAGTTTTAAAAATGCAGTGCAATCATATGTGAAGCTGTTCATTATATTTTAAAAAAACATTTAAAAATCATTACAAATCATTACAAAAAATCAAATGCTTACAAAGAAATCCTCGGGTGTTGGTGAATGCTGGTGTGTCACCGAAAACATCAGGGCGTGTCACCTTTGAGACGCGTGTCATAGGTTTGCCATCACTGGCCTAGAGCATCTCTCAGTCCAGATCAGGTGCCAGGAACAGCAGCAGTACGGTAGGACAGTGATTGCTGTTCATGCCTGGACTGCTGTCTCCACGCACCAGATATGGCCTGAGGGCCGCACTTTGGAGAATCCTAGTCTAGGTACAGCGATTCAAGGGCAGCTTTCATTTCTGTTGTTCTTTTTCACCTAATTAGTAGGTGCCAATGCATACTCTATGCAAACTTATCAAACAATGTGTGTTGATGTATGTTTCAAAAAAAAAAAAAGGAACATGTTTTTTCCCTCCATCCCATCTTCCACTTTGAAATGTGGAGGTTGATTCACATGAAACACCATCATGAAGTGATACTCCCCCACCTTATTCTATAGCATTGCTTATATGTGCCCCACACTAAAACTGAGATAATGCTAGAGTGCATACTCAATTGTTCAAGGGCCATTTCATATGTGACTTTTTACTAAACTGAGAGAATAACCCTACTTAGGATGAAGAATAAAGACTGTACACAGACAATTTGAAAGTGTTGTTCCACTGCAAGTATATTGACCAAATCCCAGGATATGGCTCAATATAAATCTTTTTTATTATCCCTGCCTAGAGCCAGGGCTGGCCTTAAGCCAAAGTGACCAATGTCATCACATTGGGCCCCATGCTTCAGGGGGTCTTGTACCAGCAGGGTGAGCATATTGCCTGCTGCTACAGCTGGGGTCTATGGGCTACCCATCAGTGCGGCGAGCAGAGCAGCTTTACTTTGGGCCCTCCTACCTGCCCCTGCCTCTGAACTGCCCAAAATGGGCCACCTGGAAGCTGTTGGCTGTGACGTCATCATGTCATCATCAACTATTTCCATGTGTCATGCTTTGCATGCGGCACCAACAGCACTCTTCTTGGTGAGTGGAGGGGCCGCAGGGAGGGTGGGGGCCCCCAGGAATGCCCCGCAGTGGGCCCCACCACTGCTAGAGCCACCCTGCCTAGAGTATCATACTCAGTATTGGAGCACATTTTGATTGCAAAAGGACCCTTGGTGTTCAATGCCTGGCTCAGTCCTCTAGAGAGGGCAGAGAGATGTTCCTCCCTGGAAACACCAGCGAGGTACTGCCAAGCAATGTTGATAACACTGAGCCAAATGGACTAATTAGATAAGGCAGTTTCCTAAGAGATGTATGTTCACCTATGAAGGCATTAAAAGGGCAGGGATTTATAATAACATGAGCTGAGACTATTTGTCCTTAATATGTATAAGAGGTCAGAGGAAAAATGAGAGAACACTAGGAGCAGACAACATGGCTGATTCTTTGCCTAGCAGAAATAGTAGAACCTGTTACTCTAATTCTAACAGTGCATACAGTATATTTCTACTAAGGAAGAGCCCAGAACAAATTCACGTGCAGTAACAGAGACAGAAGCTATTCCTTGATGGTAGGACCATTGTGCTGCTGCAAGGCATGTGTGAATTGAGCAAGTCAGTGGGAAGAGCCAATTATGTGAAATCTTGCGTTTACTGTGTCCAAGCCATTTACAGAGCGTGAAATAATTAGTTGGTGATCAGGGATGCAGTTCAAAAGGCATGTTGAATGCAATGAGGTGAAAGTCAATACCATACACCAAATAAATGGTTTTCAATTAATTTAAAAAATTTGACTTTGGACTGGGGTAATTATGTTCCGTGTTTTGTTGCTCAAATACATGTTTCTTTGGCAAGTGATCTGGCAGCTTCTCTTCTCAGTTTATGCAAAAAATCTCTCATGAAAGGGTCATGATCTGTACTTATGGAATAGATTCTGTTGCTCACATTATGGAAACTGAGAATTTATGCCAGGACTGTATTAAACACACATTCCAGTCGAAACGTCTTTCAAAGGGTCAGTCTATTGATTTTGAATGTGTGTAATTGCAAGAAAATATTGAAATTGGAACAAACTTCATAAACGACCACTATGCCTGGCTCAGTTTGTAATGGGAAAAAGGAAGCCTCATTACTTGAAGGTTTTCTTCTTTTTAAAACCTCGCCTGCCTTATTTCATTGTAATTGAAGGCTTAACATGTCTACTGTGATGTTTCAAGGCAGTCAGACTGTCTTAATAGGCCTTCTGTTGTATCAACTGAACCTTTGATACAATACAGTACTCCCATAGTTTTCAGTAGCAGTCACTCTGTATTTCTGCTGGGCTGTCTTTGGCAAAAAAAGGCAGCCATCGTGACCCACCCACCCGCACAAGGCAGCAAAAAAGGAAGCAAAAAAAGGCAGCCATTGTGACCCACCCACCCACGCAATCTTCATCACAACACACATTCTGGGGGGGGGGGGAAGGTGGAAAATTGCTTTGCTTTATGTGGTTTCAAAACATGGGGTTTGGGCTGAGTTGTGATGCTTCCTGGTAAGGAAGGGAATTGTAAAAGAAAAGGGAGATCAGAACATTGGTGGCTTTCGTAGCAGAAGCAGCATAATCTAACCAGGATGAGTACATTACTGTAGTAACCAGGATGAGTACATTAATGTAGTACTGAGTACATTACTGAGTACATTACGCAATTACATTGCGTAAGCCTACGTTAATACCTGTCCAATAATGAGTCTGGGAAAATTGTTGCTCCTCACGGTTCCGCCCTTAGGTGTGTGTGTTTCTTTAATATTTTTGCACACTCTTACTAGTCACTCTGCAGTTGTAAACTGCTTGCCGTACTGTCTCTTCTGTAAATGGATTCTGCCATGATCTGCACTGAATTCCGCTTCAAAGCCTCCCAAAATTCAGCCATAAGCAGCAATATCATCCAGCACAATCAAGTGAAACTGTAGGGAAAATTAAGACAGAATTAAATTTCTAGTTGAGTACTTGGCTAGCATACTAGTTTGTATTGTTATCTCTCTCTCTCTCACTCACTCACTCACTCACTCACTTTTACACACACACACACACACACACACACACACACACACGGCACTTGAGTTTGCACTGTAGCTCCAAAGAGACTCAAAACTTTCCAAAGCAACATTTGAAATTTGGCAAAGCAAAATTGCTTGACAGCACCTTACCTTAATTCTGGGGATTTAAGGAACCTTAGTTCTTAGGGATGTGGTAGCGCAGCGAGTTAAGCCGCTGTTGCTGGGTTTTTGACCGCAAGGTTGGGAGTTCTAGACTGCACGACGGAGTGAGCTCCCGTTGCTTGTCCCAGCTCCTGCCAACCTAGCAGTTCTAAAGCACCTAAATGCAAGTAGATAAATAGGGACCACTTTGGTGGGAAGGAAACAGCGTTCCGTGCACTACGGCATATAGTCATGCCGGCCACATGACCACGGAAGCTTGTCCTCAGACAAAAACGCGGCTCTGCAGGCTTTGAAACGGAGATGAGCACCGCCCCCTATAGTCGGTCACGACTAGACCATTCGGTCGTGGGGAAACCTTTAGTTCTTCATAAAATGTTGTAGGTCACTTCAGAACTGCTACTTGCATTATGGTGGCATCTGCCAAAATGAGGCCATGTTGCATCAAAGTTCTGAAATAAAATCCATTCACATCTTTCTCCAGTTTATCAGTTATGATCCAGCAAGGCTAGCCTTATCTTCAAATGTTCGCATTGGAGTGCCATGTAGTTAGTCCATAAGCGAGGATCATTGTTGAAAATATTTTGTGTGTATTTAAGAACAGGCAATCTGAATAAACACTGTGCTTCAAACATTTTTGCAAACTGGATATGACTAACTGGATACTCTGAATGCAAGGGAATGTTTTGGTCATTGTCATGCAGGCTGCCATAATCTAGCAGACCTCACCTGAACAAACATTCAGTAGCATATCAGAATTGCAAATTACTTCAAGATACTGAAACTGGTTCTAATTCTTAAAAGCTAAAATCCAGAAAGTGGTTGCATTGATTGCCTTCTGAACCAAATGTGGTTTTGTAAGTATTAAAGGTAAAGGTTTCCTCAGTGCTCATCTCCGTTTCTAAGCCAAAGAGCCGGTGTTTGTCCTAGGACAAGCTTCTGTGGTCATGTGGCCAGCTTGACTATACGCCGTAGCGCATGGAACACCGTTACCTTCCCACCAAAGTGGTACCTATTTATCTACTCACATTTTTACGTGCTTTTGAGCTGCTAGGTTGGCAAGAGCTGGTACAAGCAAGAGGAGCTCACTCTATCACATGGTCTTGAACTCCCAGCCTTCCGGTCAGAAAGCCCAGCAGCAGCAATTTAACCCGCAGCGCCACCACATCCCTGCATTAGACCTGCTTAATTATCCCCCTACATAACCTGAAAAGCAATTGGGAAATAGTGAAGGAGAGATTGCAATGAGTGGTGTAGGATAGAATCTGGAACTGATTCTTCCCCCTCCCCCAGCTCTCTTCTATCTGGTAAAGCAGGTGAGGGAAAAGGATGTTTAACCCTTTCCTTCCAGGCTGTCTGTTCCAGCTCTCAGAAAACAGATTGTCCTGCAGTGAGATTGAATGCACCAAGAATTATACTGTCCTATGATGATACCATCCTCCTGTAAAAACAACCACAACTGTTGCTTTGCCCTGGACTGAAATTTCTGGAGTCAGTTTTATGATGCGTCAACTGAAACAATCAAACAATAGCTGGTGTTCGTTCCAGCTGTGGGTAAAATACAGCCAGGAAAAAAAGTAGGTCTTCCCTTTCTTTCCCTTCCACCACCCCATTGCACAAGCATCATTAAATCAACCCTTGTTGGATTGATCTGGGGCCAATTTTATAGCCTACTAATACACATAACTATGAAAAATCTGTGCAATGTAGATATAAATTTAAGCTTCCATGAATCTTTTCTGTTAATTCCTGATACCTATTAGCTGTGAAGCTTGAGGTTTAATCTGTGCCAGCACAGATGTAAACAAATTATACATGCTATGTGTGTAGTACAGGCACCTCAAATATTACTTAGGGCTCTTTGTCTTTTAGCCCCTAGAGTTGTTCTATAAGCCCAGTTATAAGCTCCGGCACTTATTTCATAAATCTGCTATTTCTAAAATCAACACCTTGTTAGAACTAGGGCAGTTCTAGTAATTAATGCAGCAAGTTGTCATCTTTTAGTACGGTGTTGTTCAACCTGTGGGTTGGGATCCACTTGGTGGGTCACAACCTGATGTCAGGTAGGTTGCAGAAAGGTGGGAACAGCCATATTGGAAACTACAGACCTTACTTTTGTTATATTCCTTTTGTGAGTTTGAATTTTCTAGTGACCGTTTCTTAAAATTTTATTTTTAGTTCAGTGCTTTTTCATAATATTTTGTCCTAATCTTATATTCTTGGACTGCAGCATTCTTGGACTGCAGCAGTTGTACAACCATGAAACATCCCTGTTTCATGGTTGTACAACTGCTGCAGTCCAAGAATGCAAATTTACATTTCAGGAGTGTCATTTTATTATGTTACAATGACACCACTTCCTGTTTGATGATGTCACTTCCTGCCACAACATCACTTCCAGGTTAATGACATAACTTCTAGTGGGTCCCAACATGACTGCCAGTCTAAAAAGTGGGTCCCGGTCTAAAAGGTTTGTATACCACTGTTTTAGGCCACTGTAGGTTGGGACCCACCAGGTGGTTGCAAGCCTATTCAGGAGGGTTGCATAGCACCTACAGCAGCCATATTGAAAATATGGGGAGATGGGATGCTGGAAAGGGGAAGGGTTGTGTGGTTGTTTTGCTTGCGTCAAGGTTGTAAATAGGCTTTTTTCTTTCTGATTCACTTTGCTGTTGGAAAATGGTGGGCAGGTCAATCGTAAAAAGTGCACAGCATCGACGCAACGGGGTTGCATCGGCGCTGCACACTTAGCGCCGATGCAGAGACACCAAGCGGCACCCCTGCATCGGCACTACAGCAGGCAGTACCGGTCCCGTTGCACCCGCGCTGCATCTCCCTTGCTTCCCCGGTGCAAGGGAGGCGCCATGTTGGGATGGCGGAAGGAGTGGGCGGGGGAGGGTGATTCTGGGCAGGACATAGGCTGGCGGTGGGTGGGCTGGCTGGCAGGGGTGCTATCCTGGGAGGGAGGCGGGACCAGGATTCAAATTCAAAGCCCCTCCGGGAGGCTGTGTAGCCCTGATTTGGGCCGTGCCGTCTCCTTGTATCTGCAACTGCTGTTTAGCAGGCGCAGATCCGAGTAGCGTACCAGGGAGGCTGGAGCCTCCCCTCCGGTAAGGGCATGAATGTGCCCTTGCCACAAGGAGGCTCCAGCCTCCCCCATGTCGCGCTGGATTTGGCACAGGCCCGCCAGCCTCACTAATCCAGCACAGTACGGGATTGCGCTCTGAGAAATAACCAACATATTGCTGCATTCTCAGGAAAGCAGCAGGCCCTGGCGACACAATGACAGCAGTTCTAACCATGACATTGTGGAAGGAAGGAATGCAGGATTAGCCTTTTAATGCTTATGTATGTTTACTCACAGGACATGCTACAGACATGTAGGACTGCATTTTAACTGGAGTAAAACATGAAGCTTACTATCTTTGGAAATTTACTATATTTGGAAAGCTTTATTTCTCTGGCATATTAATAAGCTAATTTGTATTTTGCATGGCCTATAAGTATCCTTATTGGCCTTAAGTCCCTTTCCTTCATCCCTAACATAATCAGAGGTGCTGGGAACATGCATCCAAGCCGTTGTTTGCATAAAGTACTGAAGAAGTTTTGATCCACCAATTGCCTGCGTCTTGAGTATTTGGCTATCAGCTGAGAACCTGGGGAGAAGGAAGTCTCATTAATTTCCTTCAACATTTGGAACGGCTGAACTCACAGCCAGGCTGCCTGAGGGGGGAAGAGAGGCAGAGTGCATGGAAACCAGTACAAATCTGATGGTAAGGGAGAACTGACATTCAAAATCTCCATTCTTTGAGGGCATAATCCTAAGAGTGAATCCTATTTAGCAGGCGCAGATCTGAAGAAACCATAATGCCCTTGCCCTGGGGATGCTCCCCAGCACACAGAAACGATGCTGGATTTGGCGCAGGCCCACCGGCCTCGCTAATCCAGCACAGTTTAGGATTGTGCTCTCAGCCTCTCTCTCCTGCTCCTCCACAGGCTTGAATGTGTAAGTAAGCACCCCTACATTTAATGACTCCCTTTTGGGACAGTAATTTTTGCATCAGAAATGAGTTGTGTTACAGGATCTTAGCATGTTAGTTGAAATGGTTTTGGTTGAAATAAGTGGCTAGATGACACCACCACCACCCCCCGGGGGGAAGGAAAGGGAGTGAGTGTTCTAGTTGGACTCTCTCTTTGAGTAACGCAGCCACAGCCAGTGGAAGGCAGCCAGTTAGGTGTGAGATTTTGATTTGAAGAAGTGTGGTTTCATAATAGCCCCTTTCGTAATAGCCCTGGGGATCTGGAATTTACCAGTTAGACCACAGGAAAAGGATTTAGGCTTGAAACCTAAGGTGATCCATTTCCATTTCTCAAAAAAAAAAAAAAAAACTGTTCTCTGTTTATTCATTTATGCATTTTTTCTTCCAGCCCTAATAAATATGGTTGAGTGATATTTGCCAGTTTGGAAGCAGTGCTAGGCTTGGCACTGATATCATTATTACAGTAAAAATTTCCGGTGGGTCCCGACACGAGTGCCATTCTAAAAAGTGCGTCCCCGTCTAAAAAGTTTGAATACCACTGCCCTAGGATATCACTTCTGGTGCGTTCCAGACAGATTGTCGTTCTAAAAAGTGGGTCCTTGTGCTAAAACATGTGAGAACCACTTCTTTGAAGCTTGTTTTCTAAGCTATATAAAGTATCAGAAAAGGTTATTCTGAAACATCTCCTAGAATGTTTTATATCATTATTGATGGTGATGATGAATATACGTAATATTTATTTATGCTTTTCAGCCAAAAGTCACAAAGTGGGTAACATAGCAAAATCAATGTTTCCCTGTCCCTAAAGGGCTCACAGTCTTTCAAAACATGCACAACCGATACCAGCAACAGACACTGGCAAAGATGCTGTGCTGCTGGGATGAAGGAAGACAGTTGCTCTCTCCCTGCTAAATACAAGAAGCCCCTGCATTAAATGGTGCCTTTTTGCCCAGTTAGCAAGGAAATGTTTCTGTTTTATTCAGAGAAGAGCCCAAAAGGAATGTGAGAGAAGGAATGAGCCTTCTGAGGCATTCTCTGACCAAGACAACTTGACAGAATAAAAACTTATTCCATTAGTGCATGTTTGCCCTCCGAAGATGACACGGCAGAGAGTAATGTGTAAAGCCTGGCTCCTGACAGTAGTAAACTAGGAAATGGATTGAGCTGTTTATAGCATGAGTGAGTAACCTAATGCCTCAATGGGCAAGCCGTGGGGATTATTGCTGTGCGGAAGGATCATCCATCAGTTTCTCACTGAGACTCTGGGGTTGTTACACTAACTCCACTACCTTTGGAAGGGCTCCAGTGAAACAGATGTATTGTGGGAAGCACAACTCCTGTTGTGCTTCTGACAGGCGAAATGCTCATTTCTTGCTAAGGCTTCAAAGAGGTTTGCTGGAAATGAAACAAAATTCCTCCAGTTTGACACACACACACACACCCCAAAAAAGAACAACCCGAAATCAAATCCAACATATTTAATTTCAAACAGTGCAAAATTTTGCCTTTGAAATTTGCCAGAGTTATAATTTAAAAAAAAAATACACCAATTGGTTAAATATTATTCTGAATTCCATTCTTCTACCCTTTGTTATTTTTAAATCCACCAAGACCAGAGAAAATAAGGAATGTTGGCAGGAATCTGAATTAATACAAATCTGAATGTTTGAAGCTAGGTTCAACCCAGGAACCATTTCCTTGAGAATCTTGGCTTGTCGCCACCTTCGTGCATGGGGGGAGGGGCAGTTTTGCCCAACCCCTGGCACTGCCCATGCAGTTAATAGGGACAAATTGAAGCCATGGACTGAACAATATGGCTGACTCAGATCATTGCCGTGAAGGAAAATTACATTAAAATCTCTTCATGACACAAGTAGTTGTCAATATGAGAATATTTTTTTTTTACTTCTAGACTATTAAGAGCATTTTTTTTAACTTCTACACTCACCCCCCCCCCAAAAAAAAACAAATTCTGTTAATGTTCAGTACTCACTGAACGGTCATTTTATTGAGCCGATGTAATAAGAATACATGAATCTTTCTGCGGAAATTAAATCCCATTTTTCGTACAGCGATTCACACACCCATATACAGAACACGCAGGCATGCTTAAAGACGTTGAAATTAACTTTTACACGCGTGCAGGGAGATTTTTATTCGAGAATTCGCGGCAATCCTCCTCCTTCGCAGCGATGATCTGAGTCAGCCATATTGTTCCGTCCATGGCTTCAAGAATGTGATGTCATGGCTTCTCCAGTGTATAATAACTCCATGGTTTTGCCCAACCCGGATATCATACAAGGCAAGGGTGGAAGCAGCTAAGCACTTGCTTCCTTGGCGCATAAGCTTCTTGGAGGCACAGCTGGGAGAGAGCCATTAGTTGGTATCCCCAGCTCTGCTGCCTCCGTGTGCTTCAGTTTGTTGACAAATGTTCCCTTTCCCTGAGGAGGCCTCACACCTGAACAAATCCAGGGCAGGCCCAGTGGCTCTGCTGTGCCAGCATCAAATAGGACTGAGCCATAAACTGCCGTTTTTAAAAAAAACAAAACAACCCTCAGATGGGTACTGCTTTGAGCTCCTACACGCTGTTGCTTTCCCAGGCAAGAATGTGCCCTTCATTAAAATCTGTGGCAGCATCACAGATGTATCTACATGAAGAGGGGAGTGCAGGGCATGTATTTCTAAAATTCATACTGCTGACTGAAACCTTTACGGACTACAGTGAATACGTTTGCACCCGGAGTTATGGTTGGAAATGTCTGCCATAATATTTTTTTTCCCAAATGAAAAAGTGCCATCAAGCATGGTGACTCTGTGACCCTTGTAAAACGTTTGAGAGTTATGGCCATGCGACCATTATGCGACCATTATATGTCCCCAGGCGGTGCGCAGAAAGCTGAACTGAGCAACGTCTGTCATGAAAGGAGGCTGCCAGTGTTTGGGCAGAGTAGAGAATCCCCAAGTTGCTTATAAAAGGTCTGAGAAACACAGGACACAAACAAAGAGACATCATTAGGGAAACTGAGTGTGGCTGACTGCAGATCATTTGGACCGCTGCTTTTGAAACTTTATCCTGCACTTCCTTGCACAGTGGGAGTGGCAACAGAGCAAAGTAAATTTTGGCATGTGATCATATCACTTAGGGCACAATCCTAAGCAACTTTCCAGCACTGACTTAGCTGTGCCAATGGGGCATGTGCTGCATCCTGCAGTTGGGGGGGAGTAGTCACAGAGACCTCCTCAAGGTAAGGGAATGTCTGTTCTCTTACCCTGGTGCTGGAAAGTTGGTTAGGATTATGACCTTAGTGGCTGTCACCAAATGTCACTTGGAGGCAAGGGTTGTCATATTTCAAAAGCAAATGCCATTGGGGCCAATTGATTTTGAAAAGTTCAGTGTTTTTTTGGTTCCTGCTTACATCTCATTTGCAGGCGAATGATATTCCAGACGAAATCCCTTGGAATTCTGGCTTACTGAATGATTAGCATTCAAACCAATCAGCACTTTGTGTTTTAAACTGTCATGGAAGAGCAGCAGATCAAAAACTGGAATTATAACTCCCAAACTCATTTTCCTAATCCTGTAACCAGAGGAGCTGTTAATTGCTCACTTAGAGCTTGAGTCGGAAGTTTGAAAGAGATCACATTCCTTCAGCTCCTGGTATAGCTTTCTATTAATCTGCAGGTTGCAAGGTGTCAAATGCTTGTCGAGAGTCAGAATGTAGAATAACCAAAGGTTGGTTAGAGTGGTAGTTGACAGAGAGACAGCTCAATCCTAACTAAATGCCTGCGCAGGCTTCTGCTATGTCCCTGGGGGATTTTTGGCTTTTGGACGTCTTTTTTGGGTATGGACAAATGAGTCCCCTTGTCCTGAGGTCATCCCCAGCAGCCACTATGAGGCAAAAAGAACCTGCATCAGCTCAATTGTTGGCTTGAATCCATGTTCTGTGCAGGCTGATCTGGCCCGGGAGGGGACTTGGGGTTCAGTTTGCACCACCACCTATCCCATCCCCCTCCTGGGCCTGGCTAAGGATCAGGCCTCCTCCCTTCCCCATCACAAGCCTTGTTCTGCCCACCCCTCCCCCGCTGCACACTACCCTGCCCCTTTCAACCCCTTCCCCACCTCTCTCCATTCCCCTGTGTATGACTTACACAGTGGTTGCCACTCCTACTGCTCCAGTAGGTATCTGTGGGTCTGCTGGCATGTGGGAGGCCACTGTGGCCTACCCACTGGCGAGCCCACTACAGCTGAAGAGCAGCCTCTGCTAGTTTAAGCCAGCGGGGGAGTGGGGTTACGATTGGGGCAAAGGATTCTCTGCTATGAAAACTGTGCCTGCTGAATTTCTGCCTGCCCCCTGCTGATTAAGGCACAGCACTGTGGTAAAAAAAGATGAAAGTTCCCAGCCCTTTATTCATGCCAAATGTTGGGAGTAAACTGGCATATTGTATTGACTTTGCTTTAAAAAGTCTGTATCCTGCAGATATGTGTTAAATGCAATTTTGTATTTAAGCCACAAAACAAAGAAAGGGGTAATTAATGGCAGATGTACTTAGGCGAGCAAGCTCTCAAACCTTCTTCCACAGCAGTGCTTTCTCTTCAGTGTGCAGAGTTGATGTGGAAGGAAATCAATCCTAGGAGGCAATTTCTCTAAGTCCCTGTCTCTTTAAGAGGTGAGACCGGGCTCACAAGATTGAGAGGTCCATCTTTCCCGGCGTGCGTTCCCCGTTCCCGCTGAGGTCCGCAAAACCCTTGAGCCCACCGATCCCCGCTCTCCAGGATCCCTGCTATAGCTTACCAAGTTTAATCTCAATGGAAAGAATGCCAGCTGGACTTCAATGGTGGTTCCGGAAAAAGTATTTATTGCAATAAACACGCAACAGGTCGCAAATCGCGTGTGCAAAAGGGCACCCTAATTGCGTGCCAGATTGAAGGAAACTGGTATTTTTATACATTTATGTAAGCAAACAAGGAGGAAAATTACTTTGATTATTGGCTACCGGGGGCTTCAGGACCTTTGATTGGTCCCAAGGAGTTTGAGGAACTCTGCAGGTCATGCCCTTCCCCCCCCCCAAGGGGTGAGTGGCACCCTGAGGAGTTGGCCAATTTTGGGGAAGTGGGGGACTGCCTGGACACAAAGGACAAAGGGGTTTGATTTGGTTTGAGTGGCAAGGGACAAAGGCATGGGGTCAGGGAAGGGCAAAAGATAATCACACATTTTACAAGACAAGACAGATCAAGATATTATGCAAATTTCTTTGACTGAGACCGAAGGTGTTGGCACCAACGACGTGACCCAAGGATCTGGCCCAATGGCTGTGGCCCACTCCCCGAGGGAGCCGGCATCTATTTTGCCTGCTGGTGGCCGCTTCGTATTATTCCCTACACAGCCTGCACAAGCACGAAGCCTGATATGACAGTTCTCCCTCAGAAAGCACGTTTCCCATTCACAAAAGGTATCTCCCATTCACAAAAACACAGTTTTCATTCATAAAACCCCGTTCATAAAGTCGACCTCCCTTTTAAGGGGAGACTCTGACAGTTCAAGGGTTTGACAGTTCCTTCGAACCACATGGCTGGGGATCCGGGGGAAAGACCTGGCTGCCTCGGGGTTTGACAGCCGGCAAGCGGTGCTTTTAAGGAATCAGCTTGGGGGGGTGACAGCTCTGTCGGTTCATGTGGTTGGAGTTCCTCAGGTGGTTGCTTGTTGTCCCGGGCTGAACCCCGGGCCGGCTCGTTGACTTGCAGTTAACAGTTTGTATAAGGCGTGTGTCGGGGTCAGACCGCAGGGCAAGAGGTATTTTAATCCTTTGATTGCCGGCTTGAGTGCTTGAGCCGGCCGGCTGGGGCTGCGGCGGAAGCGTGAGTTCGAATCCCGCGTCCCCGTGTTTTGTTGAAAATGGTCAGCGGGGGATCCGGTCAGTCTTTTTTTTTAAGAGTTTATTTTATGGGTTGCAACTTGGCTGGGCTGTGTGCCTGCAGCCAGGAAAGGAGCATGGTGGTTTCATGGTGTCCTCTTGCATCAGAGTCATGGCTCCTGTCACAGCTGTGGCGTGGCAGCTGCCTTCAATTCACCTTTTCATGATGGGCACACAGTGGGCCAGCGCTTTTGCCTTGTGTCAGAGGCCTTGTGTCCTCTGACATGGGAAGAACAGAGTGCATCACAACCTGAAAGCTTAAAAGACTTGCATGGAAAGCAATACTTTCTCACAAGCCTGCAGCCTCCCCCACTTTTGTTTTCCATTAACAGAATTGTGTTGATTTTTCTTGGGCTAACTTTTCCATTTCCCACAGCACACATCTTTTATTGTTCCTGCTACTTTGAATTTCACAGGTGCAGCATGTTTCCCCATTGTTTGCATATCATGCCAGCGTCAAGATTATATGAGCATTTCAGCAACCCACTGTTTGATCAGCTGCCTGGGTGGAAAGACTTTGAACACAGAGGTGGGAAGAAGAGGATGCCGCTGGTGAATATTTTCTTCTTCAAATGGAGCTCAGCATTTCCCATGCCATGTAGGGTTGATGCAGCCTCGCCCCACCTCCTTGGGTCCACTCGGAGTTACGCCAGCTGGTAGAGACCCAAGTCAGCCCATTGGGCCAGCAAGGGCTTATCCGGAGGAGACCACCGAGACCCCAATCTCCCCCACAGGATGCATTCCGTGCCCCACTGGTGTGTTGCATCAGCACAGGGAGAGTTCAATAGGATTGGGCCGTTAACCTAGTTGGGCCTCACTGCTTTTGGGCAGCTTCTTCCCTGGCTAGATCCAATACCAAGAAGGAGGGAGTGGGAAGGACACTGCTTCAAGCAGCTTACCCAATCCTAACCTGCACCGGAACAGGCAGGCCTGCATTGTATCCAATGCACATTAGGCTGCAACTGGAGGCCACCTGACGTAAGGGGATATTTTCTCCTTACCCCGGGGTAAGCCCCAATAGGGCTACCCTGAGCTGCACCAGCACAATCGCTGGCGCAACTCTGAGCGGCCCCATGTAGGGCCAATTGGGCCAGGGGTTAGGATCCAGCATAAGCGCTGGATTCTGTCTCCACCCCCTTACCAGCCCAGCCAGCCCACAGGCCCATCCTCCCTCTGTCTGATCCACCCTTCCCAATCTCCCGTGCTGGTTGAACTCAGGAGCCTTATCTTTCACTGTGTCCTGGCGCAGGCAGGCCGCGAGCCTCCTTGTGCCAACCTAGCCTGCTCTGGAGTGGCACAGGCATCCCTAACGGCATACGTGCGACACTCTGAAGCCAGTGCAGGGGACATGGGCCAGCCTACA
This sequence comes from Lerista edwardsae, assembly GCA_029204185.1. Lineage (NCBI taxonomy): Eukaryota > Metazoa > Chordata > Lepidosauria > Squamata > Scincidae > Lerista > Lerista edwardsae. The sequence continues at coordinate 16,782,275 of JAJKFI010000012.1, read as the reverse complement.
TCCACTTTAGCGCACCCTTAGTGCAGTAAGATAGGATGGAGGAAGCAGGGGCTTCACTCACTGCTTTTGCCCACTCCCTTGCGTATAAAGCAGAGATCTCCAAATGGTTGACTATGAGGGGCACAACATGGGTTTTACAATTGTCATGGACCAAAAAAAAAAAAAGAGTTTTATGAATATTTTTTTTTGTAGTCGGCATGATATGATTCTGAACAAAAGAGAAATGTGAGCATTACAAAGGAAAAATGCTATGCTTAAACAGAGAATTGATATATAATGAATAGAAATGTTAAACCTTAGCCCCCCCAAAAGCAATTCAAACATTTTGCCTGAAGATAAGAGCTGAAGATCTGAAGGTCGCCAGTTCGGGACAGCCGGAAGTCTCTGTGAGCGGCAGACCTCGTTAATTGCGACTGATTAACAGCTGAGCTTCGGCTGCCTTGTGTGAGGGGGAGTTGTGCCGAAGTTCAGCCGCTTCTCTGGTGGGAGCAGGGAAGCCACTTATCAGCCAGCAAGAAGACAAACGGGTGGCCAGAAAGAAGGACTAAATCCAGAAAGATCCATCTGTATGTGTGTAGTTCTTGAAAGATAGAACATTTCTGTAAAAATTGTAAAAACCTTCGGGTTTCTGAATAAAGTCTGCCTATGTAAACCGCCTTGACTTACAGTCACTAGAGAAATCTGGTGACCTAAGAAAGGCGGTATATAAATCCTATTATTATTATTATTATTATTATTATTATTATTATTATTTTAAGTTGCTGTGGGCCAGATAAAGTCTTGAGGGATGTGGTCCCTGGGCCATAGTTTGGAAACCCCTGGTATAAAAAGCGCTTCTCTTTATAGTGTTGAACACACTGAGGGCGCAATCCTAACCTGCCCCGGAACAGCATAGTTTGCCAGGCCTGCGCTGGATCCAACACATTTTGGGACTGTGCCTACCTCCACAGGTAGGCGCCTAATGGGCTTGCTCAGATCTGCGTCTGCTATATAGCAGGGGTGGGGTGGGGGACAGTGCAACTGCTGTATCATTCAAGGTAGTACAAGTTCTGCCTTTGGGCCTCTGCGAGAACCAACCAAAGTTCTCTAACGGTAGTAAGAGAAATAGTGGTGCCAGCAAGGAGAAAGCTGAAAAGCAGCTTGTCTGTTTGGGACTTGACTCTTCATATGTATGTTTTTGAGTTGTGTTTGTGATCATTAAAAGGGGTGAGGTGGGGGTCCTTTGATAGGAATACAGCTCTGCTTGATTCTTTGACACACCTACCTTGTCCTGCCCCTGCAGTGCCCCCTCTGTTCACATATGACTCATGGAAGACCGTGCGGTGGAGCCATACAAATGCAGCCACACACACCTGAGTTAGCATCCTGAGTGTCCGATTGCAGATGCTCAGTACCGCCAGTCATGATACTGAGACCTTGTCAACTGATCCGATCCACTTCGGAGCTTCTTCCACAAACATACCGTATTGGACAGTTATTGTACATCGTGTACACATACTCCATGCAGTGAACACTATACAATACAGTGTATGATATACATTGTTAGTGTATACCAATGGTTCTCAAACTTTTTAGCACTGGGACCCACTTTTTAGAATGACAATCTGTCTGGGGCCAACTGGAAATGATGTCATGGCCAGAAGTCCCATCATTGTGATGCCAGAGCCTGCTGCTTTCCTGAGAATGCAGCAATAAGTTGGGCTATTTCTCAGCCACTTTCCAATAGCAAAGTGAATCAGAAAGAAAAAAAAAAGCCTATTTCCAACCTTGACACAAGCAAAACAACCACACAGCCCTCCCCCTTTCCAGCATCCCATCTTCCCATATTTTCAATATGGCTGCTCTAGGTGTTTCACGACCCGCCTGAAATTGGCTTGCGACCCACTGGTGGGTCCCGGCCCATAGTTTGGGAACCACTGGTGTATACTGCAGGTTTGTTAGCTGTATGCAAAAAAAAAAAAATCTTTTGATTGTGTTAATAAATCTGCACACAGGGACAAATCAATGGTTCCCTGGGACATTTTAGGAAGATGTTGTGACTCAAGACCAGATTTCAGAATAAGATTGGAATGGGGACTGGCTTTTCAAAGCAGATGAATTGAATTAATAAATGCCCAAGAGCAGAAATGAACTTGCAAGGTTCTTTTTACACATCCTGGTTTCAGCCCAGATCAGTAAGGTCTGTGCTGTAGCATGACCCTGTTAAGTAAGTGAAGAGGTCAGTAACAGTAGATTGGAATCTAATGCCTGCAGCACTCTGTCTAACCCCTACATGGTCATTAGCACCAGTGGAGTTACTCTCCCCCCCCCCGCCACCCTCAACACAATTTGCTAATGAGAGCTTCAAAACTGGACATGGTTGCACACCAAATACGGACAGGAGTCCTTGAGTATAGATAACTGTTCCCAACCCAGCCGGTTGCAGCAGATATCGCTGTGTAAATAATTCACATCTTTTATCATCAAACCGTCAGCAGGAGCTAGTTATTTATTTTTAAACGTGTTTTACAGATAGCCTGTCCCTGTGAGATAAAGATCTTGTTTTACGAGAGCCTGTGGAGAGTGAAGGATAGAATTTATATCTAAATTTGAAGTCCCAGGTCGCAGAGGCATGCTTCAGTCTACGTGCAGACAATTTACGGGGCAGATCACTTAGCAAACTCCTTGCAATGCTGAGTAAAATCTTGCAAATTGTCGGCCATCAGGGATTTAAAATCGACATTGCAAGGACACTTTTTTAATCTCTGTCATTAACTCAAGTTGACAACAATGTCCATCTAATTGAGATACACTGCCTCTGTATAGCCTGCTCCTGTACTATCTGTTGAAAGGCTTATTTGCATCCATACACACCACCCAGCTTGTGATTTCCATTGCAATGTGTGTATTGCCTCTACTGCAGAGCTGGTCTTAGAAGCTGCGGACCCAATGCAAAACACCAGGATGAGCAGCAGTGGGAAGGCAGTGGTGTCACCGCCAACTGCTTCCAGGGCAGGGGATTTCAAGCCAATTTGACCCAGAGGCATAAGTAAAGGGAAGTCTGAGGGGCATTTGCCCTGGGCGCTACACCAAGAGGGCGTTACAACATGCGAGGCAGTCACTTCCAGGTTCTCTCCAAAGGGAGCACCTCCACAGGAGAAGGGTGTAAAGTTGCCAATGCTGCCTCCTCCAGGAAGAACCCAGAAGTGACATCACAATGTCATGTGATATCATGATTGCCCCAGGCGCTGGGGCTTCTAGTTACACCTCTGCCAAGGGCAGGTAGGAGGGGGGACTGTTCAGGGGCAATGCTCTGCCTGCTGCAATCTCCTTGCAACCCCTCAGCATGGAAGATTCCATGCCAGAGCATCATCTACAGAGTGAGGTTCTGGCTGCAGCTGGGGATGCTCTGCTTACCGCCCCAGTGCGGAGCTCCACCAGGAGCAGGGGCACAAGTTTGCCAAATTGGCCACATTGCCCTAAGGACGGCCTTGCTCTACTGTGTCTGACACCATGTCAGGTGGCTTGAAAACTTTCTCTTTGGCGCTTGAACTGGGATACCTGAGGCATAGGCATCACAGCTGCCTCATGTGGGGAAGCCCTGGCAGGGAGGGAGGTCCAGCTGGTTGTTTGCAGACACTGCTAGACTAGCTGAGTAGTTCTTCTGAGGCTTGAGGAGGCAATGAGAGTTGCTCCAAAGAGAAGAGAGTAGTAAATGCTGTCTCCCTTATCTGATGTGCAAATCTCTGTTCCTCCCGTTCTCGGATGTTCTAGCTCAGAACTCTCCTACCTTCCACATTTCCTCTTCCTCTCTGTCCCCCTCTTCCTTTTACAGCCCATGAAGTCAAAGCAGTGGGTGTGGGGAAGTATCTAGACAGAGATGGGTGCCTCCCAGCAAACTGCTGCCAGCTTTAGTTGGCTTCATGGCTGGGCCAACCCCGTGTGCGATTTCTTATTGTGTTGTTAGGGATCAATTAGGTTGTTTAATGCTTAGAACTAACAAATTGAGTTATCATATAATGTCTTGTTTAATTTTTATTTTTTTTGCCTCCTACTTTGGATTTTGAATTGTTGCTTCATTGGTTAGTGAATTGTTTGTTTAGCAATTTATTGCGTCGTTACATTTTTCTTGCTTTTTTATGGTTTGTTGCTATGAAATGCTTGGCGATTCCTTGAGACAGATAAGTTGTATACAAACAAAACTGGATTAATGTTGTCCTCGGATGACATGACTGAATCCCGAGTTCAAATCTCAGCTCAGTTATGAAACTACAAGTAAGAAGTGAGCAGTCACTCCTTATCTGCCTCTACAGGGTTTTAGGAGGATAAAATACTGCTCTGAAATCCTGAGAGTCACAGTAGCACATTAATGTCACAAATACATTATTGTTTGAAGTGGCAGTTGTTGACTACACCTTGCATGCTCATTGCTCAACAACTGCCACCTATTGTGCATTTTGACAATGTTTAATGGGTTTTGGAGCATAGGAACATAATTATAAGAAACAACAATACAGAAGGGAAATAACTTTCTTAGAGCGCAATTCTAATCTGGAGTTAGGCTGGCACAAGTTAGGCCAGCAAAGTTTGGCCAGCACCAAGGGCCACTATAAAGCATATTTGGACCACTCTCGGAGTCAGGGAGGATGGCACACATCTGTGAGCTGTCCTCCCTGACTCCGAGAGTGGTCCAAACATAACTTTTTGTGTCCCTTGTGCCAGCAAACCTTTGCTGGCCTAACTGTGCCAGCCTAACTCCACATTAGGATTGCACCAATATCATTAAAGCCTTTTTCAGGCATTCCAAATCTGTGCATAATGAACTTGTGTGGAGTATGTGTGTGTGTGGTGCAGGGAGGCTGCATCACAGATGAAGTGCATTTATTAGTACACCAGTTGTGGCCCCTTGTTGCATGCACATCCAAACATGCAGTCATTACCCTTTGATTTTGATTGCCTGAAAAGAGCTCAGCTCTATATGACATCTAAGGAGGCAGAAATCCCATTGTCCTCCGCTATGCCATCATATAGTGGCATCACCTTTCCCTTTTCTCTGAATCACTAGACAGAACAGCCCAAACCTATCAAATTCCACCATGCCAAAGCAACAGGGACAAGGTGGGCCATGCTGCATCCTACGGGGGAAGTTGGAAGGCTGGTGGGCTCCTTGAGGTAAAGGGGCATTTGTTCCATTGCCACAGGGTAAACTGCAACATGTCTGCTTGGACCTGTGGGGGCTAAATAGCTGGTGCAAGTCCAAGTGGATCCGTGTTGGCAGATCTGTCCCAAGGACAGGAATAGGATATGGCAGCGGCATAGCTACTGAAAGTGTAGCCCAGTGCTTAAGGCAAAATGTTGTCCATGAAATGACATCACAACAGGAAGTGATGTCACAGTTGCATTTTTGTTTTCTGGGTTTTTTTGGCCATAACTTTCGATAGGATGAAGATATCACACTCTGGTTTGTTTAATTGCATTCTGCATTAAATTACCTTTCCAACATGATGGTATTATTTGTACATACCAAGGTTTGTCATCATTTTGGCCACTAGTGTCAAACTCAACTCAACTTCCTAAAACTTGTTGTCTGGTGCAATTGCACCCCTTCTTCAGCTACGCCCCTGGGATACGGACCGCACGGCTGCTGCTGATTTGCCCACCTCCGCCCCATCACTGTCCTACCCTCCCTCTCTGTCCTTCCTCCACACCGCTCAGCATGGATCTTACCTTCTCTGGCATGTGCTGTTCCTTCTGCCAGCACACACAGGCTCGCGTGAGCCTTGGTGCCAGTTCCAGCAACTGCTATGCCATCACAAAGCACTTTACAGCACTTTTGCTGCACCGGTGCAGCATACACTCTGCTGGTGCCTACACTGCAGAGGATTGTGCCAAAAGTCGCAGATGGAAAGTGACTGTGGCATAACACATCAGCTCATCTCCTCTAGGACCCAATCCAATGGCGCCTTCCACTTGCAGAATGTGGGCGCAATCCAGTGGTGAAATTCATCCAGTTCTCACCTATTCTGCAGAACCGGTTGCTAATTTTAGGTTGGGAGAGGGAAGAAAGGCAGCGGATGGCCCTGAAGGCCGCCCTGAAGGACATAGAACCGGTTGTTAATTTATTTGAATCCCACCACTGGCACAATCCTAACTCATTTTCCTGCCCAAGGGTAAGGGCAATGCAGCGCCTAGGTAAGGGAACAAACATCCCCTTACCTTGAGGAGGCCTCCGTGACTACCACTCCACTGCAGGATGCAGCACATGCCCCATTGGCACAGCTGTGCCAGTGCTGGAAAGTTGGTTAGGATTGTGCCCTGAGTGTTCCGTCAGCCCTCTCTGTCGGAGCTGTAGATGCAGCAGTGATTGGCACAATGGGATCATCAGCACAGAAATTGCTGCACCACCTAAGCGCCCAACTACTGCCGGTGGAGGAGGTATGTTAGTGGCAGGGGTGGGCAGTGGGGCAAGGAGGTGGAGCAACAGAGCATTTCAGGGGAGGAAAGCAAAACGGGTTCAAATGAATCAAGAGTTGGATGCAGGGAGTCTGTAATGAGTACTTCCTTCAAAGTTCATTTGAAAAATTTGTGGTTTTTTTTTAATGGGACATTTATTTTAGGAGGTTTTAAGATTCAGTGTTAGATGTTACGGGGGAGGACTTTTGCAGTTCAGGCCAGGGATTGTGTGAATACATGAGTGGATGAGAACTCCCTTCCCTTCTTGTTGTTTAGCCCCTTGCTCTAATAATCTCCAGAATAAAATTTCATTGGACCCTCCCCCAAATTAGCCATAGACCACTTCCGTTGTAGCTCACTATCTCTGACCGCGATATTTGGTTTCATGAAAATTCCAGTTAAATTACAGGACACAAAAAATACCGACTGTCTCTCTAAATTCAAACACTGTTCCAAATTTAAACTGAACTGCAAACAGGGAATGCCAGAGAAATATCCAAGGGAATTCACAATATTTGGGATTGGAAAAGAGATCTCACGATGGTTCTGCAGTTGGCAACCAGGGACAATTTGAAATACTGTATTTAGCCATTTTCCCCATTTCTATTTAACTTTTTCCTGCCTTTTCCAGCTGTCCCTGCAGAGCAATGTGGAAACGTGTCTATTCACACAAAAGTGATTCCCACTGAGTTCAATGGAATTTACTTCCTAGTAAATGCACTGAGGACTGCAGCCTTTGTGAATCAAGCACCAAATATCCTCCATCCTGCTTTCATACGACAAGACATGCTTCCTTTTACATTCTTAAAGTATTTGAATGAAAGACATGATAGTTCTAGTGTAACCTCATAAATCTCTTCTGATTTGAATTCAGAGTCTATGAACTCTAGCAAAATTCTCATGAGAAAACAGGATCTGTCTATAAAAACTCCTGAACCCCTAATGGGAATTGGCTGGTTTAGAAGGGTTCAGGGGTTGCAGGCTGTGGCTTATTTGCTAAGATTTTCTCAGTAAATACATCATGGTAACACAGGATAAAAATCACTATACTCCATGTGAGGAATGTCCATCCTTCAGAACAAAGTGCATGAACTTTTGAGTCTTTGAACAAATAGAAATTTAAGAAAATATTAAGCAACCAGCTTTGAAATGCAAATGCGTAGCTCTTTTTCCTCCTTCCAGGAGGTGACGCTCAGTCCATGGCAGGATTTTGTTTCCTGTTACAAGAACAGGACTGGTCAGAGACAGAGTGGTACCTGAAGATGAGTACAATCCCAACCATCACCATCCAAAATTTGCATGTGCATTCCACCATCACCTCCTTGCCCACCTGAGTGGCCAGGTGGGTGACAGGTGATGGAGGAGAACAGCTCCTGCCTTGAGCTCCAGCACTTCCACCTTCCTCCATGCCATCCAATTTGAATTAAATTTGAAACGTATACAAGCAGTTCATGCATTTGTGATTTAGGTATCACATAGCTAGAATTTCTCGCACTCGCTATGACCTGAGGCAAAGGAGGTTCTAACTGTTCATGTGAGCATATAAATAGCATTTCATGGATCCTTTTTGGAAGGCAGTGCAAAGAAGTGTCGCCCCCATGGGGCAACAATTGCACTGGGTGCGATCCAGCCACAGTTGAGCACTTTTGGTGCCCTCGTCCTTTGTGTATGGACATAAAAATAAGTCTCACAGTATAAAAAAAAGTTCCTAAAGTTCCAAAGTATCTCAGAGCCCAGTCCTAAGGGCTGTGGGCACCAGCACTGCAGCTGTGGCACTGGCACTGGGTGTCGTAAACCACCATAAAGAGCTTTTCGACACCCAGCAAGTGAAGCTGACAGGAAGGCCTGGCCCTCCCCCAGATGCCGCATCCTGCCCAACAGCTGATGGGGAAGGTAAGGTTTGTGCCAGGGGTGGAGGGTAGGAGGGCGGTCCTGAGGTGGGGAAGGGGTGTTTCAGGGCAGGCTGAGAGCAGAGTGGAGTGGATCAGAGTTGGGAAGAGGTTGAGATAGCAGATCAGGCCTCCATTGCATACTAACCCCTGTCCCAGGCCTGCCAGTGTTACATGGGGCTACTTGGTTCTGCACCAGCTAAATAGCTGGTGCAGCTTCAAGTAGCCCCATTGAGCAGGCTGGGGCACTAAATGGAGTGAGGGAACAAATATTCCCTTACCCCAAGACACCTCCCACCTCCTCAGTTGCAGCCTGACAGCCCCACTGCATCAGCACTGCATAGGATTGGGCTGTCAGGCCAGTTTAGTTCAATGGATACACTGAGGCAACTTTCCAGAGAATGCTATACAGGCATGTCCTGGTATTTACTGGGGTTCCATTCTGGACCTTGCCCATCCCATGGATACCTGAAACAGCGGATACTGGGGACGCCTTTTTAAAGATAGGGGAACATGTGTTGTTTTGTTGCAACAAGGTAAAAAAAGAGATTTGTTTAATGTTCCTCTATCTTTTCAATCATGGGACTTTGTGGCGCTGCAGGTCAAATCGCTGAGCTGAGCTTGTTGACCGCATGGTTCGAGACCATGCGACGGAATGAGCTCCCATGGCTTGCCCTAGCAGTTCAAAAGCACGTAAAAATGCCAGTAGATAAATAGGTGCCACTTCAGTGGGAAGGTAACAGCATTCTGTGTGCTACGGCGTATAGTCATGCTGGCCACATGGAAGCTTGTCCTCGGACAAATGCTGGCTCTACAGGCTTAGAAACGGAGATGAGCACCACCCCCTACAGATGGTTACGACTACAGATGGTTACCATTCGGTCGTGGGGAAACCTTTACCTTTTAAATAGGCATCCCAGTATCCATGGATAACTGAAATTGTAGATACCGAATCAGGCATGCTTGTAGTTTTTAACACAGTACCAAAACTTTGTGGATAACACTGAAACCCATGTACTAAGCTGAAAAAAATTCCAAATATTTCTTCCAAGTAAAAAGTTTAAGTTTTATAATGGAAATGCTGATATGATATTCACTTTGGCACCACATACTATTTATATATCTTAATGATTATAATTTTGTGGCCAACATGCTGGCCAGGACATCATGTTTTCCATGGGATCCTTCCAGTCCTTAGCCCTGCAGGATAAGGGCTTCAGTGTTGCTTAGTAACAGTCCCCTCCTCACAATGTTTAAATGCGTGGGGCTTGATTTCATAGAGGCCTCAGCAAGGTATCCTGTCAACGGTGGACTTTACATAGCGACACATGTGCTGGTCTAGTACTTCAGAATAAGGAGACTGAAATTAAACGCATCCGTCTCCTTTTCCACTAGTCACATGAGCACAGTGGTTCCCAAGCATTTTAGCTCTGGGACGATTTTAAAAGGGGGTCCCAGAGCTGAAATGTTTGGGAACCACTGCTCACTTTTATGAGATATAAAAAAAGGAGAACTTGGAAGAAATCATGTTTTTGCTTTTATTTATTCATTCATTCATTTATTTATTTATTTACAAGCAATATTTTTATTTACTCGCAAAACAAACAAACCTCAATCCATTTCTCGTACTTGGCAGCCTTAGTGAACAGCCTCAAGTATTGAGGGGCTCAGTTTCGTGACCCAGCCTTCCTACTCCCTGTCATTAATGATCTTGGGGGAAAAGCACACCAGAAAAAAAAACATTTATCAATGCTTATCTCCCTATATTTACAAAAGCTTGCAAACTGCAGGTCAGCTCCTCGCAAACTACAGGAGCTCCTCTGTTTGTAGGGCAGTTGGCAGCTATCTGATTTCTGAATAGCCTCAGGGCTTGAGGCAAGTAGTTATCCTTCCATCACCCGTGTTTTTATTGGAGGCTGTGCCAACCAGAAGCATCCAACCAGAAATCAGGTCATTTTCTATGGGAAGAGAAATTGTGTTCCTACGGAGGAGCATTCAATCACATGCAGATGGACAAGCAGATACAACCCAGAAATGAATTTACACCTCAGTGAGAACTAGGCCTTTACGCCTCAGTGTTTACACCTCAGTGAGAGCTAGTGTCCAAGGAGGAAGATTGCAAGCCTATCCACAGTTACCCGGGAGTAATTGCCATTGAATTCAATGGTACATACTTCTGAGTAGCCATGCCTAGGACTTCACTGTGTTACTGGGGCTTGAAGGTCCCCATTTCTGAAACATTGCAGCCTCCTCTGCACAGCTGAATTCAATTGAGGAGGTCAATGCATTGGATGAATGTGGAGGTTCCCCTCTCAAACTTTAAATGGTGAACTGTTTGAGTATCTATGTTGTCTTTAATTATGTTCTTATGTGATTTTGTGTACTGTTATCTTTACTTACAGTGTATAAAATTTAAAAAATAATAATGCAGGAGCCCAGGCTTTTTCTCCCCCAGTTCTTTTAGAATTGATCATGACTGGCTTTTCCATTGGTGAGGAAGTTTAGTTTGTATGAAAAATGAGAACTTTGTTCAAACACTTAAAAAAAAAAAAGCGCATTTCAGGCACAGTGAAATAAAAACACCAGGTAGAACTGAAAGCAACCTCCAGTGAAATGGTCAAAACAAAGGAACTGCTGCCAAACAAAAAAAAAATGTGGGGAAGAATCTCAACAATATTTATTCAGCTGAGCATTACAGGCTTCAGTGGGACATTTGAAAAAGAGGAGCAACTTTTGAAGGTTGGTTAAATTCTGTGTCCTTTGAGAACCCTTGAATGTGATCTTCTGCTTGTGGTCTTCAGGCTACAGGAGACAAGAGCACCAGTGGGACACCTACTACTACTGGCCACCAGTGATAGTCTTATATCGCCAGCAAGGTCACTGCTTTTTCTGTCCATGCAAACATTCTTTCCCATATCCACCATCACCACTAGTGTTACAACCTGCTAAAAACCAGGTATTAGCCACATAACCTGATCTGATAGGAGCTTCCCAGGAAAATCTGGCTGGATACCACAGCCAGAATCTGAGGAAAATCCCATTCCTAGTGTTACAGGATGCTAACAATCAGACATGTCACAATTTATCACCTTACCAATGCTATGTTTGATATAACCTGATTCCTTATGCTCGTCTCTGCATTTTGGATCTTATTTATCTTTAGGACTCATATGGCCACTGTATGAAACCTCTCTCCTGGTCTATTCATTTGTCTCCACCTGCCTATCTATCAATGTTCATTAAAGATCTGGCTTTTTCAGTAGACTTTTCATGAGCAACTACTGAGTTGCAAGAGGCAAGGGGGTGAGCCTAGGAACAGACCGTGAATGCATGTTACTCACTTGTGCTGGGAGAGCTAGACTTTCCCACTGAAAAAAACCCTCTCAACCGATGTTCAAAAGATAATCCCAATAGAATCTCCAACATTCTTATTTGGGAGGACTTGAGGATTGGGTCAATATGGACAAGCAGGTCTGAGGCTGATCTCAGGCCTTCAACAAAACAGTACAAAATCAGGAAAAACCTTCCCACACTGAGGGCTCAAGCCTAAACTGAAGTTAGGCTGGCACAGTTAGGCCAGCAAAGTTTGGCTGGAACAAGGGACACCATAAAGTATGTTTGGACCACTCTTGGAGTAAGGAAGGCTAGCACACAGATGCACACCATCCTCCCAGACTCCGAGAGTGGTGTGAATGCACTCAGAGGTGTACCAGGGTCGGTGACACACGATGGCCATAGTGCCGAATCCTAAAACCCATCCCCAGAAAATGTATGCTGGTCTCTCAGACTCCAAGAGTGGTCCAAACCTACTTTACAGTATCCCTTGTGCTGGCTGAATTTTGCTGGCCCATCTGTACTGACCTAACTCCAGGTTAAGATTGCGCCCCAAACCAACCTGGAGAAAAGGGGTTTCAACCACAGAAAAAAGATGTTAAAGCAAGCTCTTCACAAGCACAGCCTGGAAGGGAGTTGGGCTCAAGACTAGAACTGCCTTTCTCTAAGGGAAGGAACGGAGTGCTGGGGGGGGGAGAGAAGCAGCCCATAAGACTAGCTGATTAATTAATATTGGGTCAGAAACTTTGATAGCGCTTGCTGAAATTGAGAGAGAAGGCTGGAAAGGAAAAGGGGGGTTGGGGTGTTCCTGTCCTGGGTGCTTGCGGGCATGGTGGTTCACACCTGGCGGCTGGAATAGGGGTGATGACACAGGACTGCTGGGCATTACTCCATAAACCAAGAGCAAGGCAGGATGCAATGGGACATACCCCATAGTATCCTATGGGATTCTATGCAGAGTGACTGAGGGCATAATTCTAACCAATGTTCCAATATTGACATAGCGGTGCCAATGAGGCATATGCTGCATCCTGCAGCAGAGTAGAAGTTACGGAGACAGCCTCAAAGTAAGGGAATGTTTCTTCTCTTACCTTGGAACTGCACTATCCTTATTCCAGTGTTTTTGGAAAGTAGGCTAGGATTGTACCCTGAAAATGCAATCCTAGTGTAGAATAGTAGCACCAACTTGGGTATAGCACAGGGGAAAGTAGTTTCTCAATATTTTGTGGGTATGGCTGTACTACCCCAATCACTCACCCCCTGAAGTCCCCTGCAAAGAACAGAGCCAACTACAAGCATGCAGCAGGGCAGGGTAAACTGGCACAGATAAAATATGCATTTCTCCAGCTTTCAGAGTTGAGAAAATATGCTTGTTCACCCTGCTGGTGCTGAGGCAGTTGTGCAGGCCCTCAGTGGCTGCTTTCCTACTTACAGTGACTTGCATGACTTACCAGTATAGGTCTAGTTTCCCCA
>JAJKFI010000012.1:16755003-16768546 GCA_029204185.1 Lerista edwardsae | reverse complement strand
GGTGCATTAAGGGGTGTGGCTAAATAAAGGGACATTGCTATACCCCCCAATGTTGAATGCAAATTGGTACCCCTGACCAGGAGTTAGGCCACCCCAAGGGCCACCATAAAGCGTGTTTGGACTAGTCTCAGAGTCAGGGAAGACTGGCTCTGGCCAAACTAATTGTTCTAGTTTAACTCCTGGTTAGGATTGAGCTCTCAATCAGGAGGTTCTCTATTGCTCATCAAGGTACTCTGCTGAGTTATGAGTTCACTACAAATTTGGAGCACTCCATGGGTTAAAGGGGCTCGCCCCTGTACTGTGACAGTTACAGTAGCTGGTTCAATCTGGCAGCTTTGGATTCGTGGCCTCTTTCCATCAGTTCTGTAGACACAACCTTCACTGGTCTGGCCCTTTCCTCTCCAGGCAGTTACCTAGCATCAAGTAGACATGTTTGGATTGTGTCTCTGCACATCTTGAATTAAACAGAATTAACAGGAATGAAGTATTGGCCACATAACAACATAGCAGGATGTGCTTCTAAGAAAACTAGGATCTGGCTGTAAGAGATCTTTTTTTCTTTGCATGTTTATGGTTTGGGATGTCCTGCCCTCAAGCGTCCCATGTCTTTCCCCAGAGATAGTACAATCTGGTCTTCCTTGTCCCAGAGGACTCTGGTATCCGCTTCGAAATCTATCTTTGTCACCATCGGAAAGCAACTTCCGGAACTTCATTCAGCAGCTCACAGAAATAAGAAGGAAAAGAAAGAAGAATTCCAAGAAAAGAAGAAATGAACAAGGTTGACAAAGCTGATAGTGATTCATTCTCTTTTCTTTTATAACATGTGAATTTGAAATTGTTCAGAAATGGAAACTTTGTAACAGATTCTAATCCTCTGGCAGTTATTTCAGACGAGAAATGCAAAAACTGGGAAATGTTATTTAAGATCGATTACAGAGCAGAAGCAAAACATGGTTTTTGTTCAGAGATTTATAAACTGAGTTAGTATCCAAAAGTTGGATATATGCCATATGCTTAATGGTCCAGAGGGGAAAAAAAGGTGAAAGCTTGAATTGATACACAGCCTGCCCCTTGCATGTTTACTTGTAAGCTTTCATTAGCACAATAATAATCCAAAATTATTGTTTATTCAAGAGAGGGCTATTAATCAGTGGGGTGAGACTGAAGGGAATGCTTGCCTATTTTTCTGAATCCATCCTGATCACTCCAAGGGTGTATTTAAACTGCATTAAAATGCAACCAGCACCGTGCCCTTATTACAGACACTATTAAGCAGCATATGGTCAAAGCATGGAACCTTCTGTGCTTACACAGCTGGGTTCCAATGCTGGTTTGCAAAGACTGGAGATGGGCAGGGCCAGCTCTAGACCTCCTATCGCCTCTGCTATTCATGCTTCTTGGATTGGAAAAGAAAGAAAGGGGCAGAGCCAAAGAGAAAAAGAGCAGGATGCTAACGGATAGGCAGCTCAATCCTTTCCTGTGAGTGAATAGGCAGGCAAACTGGTCTGCACCGAATCCAGTGCAGTGTAGAAGGTGGCTGCCATGCAACTCGGAATAAGGGGATTTATTTCCCTTTATCCCATATCATGCAGCATCCACCCCAATGAGACTACTTGGATCTGCACTAGTGAAATTGCTAGTGCATATCCAAGCAGCCCAGTGTAATACCAGGCTGGCTGTGGCTCACCCAGGCCAGTCCCACCCTCCTGGGTCTGGTCTGCCCACCCATCCCAAAACACCCCCATTCCACCATCCCCAACCCCCTGCACCGGCCACCCTCAGCCGGCACTTACCTCCATGTCAGGATCCAGCACAGGGAGGCTGGCGCACACCCTTGTGCCAGCCTAGCCTGCTCACAAGGAGGTGTAAATGTGCCTAACTGCACATTTGCAACGATTTTGGGCCAGAGTGGGGGACTCGCACCCAGTGGCATAGCTAAGGGGTGCAGGAGGGCAATTGCACTGGACAACAAGCTTTGGGTATGTGTGTGAAAAACTGAGCATGACACTAGTGGCCAAAACTGTGGTACTAATAATGCCATCAGGTGATATGTCATTTGAAAGGTAATTTAATGCTGAATGCATTGAAGCAAACCGTGTTGGAATATCTGTATTCTATTAAAGTTATGGTTAACCAGAAAACTTTTTATTTCTTTACTTGAATTTTGTCCGGGGGGGGGGGGGGCAAAAAAATAATCTTTGATCCCATGTAGCAGATATCTTAGCTATGCCACTGCTTGCGCTGGCCCATCTGTACATTAGAATTGTGCTCTAAAGCACTCCTAACGTTGCAGCCCACCACTGTCCTGTCCTCCACCTTGCCTCCTCTGCGTAGTCTCCCTCCCCCTTTTCCAATCCAATGGATGTGAAAGGACGGGTGGAGGGGAGGGCCCACCATCAACCTCTTGCCTGAGGCAGCTGCCTCAGTGGGCCTCATGGATGTGACAGTCCTGGACACGGGAAATGGGTTGTGTAAAATATATTAAATGTGTCCAGAGAACCAATCCTTTTGGGACTGGCAGCAGCAGAACGTGCTGTGGCCTGCAGTCAGCTGGAAGCCTGGAGCCTTTCAACACGGTACAATGCATGTGATCAGGGGTCTCCAAACCCCAGCCCAAGGGGCAAACTGCCCCCCCCTGAAGATTTTTATCCAGCCCTTGACAGGTGGTGAAGCCACCACAGCAACCTGCTGGGGGGGGGAGATAAATACAGTGCTACCTCAGTATTTGCAGGTGTTCTGTTCCAGAGCCCCCCCACAGATACCAGATCACCATTTAAACGCCCTTACATGGCCCTCATGCCAAAAAGTTTGGTGACCCCTGAATCGGATAATCATTTATTATTAAATTTTACACCAAGTAATTAAGGGCACAATCCTAGCCTGCGCTGGAACAGGCAGGGCACCTGTATCCAACACAGGTTAGGAGCGCGCGGTCCAAATCGGGGCCGCACAGCCCAGGGATGGGATTTGGATGCGACCCACCCGCATGCATGCACAACAGCACTCAACAGATGCAAGTGGGTTGCCTCGGCCAAAGCAGGGGATTTGGATTGCCCCACCCATCTTTTTGTATACTAATCTTTCATATCAAGCAAGTAATTTTCAAGTCACATAACTAATTATGTCCTGTACCAAATAATCTGCCCCAAAATGTGCATAATGATTATGGTAGGACTAATTTTGTTAGATCAGAGGTCCTTTTTTCTGATTTCTGTTTTTCTGGGCTGACCACCCAAAACGGTGGGATTCTGGAGGGGATGCTGACAGTATTAACTGACAAATTAACTGCTGCTGACAAATTAACTGCTGACAGCAGTGCAATAAGAGAAGAAGAAACCACATATGGGGAGAATTTTCTCTGCTAGTTCATTAAAGACCAGAATACTGTACAGGCATTCCCCAATATTTCTCTGGGTTCCATTCTTGACACACACACCCCAGAAAGGTGGATACTGGGGACACCTTTTTTAAGACTGGGGAACTTCAGGGGTTTTGGTGCAACAAGGTAAAAAAAAGAGATTTGTTTCATGTTCCCCTATCTTTTTAATAGGCGTCCCAGTATCCATGGTATCCGTGGATAACTGAAACAATGGATACCAAATCAGTGGATACGGGGGCATGCCTGTACAGCAAACCTGCCCTACGCAGACCGAAAAGCCTGTTTAAAAAAATGGAGAGGAGGAGGAGGCCTGGACAGTATCCACTTGCTGATGTGGCCACCTTTAGCCACAAGGTGGCACCGTTGCACTTCCTTATAATGTTCTGGCCTAAGTAAAAGGGGAAAAACAGGCAAGAAAAAAACGCCGCTTCTCCATTGAAGTCAGTAGACAATGTTGCTGAGACGCAAAGGGAAGGCAGAGGCTCTCCTACGGGGACATTGACAGCTGTCGTCACCCTCTGGGACCCCCTGCCCTGTGAGGTGCACCAGGGCATTATTTTCAGGCAATAGCCCACCCCTTGCCCAAATGCACTTCTTCCAGCGGGCCTTTGCTGCTGCTGCACATGAGAAATTGCGCTTTCTCTTGTTCTTTCCCCCCCTCGGTGCTTGCTTTGGTGTTCTTCGACTGCTACCGTATTAAGGGTTTTATATTCTGCTTTATATTCATTCATTCTGTGTTGTAAAGGGCCCTGAGACCGGAAAGAGAAGGGCGAGGTACAATTTGAAGGGTGTGTGTGTGTAAATAACAAATATCACGCCCACGGAAGAGGACCTCGCTCTTCCACGTGACTCGCTTGAAACGCGCATCGTTCTCTTCGGAAATGGCAGAGCCGCGCATTGTTTTCCGCGGTCCGGGGAGGCGCTGTCGACCTTTGGGCAGCAGGAGGCGCGCGAGTGCGCATGCAGGAGGGTAGGCGGCGGCTTCAGCGAGGCGCTGCCGCCAGCACGCGCTGCAAGGAAGGTACCTGGGAAGTGGGCAAAAGTGGGCCAGGCGAGGGCCGCCTGCAGGGGTAGGGTGGGGGGCTCCCAACCTTTACAGCGTCCGAGCCCAGAGGCTGCTGCAGGAGGGAGGCTGGACTGGGAAGAGGAAGCGCCAAAGCAGCCCTGCTCCCTCCTCAGCTGTAGCTCCGCGGCCGGCCTATGGCAACTCGCCGTGCTGCATTCCAGGCCTGATTGACAGGCGACGGAGGGGACTCCCTCTCCCCCGGCTGCGAGGCGAACTGAGAAGGCGCTTCTTGGCACCATCGCCATTTGGCGCCTCGTGATTGCTGGGAGTTGCTGCCTGCCTCGCCACTTTGCTGCTTAGGCTGGGCACCCCTGTAGTTCTGTTGGCTGAGATGCAAGCGCCACTGTGACCCTTGCTCCCTAAGGGCTGTGCGTCGGGCTGCAGCGTTATGCAGGCTGCTGTACCCAATGGGGGTGATTTGGGGGGGGGGCGGCTGAGAAATACAGAAATCAACTGAGAGCAACTTGGAGCGGATGAAGTTTGCATACTAATTGTGTGCAAGCCACCCATGCCCTTGCTCCCACGTTAATAAGCAACGCTGGTTCAGCACAATAATCCGCCTGGCGACTCAGCAGTAAGTCCTACTCACTGAGTTCAATAGGGCACTCGAGGTTCGTGCAGGATTGCAGCCTTAACGTACCTAAAAAGGTATGGCTATTAAAAGTATTTGTATCTGCTTTTTCAATCAAAGGAGTTTATGTAGCAAAATAAAGAACACTAGGATTTCCTATTGCAGAGGACTCAAAAAGAAAGTAACAGGAAAAGCTGCTGGGGAGAAGAGGGACAATGGCTGTGTGTTTGCGAAATAGAAGACGAGCACATTGAAAAGGTGCTAGTGAGTAAAGGAAGGTGGGGCAAGCAGTGTTTTGCACCTGTGCTGGAGCAGGTGCTCTGTGCAAAGCAATCTGGCTTTCAGGAAGCAGGTCTATCTGCTGGACGCCAGGGTAGAAGTGACCTGAAGTGGTAGAAAGGCACACAGAGGCGATCAATAGGTAAGATCTTCAAAGGCATTGTAGATAAGTCCTTTCTGGGCAGTTGTGGAGGGCTGTGGAGGGTTTGGGGATGTGGCAGCATCATAGAGAGGAAGAGAGAATCCCTGAGAAAGCAGCATTAGATGATGACCTGCTCTCCTCTAGTGCCAAGGGTGTACCTTCGAAGTGGTAGAAGCAGTTATTAAGAATATGATTGATTGGCTGTTGGATGTGAAGATCTTGGAGATCAGGACAGTGAGAGAGGCTTGGGTGGAGACTACCTGGTTATGAAGAAGGTGGTAAAAGTTGTTCAGGAAAGATATTGAAAAATTTTGAAAGTTAAATGTAATTTGTGAGATCAGAGGTTGAAAGCCAAGGTAGAGCTTTCACAATGCTAACTTGCCTGTGCAGAGGACTTGCTAGACAAGAAGAGCTGTGATGTCACAATAGAATGTTGTAATCTGGAGATGTCACTCCATGTTTAGTTCACTCTGGAGAATGACCTGTGACTGAGTGCCTGACAGAAGCAGGTTGCAATAGTTTAAAATCAGTGCATGGCAGAAAGCAACAGGAACATTCATGTGAGAAGGATGTCTTGTGTGTTTGCTTTGTTGAGGGTTAGGACAATATTCTGTAGAATTGTAGTGAGAATACAGCAGCCGTTGACTAGAGGTACATTAGATCAGGTCAGAGGAACTGAAAAAACCTGAAGTTTCAAAAGGAAAACTACGTACCCCGAATGTTTAGGACAGAATCCAAAGAGCACTGTGTATGCACAGAACTTGGCAGATTTGTGCATCAGCTGCAGTTCCTTCTGCAAAAGAGATTGTCTTTCCCCTCTCCTCCAGCCTTTGTACTGGTGTATTGGAAGAGGAGAAGCCTGAAAATGTCCAGTTAATGTGCAGTAGTTGTCTTGCAGTATTTTGGATCCTGGCTGGAAAGAAGGACAAAGTGAAAAAGGTGGTGATAGGTGAGAATGCTAGATACCTCAAGCGCAATCCTAAACTGGAATTAGACCAGCATAAAATAAGCCAGCAAAGTTTGGCCAGCACACTAGTGTTTTTAGACTACTCATTACGTGAGTCAGGGAGAATGGCTCACATCTGTGTGCTGGCCTCTCTGACTCCGAGAGTGGTCCAAACATACTTTACGTTGTCCCTTGTGCTGGCCAAACTTTGCTGGCTTAGTTTATGCCGGCCTAAGTCGGTTTAGGATTGCACCCCTCAAAGCCAAAGTGGGTAAGCTAGGGCCTGTTTTTGCAACAACTTCTCTAGCATAGCCTGTAGGAGAAATATTGGCCCATATTGGCTCCCTGATGCTTTCATGGCGTGAGGAGATGCTGGCAGACACCTGCTGCCATACATTGAATTCATCTTTCATCACGCAACTGTTAGCCCACCACGTCCAGTGGTGGAATTCAACCAGTTCTCACCTATTCTGCAGAACCAGTTGCTAATTTTAGGTTGGGAGAGGGGAAAAAGGCAGCGGCCGCCCTGAAGGCCGCCCTGAAGGACATAGAACTGGTTGTTAATTTATTTGAATCCCACCACTGCCCACATCTGTGTTTCACTCTGGTGCTGGAGAATGAAGGGTAGACCGAAAACTGCTTCCTTTCTATTGTCAATGCCATTGTACAAGGGGGGGGGGATAGAGGAATAGAAGGGGAATATAGGAACCAGTAGCAGTAGAGAGGCAAGTTGGAACATATGCAGGGAAAGAAGAAGGCTCCAGGATACAAAATTAAGGCTGTTTCAGGGGTACAGGATGTGTACTGGTATATTGTGCAAAATGTACATGTTTGCAAGGTCAGCAGCTTGCCCTAAGATGGTTTGCCATGTGCTGCAATTTAAGGCAGCGCAGCAGCCACCATAATGTGCAAAGTCGCCTTGGGCTTGTGCTGAGTGAGAGAATGGAAGAGGAGGAGGACAGAATCCTTCCGCTGCTCAACATGTCCCAGCTGTGCTTGGGTTGCTGTCATTCCATATATGACAGTACACAGAACTGGCTGCCATCGCTAACCGCTGTGCCCTGTTTCTCAGAGAAGTCGGTTTCATGTGCTTTCCTGGCTGGTCCCAGGCACTCTTCCTAATCTTTTCTTTTGCTTTTTGCTGAGTTTTGCGAAATTCACATTTTTCATTCGTTCCTTCCTCTAGACTGGTCTCTGTGAGTATGGATTGGATTGACCTTGGCTATGCTGCCATTTTGGCCTTGGGAGGAGCAGTAGGATATATCCGCAAAGGTAAATGCTGGAACTAAAGGAGGCAGAAAAGGAGAAAGTGATTCTCTCACCAATTCTGGGATCAGTGCCATTTTCATAGTCAGTTTGAGGCCTGGTGAAATAGTTCATCTTCCTGCTTTAAAAATGAACGCTGAAGAGAACTGCTGACTTGCCTTTCTCCCATGTGCTACAAAGCTCCCCTTCTGCTTGTTGTGTCAGACAAGTGATTATGCAGTGAAGCACGGCAGTTTAACCCAACAGTTTGCCACATAACTCAAAGCTGTAGGTTGATTTTGTTCACGAGGGTGTTGGAACAATCAGTAAACGGTTCCGTTTTATTGTACTGTGCCAAGTGTATATTGTACTTGGGTCCAAACAACACTTTAGGTTAAGCACTTCGTTAGAGCTCAGGTGCTACATAGGGTATGTGGGGTGGGGGTGGCTAGTCTCAATCAGGATTGTGGAGGGAAATGCTTTAATTCTTTACTCCTACCATGGCCCTGATCAAATTGGGACTCCTATTTGGTGGGAAAAATAGCCCAAGCAGATGAATCCTAGTGACGCAATTAATGTAATGTATAGTTCGGCCATTAAAATAGTTTTACAATGGCCCTTATGCTATCAGAGATATACAAATACCACTCTATCACAGTCATTCTCAAACTTTTTAAAGCCCTAGATGCTGCTGCTTTTTATATATATAAATGCTAAGGGCTATAATGGTGATTGGGCAGCAGTACTCTTTCCCCCTGCCCCCAATAGCAGATTGTTTTAACCTTTGATGCACAGAACCCAGTAGCTCCCAAACTGTGGGTCGCAACCCAATTTTTGGTGGGTTGCGAAACTGACAAGGCAGATTCGGCTTCCCTGTAATGCTGCCCAGTCACCGTTATAGCCATTCTCCTTGGCTATAGCATTCATAAATCAGGCAGCAGCCTTTGATCTGTTGTAATAGGCAGCCCCCCCCCCCCCAGTAAAAAGGATAAAAGCAGGCTTGAACAGCTGGTAAAATATCTTTTTTAAGGCTCATAAAGCTGGGTGGATCCCATTAGAATGTCATTTTAAAAAGTGGGTCTTGGTGCTAGAATGTTTGGGAACCACTTTGCCCTGTCAGTTTCACAACCCACTTATTGATCCCGGACCCACAGTTTGAGAACCACTGCTACCTAACTTTGTCAGATTTTTTAAAAAAGTTTCACATTACCAGTTGCTCAAGCCTATTTGCATAGTTTTTACTATGATGGGGGGGGCACCTTCTAGAGCGTTTGTGGAGCTCTGTGTTCATCAGATCAGGACTATTCTGGTGGTCTTGCATTCCCCTTTGAAGAGTCAAGACATTGTCACCTACCTGCGAGTAAATAGCGTGTTTGGCTCAGTTTTGCTTTCCATAGGCTCGATACATTTTCCTTGTCAGTGGGGTGGGGGTGGGGCCTTCATTCTCAAGGGTTGGGGCCTGCATTTATCTGATTGGAACCGTTTTGGTGGCATGGCATTCCCCTTGACTTGCACCAATATGGACTGAGGCAGAATCACCAACTTGCAAATAAATGCATACGTTCTGCTCCATTTCAGTTTCCTTAGGGCTGAATAGGGTTTCTTTGTCTATCAGCTTGTGAGTTTCATGACCTGATTTTTAGATGGTGTGTTTCATCTCGCAGTTCGGAAACAATTGCATTAAGTCATATTTTTACTTTTTGCCAACTGTGTTGAATTAACGGATATGCATTTTCAGTATATGGGAGGGACGTGGTGGTGCTGCAAGTTAAACTGCTGCTGCTGAACTTGCTGACTGGAAGGTTGGCAGTTCGAGACCACGAGACAGAGTGAGCTCCCATCACTTGTCCCAGCTCCAGCCAACCTAGCAGTTCGAAAGCACATAAAACTGCAAGTAGATAAATAGGTACCAATTCAGTGGGAAGGTAAACGGCGTTCCTTGTGCCTTGGCACATAGTCATGCTGGCCACATGACTTTGAAAACTTGTCCTTGGACAAATGCCACTCTTCGGCTTAAAAACTGAGATGAGCAACGCCCCCTACAGTTGGTCACGACTGGACCATCCGGTCGTGGAGAAACCTTTACCTTTATTTTCAGGGAATGAGCATTTTAATGTTCCAAATGTTAAAGATACATTTAAAACATAGTTCTTTATATATGTGTATTTTTGTATATCATATATTTTTATTTTTCACTCATTTTTGGTCTCTCTTTAAGCTTGCCTATTTGTGATCCTTATTACAGGCAGTAAAATCTCTCTAATTGCTGGCCTCGTCTTTGGTTCAATGGCTGGCTATGGAGCATACTGTATAGCCCACAATCCCAGAGATGTAAAGTTTTCATTGTGTAAGTATCCTATTTTACTGAAATAAAGCATACGAATAAAGAGAAGTATGGTTTAAAGTGTATTTAAGTTGTCACAAAAATGGGTTGTTGATACGTTCTTTGCAACAAAAGTCAGCAGGACCAATAGTCATCTCGTAATCTTGCAGTGTCTGATTGGTAGGGGTGTGTGTTTTTTTGGTGATTTTCCCCCCCCAAAATTTCTTGATTAAAATAGCAAATTGTGGTGTTATGTGTTTTTATTCTACATTCTCATTTCAAGTTCTCATTTTTTAATTTTAAATACTTTAAGAGTGTACTAGGTAGATGATACAGGTGATATAATGTCAGCAAATGCAGCTACAGTATTATTTCTAATTGGAAAAATAGTCTATTTTAATTTCTGGAATGCAGTGTTTTGTGTTTTTATTCAGATACTAGCTTTTTGTTACCCGGCGTTGCCTGGGTGTTTATATCTCCCATCCCTGACCTATCCCTGACCCATCTTCCAATTTTGGGCGTTTTCGACCATTTTCACCTGGGGCCCCCTGCGGACCCCCACCCCGGGGGCACGGGGGGGCCCTGACCCCCACAGTGTTTGTCACCAGACCGGAAGGCATACGCATGCCGGTTCTGGCGGCAATTGCTCCAGGCGTCACAGTGGGGCATGGTGGACATCTCGTCTTGCACCCCTGCCCATCCCCCACATTGGGGGGTGCGGACCCGAACTCCCACAGCGTCGCTGTTTGCCTCGGTGAGCCCAGAAACTACAGAACCGAGGACGATTGCATCCATTTTTGGCCATTTCCACGTGGGGGCCCCGGCCCCCCCCCGGGGCGCTAGGGAGGCCTGACCCCCAGAGTACCTGTTGCCAGGCTGGAAGGCACGCGCATGGCGAGTTTGGTGCACATCGCTCCAGGCGTTCCAGCAGGGCATGGCAGATATTGTGTCTTGCACCCCTTCCCGCACCCCATGCCGAGGGGGGGTGAACCCGAACTCCGACGGCGCCAGGAGCTACCCCGGAAACTATGGATTCGACGCCGATTTTGGCCGTTTTCAACCATTTTCCATTGGGCCCCCCGCGTACCCCCACCCCCGGGGGCGCTAGGGGGTCTAACCCCTGCAGTGTGTGTCGTCAGGCCACACGGTATATGCGTGCCGCGTTTCGTGTCGCTCGGTCCAGGCGTTCCAGCAGGGCATGGCGGATGTTGTGTCTCGCACCCCTTCCGGCCCCCCATGCTGAGGGGGGGGTGAACCTGAACTCGCACAGCGTCGGGAGCGTCGCCACTCGTCCCGGCGACCCCGGAAACTATGGATTCGACACCGATTTTCACCATTTTCGACCATTTTCACGCGGGGACCCCCACGTACCCCCACCCCTGGGGGCGCTAGGGGGCCCCGACCCCCACAGTGTTTGTGGCCAGGCCACAAGGTCTATGCATGCCAAGTCTCGTGTCGCTCGGTCCAGGTGTTCCAGCAGGGCATGGCGGATGTTGTGTCTCGCACCCTTTCCTGCCCCCCACGCCGAGGGGGGGGTGAACCTGAACTCGCACAGCGTCGGGAGTGTCGCCATTTGTCCCAGTGACCCCGGAAACTATGGATTTGACACTGAGACTGGCCATTTTCGACCATTTGCACGCGGGGACCCCCAAGTACCCCCACCCCCGGGGGCAGTAGGGGGCCCCGACCCTCGCAGTGTGTGTGGCCAGGCTGCTAGGCTTCCACATGCCGAGTTTGGGGCCAATCGGTCCAGGCGTTCCAGCAGGGCATGGCGGACGCTGTGTTTCGCACCCCTTCTTGCCCCCCACGTGGGGGGGCAGACCCAGACTTCAACTGCGTCAGGAGCGTCGCCACTCATCTCGGCGACCCCGAAAACTGTGGATTTGACTCCAAGTTTGGCCGTTTTTGACCGATTTCACATCGGGACCCCCCTGTACCCCCACCCCCGGGGGTGGTAGGGGGCCCGACCCCCGCAGTGTTTGCGGCCAGGCTGCTAGGCATCCGCCTGCCGAGTTTGGTGCCAATTGGTCCAGGCGTTCCAACAGGGCATGGCAGGCATTGTGTTTGACACCCCTTTTTCCCCCCCACGTCGGGGGGGGGGCTGAACCCGTACTCCAACGGCATCGGGAGCATCGCCGCTCATCCCGGCGACCCCGGAAACGGCGGATTTGACGCCGATTTTGGCCGTTTCCGACGATGTTCACGCGAAGACCCCCATGTACCCCCACCCCTGGGGGCGCTTGGGGGCCCGACCCCGGCAGTGTTTGTCGCCAGGCCGCAAGGCGTGTGTGCTGAGTTTCGTGCGGATTGGCCAAGGCATGCAGGAGCCTATAGAGAACATACGAACACACCCACACACATACCCGCATACATACCCATACACGTTCATTTTTATATATATTGATTTTAACTGCCAAAAGGTAGTGTTTAACCACCAAAAAGCGATTTTCAACAACAACAAACATTCCTACTGATTTGGACCTCTCTGTCTTGACTTGGTGCACATTTAAGGCTTTTGTTGAGCAAACACAGTTGGGCTTATGCTATATTGAGGAATCATTCTCCTACATTTGGCAGACGTTGTTGAATGAGTAAATCCTGCTTGTACAGAGTTCTGTGTGCTCCCTGGAGTTTATGCCGTGGTCTATATTTTAATCATAGGGTTTGCCACCACCTCCTGTGCTAAGAAAGGTTCTTGGGAAGTCAAGCTTGAGAAACCTATCCCCCCCAAAATATTCTGTAGTTTACGTTCAAACTTGGGGAAAAGCAGATGTTTTTTTTTAAAAGCAAACCTTAAAAGTAACGTACATTTGTTTTCAGTCACCGCTTTCATTCTGACCACTGTGATGGGCGTGAGGTTTAAAAGGTCCAAGAAACTCATGCCAGCTGGAATCATCGCAGCTCTCAGGTAAAAATGGTTCCTATGTTAGTTATTGGAAAACACAGTCACGGGGCACCAGCTGCTTGTCAGTGAGGTTCACGACTGTAGAATCATGTTTTACGTATTGCTGTTCATCCAGTCCTGCTCCTGCGCTCTGAGCTCTAAGGCAGGATCATGTCTATTCTGCAGTTGCACTGAAGTATAGAATACTGGATGGTGACTTCTCGGGCTTCTTTGGAACCATCTGCCTGTTAACCCTAAGGATGAGAAGGTTGCGTTTTCAAAAAATGAAAATATCCAGAGTTCTGACTTATGTACCTTTGTTTACCAAAATGCATAACTCTCATCTTAATATGTAAATGATTCCTAAGGAGTTTGAAAAGATATGGGATAGTGAGTGGTGGTGATTGAGCTTTCTAGTGCAGAAGCAGTGGACAGCATAAGTTTTTGCTTCTCCCTATGGGTTTGACTTGAAAATATTTGCATGCAGATTGTGCAAAATAAGCGTGCGTGTGTGTGAAAGTGTAAAATTGTGATAATTAATAAGATTCATTTTAAATAAAAAAGTTCATCTTTGAATTATTTTGAATATGAACTAAATAGAAAAAATAAAGTGTAGCAATGTATACTCTTTCCATGCCTTAGCTAGCAGCTTCTTTGTTAATCTCTCTCTCTCTCTCTCTCTCTCTCTCTCTCTCTCTCTCTCTCTCT
>JAJKFI010000012.1:16719300-16754993 GCA_029204185.1 Lerista edwardsae | reverse complement strand
TCTCTCTCTCTCTCTCTCTCTCTCTCTCTCTCTCTCTCTCTCTCTCTAATATAGCCTCCTGATGATCCTGAGACTTGTTCTTAGACTGGTATGACAGACCAAAGCAGAAGGAAACAGCACCCTTATCATTCCATGTGAACAAACGAATTATTTGTACTTTGAATGTCTCTATACAAATATCAAGCACTTTTTTGTTAAGACTACAGAAAGGCAGTGTTACTCATAGATTTTGGGCAGCATTCTTCACAATGAATTGGGTTATCCTTAAATAATATTTTCTTACTGATATTTTGTTGGCTTCTGCTTAAAAAGAAGTGATTAGTTCATCCCTTTTAATTATAATCTTAACGTTTTTGCGGGGTATGAAATTTTTCAGTAATGCCTATTTCTCCAAAAATAAAGAGTAGTCACAGAGTCTTGACAGCAGGTTAATTATGTTATATATTTATATACACCCAGTCCTAAACTATAATGTTATAGATCAGGAGATGGTGTTTCAATTGAGTGGATCATGCAATATTGCATCTCACTTATTAGCAGATTAGCAAGGGATGTATTTGTTGGATATGACACTAAAATGATTTTTTGCTTCTGAAACATAATATTTTGCTTCTGTCCAGAAATCCAGAAGGTAGAACTGCCAAAATTTAAATAAAAGTGTAATATTTTCAACGCTTGTCGTCCTGTAATATATTGTGTTGCTGACATTTTAAAAACTTCTCAGCATGCTTTGGATTAGATTATTCTTAACATTTGTTGTTTTTAGAATAACCTCATAAGATAAGTATTGTTATTTTATATGCAGAATTCTGCAAACTATATGCAGGGAATTTAGATTGACAGAGTGGAGAATAGCTATCTCACAGCAGCGGAGGAAGACATGAATCAGGGAAGTCATGAGTCATAGTTCGCTCTCTTACACCCCAATCGTATCCATTCCTTTCTCCACTGGTGTAGCACACCAAAAACAGGTGTGCTGAATCCAGAGCGGGAGGGATGAACTTGAAGTCTTTGGCAGGAAAAGGGGATTTAAATACCCTTACCCCTGCATAAGCCTCCCGCACTGCAATGGGTTTCCCCAAACTTGCGTTATCAATTTCATTACTGCAAATCGAAGGAAAGAGAGGGGCAGGGGGCCTGCTGCTGCAAGGGATAGGATGCAGCGCATAACACCACCGCTGGCAACCTGCAGCTTCCCCACCCCATGTTCCTCCCAATCCCCCACCCAGTTTTGCCCCCTCTCCACCATCTTACCTTCCCTGGTGGCTGGTACTCCGGCCACATGCTTAGAAAGGCTCTCCCCTGTCGCCATGCTACTCATTTGAATGGGCTGCTACTCCTCCACACCAGGTGGATATTGATGAAAGAATTACTGGTGGTGTTAAAGGTAAGCTGAGAATCATCATAGCCCCTGTGCCCTTCCGTTATTCTCACCTAAAATCTCTACCCAGATCCGTTGTGCAAAAGCTTCTGATTAGGATCCAAAAAGAAAACATGTCATTTGCAGCCAGTTTGGGCTGTTTCCCCAAAAGCGTTCATACTGCCAAAGGGGCAAGTTGAGTGGTGGCCAATCTCTTCAGAGATGGCACTATTGCAGCAGAAGCAAAATTCTGGCCTAGTGCATTATACCCTTTCTTCTCCAACCTGATCCTTGGCTTTGGACCCTGCTGATATTTTTTCCTAAGTATCCTGAGGGATGCCCTTTCAGCCCTTTCCAACTTGTGTTACTTTCTGTATTTGTTCATGCATGTGCTTTCCACATTATTACAGAAATTGGCAAAGCGATGAGCAACCTGATCCAGAAAACAATTAAGCATCCATTCTTGACTCGAAGCAGGCCATGATCCAAAACATACTTACATAGGTTCATTCTATTTGGAGGGTTAATGTTTGGCATTTCAGCCATTGTCACATTAAATAAATGGAACAAACATTCTGATGATTTTTGCTGGAAGATAGTCCGACTGATTTCAGTCACTTATGGAATAATGTCCAAATACACATGGTTAGAATGCCTTATAAATCATTGCCCACAAGGCACTGTTTATGCAGGTGGGGAAGTGATACTCACTGATTTTCCCATAATCGTGAAGCTCTCCATGTCCTATAGAATTATGCTCTCTGGAATATCCTGCAATCCTTCAGAGAATTTGAGGGAGGAAGTATATTTGGGAGAAGAAGGCAAGCATCTAAACCTACTTCCTCTCTCACACACACACCCCTTATGTTTGTACAGAACATCAGAAACTAAATGAAAATAACTGAAGTTGAGATCTATGGACACTTCAATTAAATCTGTTTCCAGAATCTTTTTTCATACAGCGGCAGAAATTGCCAGGCACTACAAAAAAAAAAAATTTCATTCTCTGCTCTTTGATTGTAATTTGTTATGACAGTTATCCTTCGTAGTGACTGATTTATAACAGAGTAACAATGTCTTGGGATAAGGAAACCAGAAGCAGGATAATTCATGGTAACTTCTATATTAAACATAACCAGTATTCACATGTGAAGGGCTAGAGGCAGATTCTGCCATACTCATGAAGAAGAAATGTGCAATAGTGAATGGTAGATTACCCAATGGTTCATTGACCCCTGGGTAGTGCTATACTTGGTCTAAACAAGAGTTGAGTGGCGATACACAAATTTTCATATACATTATGCATCTGGATTACTAGAATTTTAACATTTTCAAAATCAGCTTCAGAAACTATAAAACCAAGAAGAACCGTGTTCGATATTAATCGCTCACGTAACATAGGCTATTTAGTGAGTAGTATACTGTATGTGAGCAGGCAGCGTTCATTAGGTACCGTTATGCTGACACTTTTAGTGATCTTCACAGCTGATGTTTTCAGAAATCCCTTATGCCAGCCCAGGAGTGTTGCAATAAAGCATGTTTTCCATTTTAAATTCAGGATAAACTTGGGGGGGAGGCACTGTCAGCACAGAGAGGTACGCTGGCTCAACGAGGCTGGATCCAGGCCCTGCACTGCCCAAACCTGATAAGCAAGCAAAGACCGAGGGAGGCTGGCAAAGGGTTTGCTGGCAGCCACCATCTCTTCATTGGGGTGAACACTTGTAGGTGCAAAAGTGGCACTCCTAAAAAAGGCATTTGCAAATTCTTTCACAGCACAATGCAGATCAGAAGATTTGCCTGCACAGCAGCCTCTGTGCCAGCAGAGGGCGTCACAAACATGCCTTAACTATAAGTCACAGCTGTACATTTGGAGAGTAAATAACAGGCAGGGAGGCCCACACTACCCTGGAATCCAAGTCTTCTGCCCACTGGAGCATTAGGTTGCAGTGGGTGGCAGGAGTCTGGTTTGGAGGAAGGGGGGAGTGTTTTAGGGCAGGAGGGAATGGGACAGGCCAGACCCACGGCTGTGGGATCGGCAGATCAGGTTTCTGCCATATCCTAACCCCCTTCCTGAGCTTGCTGGTGTTACATGGGGCTGCGAAGATCTGTGCCTACTATTTAGTAGCCCCATAGGGCAGACTGTGGTAAGGAGAAAAATATGGGCGGGGGAGATATCAGGAGCTCCAGCCTGCTCCTAAGATGCATTGGATACAGCACAGGCCAAGTAGCCCTGCTGCACCAGTTCAGTTTAGGATTGGGCTGCCTAAAATAAAACCGAGAAGGTATGTATTGTAATATCTGTAAGGTTTTGTCATTCCTGCTAAGGAATTCAACTGCAATGATTTCAACTGTCAGTCACCCATGGAAAGGAAATACTGTTGGTCCTGTGACCACCCTTCCACATGTAGGCAAGAATACTACACACCTCAAAGCCAAAGTGGGTAAGCCAAGGCCTGTTTTTGCAACGCCTTCTCTAGCACAGCCTGTAGGGGAAATACTGGCCCACATTGGCTCCCTGATGCTCTCACGGTGTGCCGAGATGCTTGCAGACACCTGCTGTCATACATTGAATTCAGCTTTGAATTCCCACATCTGTGTTTCACTTTGGTACTGGAGAATGAAGGGTAGACCGAAAAATTGCCAATGCCATTGTCCGTGCTGTTGTCAATGCCATTGTACAAGAATGGGGCATTTAGGCAGTAATGGCATCTAAATGATTTAGCAACAGATACTCACTTTTGATTGGCACTTGTGTTGGGGCCTGCCCACCGGAAGTGAGGTCATAGCCGGAACCCAGGAACTGCCCCCAGGAACTGCCACGCCTCCTCGGAAGGCCGCATGGCGGCCCGGGAGAAGGCCTGGGAGTCCCGGGCCTTCTCCGGGGCCACTGCGCGGGCTACCGATTCCCCCTCCCAGGAACCACCGCATCTCAGGAGGGAGCCCCAGGCAGCCTACCTGCTCATGCTGCTGCTGCCGTCGGTCTCCCTCGCTCCGCTGCCTGCCTGGCTCTGAGAACGTGCAGGCAACTCAAACGTTGCAGGGGGCGGGGTGGGGCGCCGATGGAGTCGACGAGTGGGTGGGCGAATGGGCGGGGCCAGCCCTAATGCTAGGAACAGGTACTCGCGTACCCCTGCATACCCGCTACATGACATGTCTGCATTTAAGGGACAAGGAATATGGGAGGCTGTAGAGTGGCAAGCTGGAATATATGCAGGAAGAGAGGAAGGTGCCAGAAAACAGAACCAGGGCTGTGTCAGAAGAAAGCCCGTTTTGAGAGTAAAGGATGTGTGTGAGCACACCCAGGCTGGCTTGAAGCCTTCACCTGAGTTTGAAAGGCTATGGTTTTTTCCCCTCTCTTTCTCTGGGCTCTTCTTCTCATTCCACCCAAACAGTGACAGTAACTTTTAGCCCTATCTGGGTCACAGAAAACAGTGATCAGCATTGCAATATGTTTGCGCTAAGCAAATGTTCACCCAGTCGATGAAGGATTTGCTGTCCAGTCAGTGAATCCAGTCCCCACCAACCTGAGAGAGGTGTTGCCAGAAGTTAACAATTTTTTTCAAGTTTTAGCAGAGGAATAACCGTTAAAAGAGACAAATACGCACATCTATTTCTTTAACACCCTTCCTCAGAAAACTGATAGAGGAATATTACTGGCTTAGAATTCTTAGGTGTAGATTTAAGTTTGGATTGTGTACCCATTTGCAAACAAATTGCCTCATCCCACATGTGAGTCTCTTATAATTATTCCAGCCAGGGGCTTCACTGAACTGGGTTCCAAGCATCTCAAGTTCTCTGACTCACGGATTCATCAATCAGTCGGCTCAGCAGAAAGGTAATTTACTTCTTCATTTTCTTTTCAGTTTTTCTTTGCTGATGGACAGCGATTTAGCCATTTCTGAATGTCTCATTCTCAAAACCTTTTTGTCTTCCTCTCTTCATTTTCACATTAGCTCATCCCTTTTCCATTTTTAGAACATCTTTAGAACATCTTTTGGTATTTGTGGCTTTTTCTCTTATTCCTCCATCCTGCACAACAGGCGTGTCCGTGTTTATTTTACCTGTGTGAGTAGAAGCCAGGTTTCCTCAGTCTTTTGATTCTTCTCCTCTTCTCCTCTCTCTCTCTCTCTCTCTCTCTCTCTCTCCCCCTCCCCCCTTCTTACAGCTCACTCTCTTCCCAATTTTTTAAGTGTTGTTTCTATTCCTTAACTCTCAAACAAAGCAGGAGCGTTTGTATTCTTCCTTTTGTTCTTTAGTTCACCAGAAGTTGGGTCCTGGCTGAATTTACCCCTCCCATTCAACTTTTATTGGACATAGAGGCTTCCTGAAGAAAAGAACTCGTGCAAGTTGTGACTCGCCCTGCTCAACATAATTTCAACACAGATCCCTACTCCCTCTTTTTCTCCTGCTCCCCCCCTCCATGCCATGTCCTTTCACAGCCAACAGGGACAGAAACCAGCACATGCCACCTGATCACGTATGGGAACAATGAGGACTGTGAGGGCCAGCAGTGGGGTCCAATGTGGGGCATTCCTGCGGGGCCCCCAACCCTCCCTTTGGGGCCCACTAATCACCAAGAAGAGCTCTGTTCGTGCCATGTGCAAAGCATGGCATGTGGAAGTAGTTGGTGGTGATAGCATAACATTACTGCCAACTGCTTCCAGGTGGCCCATTTTGGGCTGTTCAGAGGCAGAGGCAGGTGGGAGAGACCAAGGTAAAGCTGCTCTGCTCGCCCCACTGACTTACAGCCCATAGAGATCCCAGCTGCAGCCACAGGCAATATGCTCACCCTGCTATGCGGGGCCCCCTGAAGCGCGGGGCCCGATGTGATGACATTGGTCACATTGGCTTAAAGCCGGCCATGGTGAGGGCAGCCAGAATTCAGGCCTAGTTTCCTCCCCACCCTCAATGGGCCACCACATGGAGGCCTCTGTTTTAGTGTGGTGGGCTGTTCAAGTGTCATGACTCATTGTGGTGAGTGCATGAGTTTCACTATGTTGTGCAATATGTACATGTTTGCAAGGTCAGCAGCTTGCCCCAAGATGGTTTGCCGTGTGCTTGCAATTTAAGCAGCAAAGCCACAACAGCAGCCATAAAGTGTAAAGTCACCTTGGGCTTGTGCTGAGTGAGAGAAAGGAGGAGGAGGAAGACATGAATCCTTCAGCTGCACAGTTGTCCCAGCTGTACTTGGGTTGCTGTCATTCAATATATGACAGTACACAGAACTGGCTGCCATCGCTGACCACTGTGCCCTGTTTCCTCAGAGAAGTCAGTTTCACGTGCTTTCCTGTCTGGTCCCAGGCACTCTTCCTAATCTTTTCTTTTGTTTTTTACTGAGTTTTGCTGAGTTCACATTTGACATTGGCTTCCTCCTCTAGACTGGTCTCTGTGGACATGGATTGGATTGACTTTGGTTACGCTGCCATTTTGGCCTTCGGAGGAGCAGTAGGATACGTTCGCAAAGGTAAATGCTGGAACTGGAGGAGACAGAAAAAGGAGAAAATGATTCTCTCACCAATTCTGGAATCAGTGTCATTTTCATAGTCAGTCTGAGGCCTGGTGAAATATTTCACCTTGTGCGATGAAGCACAGCTGTTTAACGCAACAGTTTGCCACATACTCAAAGCTGTAGATCTATTTTGTTCACAAGAACAATTAGTAAACAGTTCCCTGTTTGATTGTACTATGAGTTGGGACCCACTTGGTGGGTTGCAACATGATGTCAGGTGGGTCGTGGTGTTGCCGAAAATAGGCAAAGTATGGCTTCTGTGGTGGGGACTGCATTTAAAAAGGCAAACAACCAGACAAGAGAGTATTAGGTTCATGTTTATTTACACCTGCACAGGCGGACCAATCTCAGGGAGAAAGGCAAAAAAATATACAATACAAGCACTTTTATACTCCCCCCTCCTATTCCTTCCTCCAAGTTCCTGCTTGGCTAGAAATTACATCATAGGGGCTGGAGCATGAGATGCTCTAAGCTAACTGGGCCTTGTGAATATGCTGTGATATTCTGATAAAGGAGGGGCTCTGCTAGCAAGAGCCAGTTTCTTATCTATTGTGCAGGGCCAACAGCCCTGAATTGTGGACGTCAGCAACATTGAATTGAGAACATTACAAGTGGGGGCCCATGTGAAAACAATGAAAGCAAAGATGGAAAACAGTTACATATTTCCGCAGCCATAGACAAGTCACTATGCAAAATGGCTGTGCTTTGGTAAGCTGGCAACATGGTAAGTTGGCAACAGTTCTCTGGCAACAGTGGAAAGCTGGGAGCAGCCATCTTGGAAGCTGCAAACCTTAGTTTTGCTATATTTCTTTTGAGAGTGTTAACAGTTTGAATTTTGAATTGTAAAAGGACCATGAACCCTAAAGTTGAAAGGCCACTGCTGTTTTAGAGAGAGCCCACATAGCAACATTGGATCATAACTACACAGTAGATCTCTATTGTAACAAGTGGACTGGGGAAAAACACACCAGTAATTGGAATGCAACCGCACAAGGTCTTCTGTAAAGTTTCTGTAAGGTTTCTTCTCCAAGTTTTCTGAGCCTCTGTCAACTCTCTGAGCTTTCTACTGAATCTGATTATGCCTTACCCCATGAAAACCTGCTTCAGGAAGTTGGAGAATACTCTGGTTCTCACTTTTTAGCATCAGGACCCACCTAAAAAAAGTTTCATGCCGCTTTACCAGCCACTCAAACTTCTGTGGCTATAATGGTGATTGGGCAGCAGTGCTTCTCCCTTACCCCCCAAGTAGCAGGTTAACCCTTAATGCACATAACCTAATCTGCCTTGCCAGCTTCGCAAACCACCAACAATTGGGTTGTGACCCACTGGTGGGCCCTGGATCCACAGTTTCAGAAAAGCTGCTTGGTAATGACTGGTACAGCATGGGGTGTGTGTGTAGATGAGGCTGCTGTTCAGACAGGAGATCTGAAATGTCCTGATGTATATACAATTAGTCCTGGCCAGTGTTAGGTGTTACCTGTCATTCAACATGAATTTGCCTAAAAGAATCATTGCTTCTGAGTAACATTTTCACATGTGTACTATAAAAAAAGAATGTATAGACATGCATTAAGTCAGTGGTTCCCAAACCTTTTAGCACCAGGACCCACTTTTTAAAACAATGCTCCATTACAGTGGTTCTCAAACCTTTTAGAGGTCCTAGAGGCTGCTGCTTGGTTTATAAATGCCAAGGGGTGTGGCTATAATGGTGATTGGTCATCTCCTCCAAGAAGTGGCTTGTTTAACCTTTGATGAGCAGAGCGCAATGATTCCCAAACTGTGGGCCGTGACCCAGCTTTTGGCTTGGTCGTTGTGAAATTGACAAGGCAGATTAAGCTGCCCAACAATGTTGCCCAATCACCATTGGGCATACCCCTTGGCATTCATAAATTAGGCAGCAGCCTGCTCTAGAAGGCACACCCCCCCCCCCCGTAAAAAGGATAAAACCAGGCTTGAGCAGCTGGTAAAGTAAAACACTTTTTTAAAGGCATGTAAACATGGATGGGTCCCAATTGTGTCATTTAAAAAAAAAAAGGGAACCACTGACATAGCCTAATCCAGTGGTATTCAAACTTTTTAGACCAGGACCTACTCTTTAGAATGGCACTTGTGTTGGGACCCAGCAGAAGTGATGTCATTAACCTGGAAGGGATGTTGTGGCAGGAAGTGACATCATCAAGGAGGAAGTGCTTTCATTGTAACAATCAAATGACACTCCTGAAATGCAAATTGGCATTCTTGGACTGCAGTGATTGCATTACCATGAAACATCCCTGACAGAAAGCAAGATGAGGACAAAATATTATGTAAAAACAGTGAACTAAAAACAATTTTTTAAAAAAAATCTCACTTTAAAATTCAAACTATTAAAACTCACAAAAAGCATATAGCAAGAGTAAGGTCTACAGCTTCCCAGATGGCTGCTCCCAGCTTTCTGTGACCCACCTGATATCAGGTCGCGACCCACTAAGTGGGTCCCAACCCACAGTTTGAATAGCAAACTGGCCTAATCTACCCTGTCAGTTTCATAACCTTTTCATAGATCCTGGACCCACAGTTTGAGAACCACTGCTCTATCGGGTCCCACCTAACTTTACAAGACTTTTAAGAAAGTTTCACTTTACCAGCTCCTCCAACCTCTATTTTTTTACCCCTTTTACTATTGGGGTGGGAACTGCCTTCAGTTGCATTTGTTGAAGTCCATGCCCACCAGATCAGGACTATTCTGGTGGCCTTCCAATCCCCTTTCAACCCTAAGAGCTGAAGCACAATCACCTACTCATGAGTAAAAGTGCATGTATGGCTCAGGGCGGAATCTTAACCAACTTCCTAGTGTCGGAGTAAGGGCAATGCAGCTCCAAGGAAACAAACATTTCCTTATCTAGGAGGCCTCGTTGACGACGACTCCACTGCAGGTTGTACTTATTGCCCCACTGGAACAGCCAAGTCATTGCTGGAAACTTGGTTAGGATTGCTCCCAAATATACTGTATATACTTGGGCAAAAGTTGTTACCCTGCACCCCCCAGAAATAACGACACGAGACCAGAGCTTGGTCTAACAGGGCCACTTTATTAACTATTTAAAAATAAGTTTTATCAAAGACTTGCAGCTGAAATAACTCACCAAAAGCGTGCGGGACTATGGGGAAACGGCTCTAGCCGTCTACCTCCCCAATTGATCAGGATGATCACGGGCGTAACACCATCTGACTCCGGACTTCAGCTCGTTGTTTCAAGCTGAAGTCCATCCTCGCCAACCCGAAGGTCGAGGCAACGTGTCCAAGACAGGCTCACCCCAGCACACATCATAAGGGTAGCCATTATGAATCCGATCAGGGTACGACCCACCGCTCAACGAGCCGGAAAGGCAACTTATGAGCGGCACAGCCGATCCCCAACCGTGTTGCCTCAGAATGGACGCCGAAGGCCTACCTGCCTACCCCCCCCGCATGCTACCCGCCAGGGAAGTGACCTTTAACTACACCCGAATACCCGCCTCAGGCTGGGGTAGGCGAAAAAACCGCCAGCTACCTGCCAATTGAGCTGGCGGTAAAAAATTTCTACCCGGCCCCGTAGCGACCAGCTAACTCAGCCTGGTGGGCAACGCCGATCGCCGCCAGAATGAGGTGAGGGCGAGGTGAGCCCAAACAAGCTCAGTTCTCCCCACCCCCAGATCGGGTCCCCATTGGCCCCTTTCAAACCCTGCTCCCGTGCCATCGGGGGGGGGGGCAGGGCAAACAGGGCTGCATGCAAGCACGCAACCGTTAATCTCATGGATTAGTAGAGGGCAAGTTTTAAGTCTAAAACTGTAGACTTTGCTATGATCCATGGATACGTCACTGGTAAAACATAAGGGGAGGTTATGAAATTTTTTGAAAATGGCTTACCAGTAATTGTTCTGAGGCAGCAACAGACAGCCTACCAAAAAACATAACCATTTCACATTCTTCTGAGGCAGCACAGAAATGGAGCTATTTTCTAAACAGGAAGAAAGAGAGATGGAGGTACTTATGGGAGTTATAGGCTTTGTGAGGAATATACAGCACCTCCATAGCAGAAGCAATTCCCCTAAGCACCTTCACCTCTCTGCCTGTTTGGAGAAGAAGGCAAAATGGCTACCATTTTTTTGCTTGATGCCTGAGAACAATTACTGATGAGTAAAATTCTCCATTTTTTCTACCCCCTTGCTTTCTGATTCTTAGCCCAGCCCCGCCCCCAGCTGCTGTTGAAGCTTTATTTACCATAATTACCCATATTGAAAATCCATGTTTTCATGGTCAATTTTCAGGTATTACAACTTATACATGAGTATACTGTACACTGTAGCTTTTTTTTAAAGGCCCGCAGAATTTCCTTTTTCCTGTCTCACATTTTTCCCTTAAAGTTCAGTCCAAACAGAACAATTGCACAGGTTGTCTGAGTAAATGTCCAAAGTCCCTAAATGCCAGTCAACAATTTTTTTGACAGGCCAAGCGGGAAGAGGCAGCGCTACAGGCACTTTTATTTAGTTATTATTTAAATATTATTTTATTTAGTTATGTATTGCAGCCTTTTTCCATTTTTAGTAGACGCGGGCCACAATCCTAACCAACTTTCCAGCACCAGGGAAGAGCACTACAGCTCTGAGATAAGGGAAGAAACATTCCCTTGGGAGGCCTCCGTGACTGGCCCCCAACTGCAGAATGCAGCACATGCCCCATTGGCACAGCTAGGTCAGTGCTGGAAAGTTGGTTAGGATTGTGCCCTCAGTTTCACATTCCATATGCTCAATACATTTTCCTTGTCTGCTGGGGGGTGGGGTAAAGGACTTCATTCTCAAGACTTGGGGCCTGCATTTATCAGATTGGTGGCATTGTATTTCTCTTGACTTGCCTTTAAATATGGACTGAGGCAAAGTCACTTACTCACATGTAAATGCTCATGTGCTGCTCCATTTCAGTTTCCAGAGGGCTCAATATCTTTTTTTTTTGTCTGCTATCAGCTTGTCAGTTTCATGATCCATTTTTTTTTGTCAGATTGCAACATACTTGTGTGTTCTGTCCCATACTTTGGGAACCACTGCATTAAGTGGTATTTTTACATTTTGTTGCCAACTGTTGAATTAACATATATGCATTTTCACTGAATGAGCATTCTAATGTTCCAAATGTTAAAACTATATTTTAAATATAGTTTTGTATATTTATATATTTTTATGTATCATATATTTTTATTTTTCATTTTGTTCTTTCCTAAGCTTGTGTATTATTATTATTATTACAGGCAGTAAAATCTCTCTAATTGCCGGCCTTGTCCTTGGTTCAATGGCTGGTTATGGAGCATACTCTGTATCAATTGATCCTGAAGAGGTAAAGTATTCATTGAGTAAGTATCCTACTTGACTGAAATAAAGCATACAAATAAAGTGAAGCACAGTTTGAAGTGTTTTTAAGTTGCCACAAAAATGGGATGTCAATACATTCTTCACAGGTTAGCAGGACCAATAGTCATCTCTTAATCTTGCCATGTCTGACTGGATTCATCTGTCTTGATATGGTACACACTTAGGGCTTGCATTGAGCAAACACAGTAGGGCAGTGGTTCCCAAACTGTGGATCATGATCCAATTTCAGGTGGGTCGTGACGCACTTAGAGCAGCCATATTGAAAATATAGGAAGACGGAACACTGGAAAAGGTCCCACTGGAAAGGCTGCTCACAAGGTTGTTTTGCTCATATCAAGGTTGTGAAATAGGCTTTTTTCCTTTCGGATCCACTTTGCTATTGGAAAATGCCCGAGAAATTACCCAACATTGCTGCAATCTAGGGACAGCCGCAGGCTCTGGCGTCACAATGACGGCACTTCTGGTCATGACATCACTTCCAGTGGGTCCCAGACAGACTATCTTTCTATAAAGTGGGTCCCAGTGCTGAAAAGTTTGAAAACCACTGTAGTTGGGCTTATGCTGTATTGAGGAATCATTCTCCTACATTTGGCAGACATTATTGAATGAGTAAATCCTGCTTGTGCAGAGTTCTGGGTGCTCCCTGGAGTTCATGCTGTGGTTTATGTTTTACTCATAGGGTCTGCCACAGGCTTCTGTGCTCAGAAAGGTTCTCGGGAGGTCATTAGCCTAGTGTCGTTTTGGACTGCGACATGATTCTAGGACTGTGTTTGTGGCCTTGGTCAGCCATTTTGGCCAACTAATCAATACAGGACATGGTACGCTCTGTTTAACTTTATGTGACTTATGCTGACTACAGTAATGATGAGTCAGCGATGCAAACCTGTGCGGGCAATGTGGGTTCCTGTCTTTTCTGTAGCAGCCCTGATTTTTATTTAGAAGGCAATAGGAATTTTGCTACAAATAAAAAGAAGTCTTTGGTCACATACACCTACTGGGACATGTCTTTAGCCATTAATGGCTCAATCCTATCTTGGATTGGCCCAGAGAGTGCAGCACCCCACACACAGTTGTGTGTTGCATGCTGTGGGCCAGCCAAGGACCAGGCAGCCTAGGAGGGGCAAGTAAAGAATGCTCGATCCCAGAGATGTAAAGGTTTCATTACGTAGGTATTTCGGGTACATAGTTTCATGCGAAGTAGTCTAGTTATTCAGACACATAGCTGCAAAGATCTGCAATGGGAAAATGAAACAGGAGAATGATTGGAGAACCATTTACATATTTTGCATTTACATTTATGTGGAGCCAACAAGGGACCACGTGTGTCATGCATTAAGTATCAAACCCAAATTTGGGCTATTCAAAGAAGATTTAGGCATTTTTAGATATTGCAGTCTAGCCTTCGGTTATGAGCACAAAGGTATGATTTGTTGTTCAGCCCTGGAGTGCCGGAAGGTACAAGTAGTAGAATTTTAGGTGTTTTCCTAAACACACCTATGTAGAAATAAGCCCATTAAACACAGTGGGATTTACTTCTGAGTAGACACGTATAGGATTCTGCTGTTAAACTTCCTGTGGCTAGTAGT
Source organism: Lerista edwardsae (assembly GCA_029204185.1). NCBI lineage: Eukaryota > Metazoa > Chordata > Lepidosauria > Squamata > Scincidae > Lerista > Lerista edwardsae. Next base: position 16,741,154 of record JAJKFI010000012.1, on the reverse strand, counting down.
GTTCTGTGTAAAATAAGATGCTGCTCTGCTGAGAGAATATGTCATGGGCAGCGCAATCCTAACCTGCAGTGTAATAGGCAGGCCGGCTGGCCATCTGGCCTGCGCTGTCTCCAACACAGGTTTGCTACCCCCAGAGCTCACTGCGGGGCAAGGGGACATTACCCTGGGGTAAGTCGCAGCCGCCCTGATGGGCCTGCTCAGATCTGTGCCTGCTATTTAGCAGGCTCAGGCCCAAGTACACTGCAGTGGGCCAAATTGGGGCCACATAGCCCAGAGATGGGGGTTGAAATTAATCCTAATGGCCACATCCAGCTTCCACCCCTGCCCCGCGCCTAGGAATGCCCTCCCCCCAGCCCCGTTCCACCCCCTCCTGCCTTCTCCCTGCCCAGAAAAGCCCCTTTGCTGGCCAAATGTCGACCCAGCTGCCTGCACTGACCCAGCACACTCACAATATTGTTGGGAGAACACAACACACGTGCGTTGACCCAAGGGCACTCTTGGAATGCACCATGAGGGTTGTATTTGCTATCAGAATCAATAGATTGCATGCATAATTTCAGCTTATCCAAAACTACAGACTACGTTATCCAAAACTGTAGCTTATCCAAAACTGTAGACTACATTCAAACTTGGGAAAAGCAGATGTTTTTTAAAAAGCGAACCTTAAAAGTAACATGTACATTTGTTTTCAGTCACTGCTTTCATTCTGACCACTGTGATGGGCGTGTGGTTTAAAAGGTCCAAGAAACTCATGCCAGCTGGAATCATCGCAGCTCTCAGGTAAAAATGGTTCCTATGTTAGTTACTTTAAGACATATTCACAGGGCTCCAGCTGCCTGTCAGTGAGGCTCACAACTGTAGAATCAATTTTTACATATTGCTATTCATCCAGTCCTGCTCCTGCACTCTAAAGCAGGATTATGCCTATTCTGCAGTTGCATTGAAATATAGAATACTGTATGGTAACTTCTCAAACTCCTTAGGAACCATCTGTCTGTTAACCCTAAGGATGAGAAGGTTGCATTTTCAAAAATGGAAATATTCAGAATTCTGCACCTTAGTTTGAAAAAAAGCATCACTTTCATCCTTTGGCGTAATATGTAAATGGTTCCATAGGAGTTTGAGAAGATACAGGATAGTGAGTGGTGGTGATTGAGCTTTCTAGTGCAGAAGTAGAAGACAGAATAAGTTTTTGCTGCTCCCTATGGGTGTGACTTGAAAATATTTGCATGCAAATTGTGCAAAATAAGCGTATGTGTGTGATAAAAATTAATTTTTTAATTTAAAAAAATCATCTTTGGATTATTTTGAAGACTAATTAAATAGAAATAATAATAAAGTGCAGCAATGTATACTCTTTTCATGCCTTAGCTAGCAGCTTCTTTGTTAATCTCTCTCTTTCTCTCTCGTATGTAGCCTTCTGATGATCCTGAGACTTGTTCCTAGACTGTTATGACAGACCAAAGCAGCAAGAAACAGCATCCTTATCAATCCACATGAACAAATTATTTGTACTCTGAATGTCTCTATACAAATATCAAGCACTTTTTTTGTTAATGACTACTGTACAGAAAGGCAGTGTTACTTGTAGATTCTGGGCAGCATTCTTCACATTGAATTGGGTTGCCTTTTAAATATTTCCTTACTGATATTTCATTGGCTTCTTTTTTTTAAAAAAACCAAATTTATCCCTTTTAATTATGATCTTAATATTTTTGTGGGTTATGGAATTCTTCAGAAATGCCTTAATCCTACAGAAATAAAGTCACACGCAGGTGAATTATGTCACGTATTTATATACAACCAGTCCTTAAACTATAATGTTATAGTTCAAGAGATGGAATGATACAAACATGTTTCGATTGACTGGATCATATAATATTTTCTCATTTATTAGCAGATTCAAGGAATGTATTTGTTTCTCATGGCAATAAAATTGTTTTTTTGCTTTTGAAACATAATGTTTTGCTTCTGTCCAGAAATCCAGATGGTAGAACTGCCGGAAAGTAAATAAAAATGTAATATTTTCAAGGCATGCCGTCCTGTAATGTATTGTGTTACTTACATTTAAAAAACTGATCAAAGTGCTTTGGATTAAATTATTCTTAGCATTTGTATAATGCTTTTAATACACAAAGTGCATTATCCCAATGTTGTCTTTAGAACAACCCCCTAAAGTAAGTAAGTATTGTTATTCTACATGCAGAATAGTCTATATTCTGGTAACTCTTACCTAGGGAATTGAGACTGACAAGAGTAGAGAATACCTTACTCCAGCTAGTGAGTTCATGGCAGAGTGGGGAGACATAAACCAGGAAAGTCAGTTTGGTCACTTATAGGCCAATCATGTCTAACAAATTGAGCTGTTAGACACTACACCACTCCAGATATATGCTGATGAGTTATTGGTGGTGTTAAAGGTAGGCTGAGAATAATCATATCCCTTGTGCCCTTCCATTATTCTCACTTAAAATCTCTACCCAGATCCATTGTGCAAAAGCTTCTGATTAGGATCCAAAGAAAAGACATGTCAATTGCAGCCAGTTTTGGCTGTTTCCCCAAGAGTTCATACTGCCAAAGAGGCAAGTTGAGTGGTGGCCAATCTCTTCAGAGATGGTGCTATTGCAGCAGAAGCAAAATTCTGGCCTCATGCATTATTTCTTTAATAAGAAATAATTTCTTATTTCTTCCCTTCCCTTTCTTCCCTTCCCTTCTTCCGCAGTCTGATCCTTGATTTTGGACCCTGCTGATCTTTTTTCTTAAGTATCCTGAGACATGTCCTTTCCGTCCTTTCCAATTTGTGTTACTTTCCGTATTTGTTCATGCCTGTACTTACCACATTGCTATAGAAACTGGTAAAGCAATGAACAACTCAGAAAACAATTAAGCATCCATTCTTGACTTGAAGCAGACTTTAGGCCATGATCCAAAATATACTTACATAGAATTAATCTAGTTGGCGGGTCAATGGGAATATGTTTGGCATTTTAGCCATTGTCACATTCTGATCTAGGACTGATTTTGCTGGAAGGTAGTCCCATTGATTTCAATCAATAATGGAAAAATGTCCAAATACAAATGGTTAGAATTCCTTATAAATCATTGCCCACAAGACACTGTGCAGGGGCAGACGGGAGAGCAATCCTCACTGATTTTCTCGCTCCATGTGTAATGGACATGTGGAAGATCCAATGAGAAGGTAGCTTGTAGTGTCAGCAGTGGCCTCCCTGCTGAATCCAGAGCACACAGGGTTAATCCCTAGTCTAGCCGTGCTAGTCTCAGGAGCACAGCTGTAGCCTAGGCAGGCTCATGAGGGCCCTGGCTATAAAGGAAAGGAAATTAGCACCAGGAGGTGTGGTATGTAGTAAGGGCAAAGTTTGGTGCAAGAAGAGCTGGAGAGAAGAGACTGACCCAAACTATATGACAAATGTGAACTGACTATTGACTGCACGGTTGGATTCTGATTTGGCTTGACTCAGACCCTGACTGACTTGGCCTACTGATCATTGGACTGGCCTGCTGACTACTGAACTTGGATTACGGACTGACTGGATTGCGGATTCTGATTCTGGCTTAGACTTTTTGGGTTTGGACTGAGGTTGACTGAGGTGGCTGCTGTGACTGAGAAGGTGAGGCCCAGTTGTGTTCCCTCCATTGCTGCACCAGGGCTGTTTAAAGGGGAAATTAATCAGCCTAGTGTGGGCATCAAGGCCCTCAGGAAGGCCCAGCAAGGAGTTTCTGGGACACTATGTTCCACAGAGTTATGCCCTCTAGAGCATCCTCCAATCCTTCAGAGCATTGAGGAGGATGACAGAGAAGGATACCAGGTCAAGGAGATAGCAAGAAGACTTACTTTCTCACACACACCCCTTAAGTTTGCACAGAATATCAGAAACTCTAAATGAAAAATATCTAAAGTTGAGATCTATGGACACTTCCATTAAATCAGTTCCCAGAGTCTCTGTTTTTACACAGAGGTGGAAATTGCCAGGCACTACAAAAAAAATACATTTCACTCTCTTTGCTAAATTAATTGTAATTTAATCATTATGACAGTTTTCCTTCATAGTGATTGAGTTATTACAGAGTAGTTCTGTCTTGGAATTAGGAAACCAGAAGCAGGATAATCCATGGTAGCTTCTGTATTAAATTCTACTAACATAACCAGCATTCACATGTTAAGGGTTAGTGGCAGATTCTGCCATACTCATGAAGAATAAATGTGCAATAATGAGTGGTAGATTACCCTGCAGTTCATTGACCCCTGGGTAGTGCTATAATTCACAGCAGCAATTTTCAATCTCTCTCAACTGCCAGCACACTGACAAGGCACTAAAATGGTCAAGACATGCCACATTACTGGCAGGGGACTTGGCACCCCCAATGGCCCTAGTAATAAATGATCCCCCCCCAAGATGCCAGGGCACACCAGCAGATCATTCACGGCACACCAATGTGCCAAGGCACACTGGTTGAAAATCACTGCTTTACAGTAATATCTAAACAAGAGCTTAGTGGCTTTACAAAAATTTTTGTGTACATTATGCATCTGGGTTATTAGAATTCTAACATTTCCAAAATCAGCTTCAGAACCTATAAAACCAAGAAGAACCGTGTTATTCGATATTAATCGTTCACATAACATAGGCCTTTTAGTCAAGAGTATAGTATGTGAACAGGCAGCATTGATCAGGTATCATTATGCTGACATTTTCAGTGGCATTTTCATCTTCACAGCTGATGTTTTCAGAAGCTGAAAATTTTCTTAACCTGTGCAGCATACTTGTCATCCGCTTTGGCTTTTCTCTGGCTTCCTGGTTGCAAGAATTTCTTAATATTGGGGATGTTGCTAATTCTTCCCTTGAAGGCCTAGATTACAAAAGAAAAATATACCAATATAGTGAAAAAGTAGTTTTGAGTTTTTCCAGTTGTGTTCTGAAAAAGTGGGGCTCCCAGCCATTTGCTACTTCACATACTCTGAGAGATGTTTAAAACAATTGTTTCAAATACAGATTTGACAGTGTTTTCAAATGGCAAGTCTATGGCAGCCCAATCCTAAATAAGGCCAACATAACATTGCAGGCCAAGGGGAGGTTTTCCCCTTACACCCACGTAAGCTGCAGTCATCCCAATAGAGCTGCTCGGATCTATGCTTGCTGTTTTGCAGGCACGGGTGCACATGCGCAGGAACAGCCTGAATCAGGGCCGCCAAGGCTGGGGACAGAGATTAAGATTTGGCACTATGGCCGTCCTGCAGCACAACCCCCATCGCCGCCCACTGCGCTGCCCAGTTATGCCCCCGACACAGGGCCATGTGGCCCTGCTGCACCAGTGCAGTTTAGGATTGAGCTGCCTAAGTCATGAAATAAAATGGAGTAGGTTTGTATTTGTGATATTTGTAGGGTTTTTGTCATTCCTATTATGGAGTTAACTGCAATGATTTCACTAGTCAGTCACCTAAGGAAAGATCTGTGATCCTGTGACCACCCCTCCACATGTATAATTGGGACTCAGTCTTTCTGGGAAGTACCTTCTCATTTCACTCACCTGCAGCAAAGGGAATTTAGAGAGAATATCAGGCTTCAATTCCTCTGTCATCAGAATAGCTTCAAGCAGGTGCACATCTGCCAGGCTAAACTGGTTGCCCACAAGAAAATCTTGTCCGTGGTCTTTTAAGACCTAGCATATGTGGGGGGGAAAAAATCAAATCAGGTTTTGAAGGTATATGGAAGGTAGTTGTCACCAAGGATAGTCAAGACAAGGTTCATGAGGGCTGATGGGAGTGGAGCCATAGCCCAGTGGCAGAACACATGCCTGCAGAGAAATCACATGTTCAGTCCCTGGCCTGCCCAGGTAGTAGGGTGGGGAATAACCCCTGCCAGAAATTCTGGAGAGCTGACAATGCTCAGTGTCGATGGATGGTGAGCTAGATGGATGAACCAAGAGGTGACTAAGAAAATGTGTATTTCCTGTAGGACCAAATAAGGATCAAGGTTCTGACATATTATCCACATTAATATTTTTATTTTACATATAAATTTTGCACACTTGCATGTGCACATATGCATTACATAGCAACCATAATACCTCTTTAGTAGCTATGGCACGGTGCACTTGAGCAATTCAATGCTTCTATATGATTTTGATGCTGCAGGATGTTTCCCAATTTCCAGCTTTGTGCCAAGGCTTAGAGCACAATCCTAACCTGGAGTTCGGCCAGCAACGTTTGGCCGGCTCCGGGGCCACCGTAAAGCGCATTTGGACCACTCCCGGAGTCAGGGAGGATGGCGCACGTCTGTGTGCTGGCCTCTCTGACTCTGAGAGGGGTCCAAAGATACTTTATGGTGTCCCTTGTGCCAGCCAAACTTTGCTGACCTAACTGTGCTGGCCTAACTCCAGGTTAGGATTGTGCTCTCAGTTACATATGCCCAAACAAGGGCTCCCATTCTGCATTTTCCACCTTCCTACACAGAGAACCATGTAATGGGTGTGTGTGTCATACTGACAGACAATATATGTTTCTCTGTCCCACTGTCACTTACCTTTTCATAAACTGGGAAGTATCTGGTTGTGGCTCTCTCAGTGATTAATGCCAATTGCTTTTCTTTGTTGTCAGGGGTTTGGAAAACGAGCATCATCATGACCCCCATCAAATCAGTTGTTCCTTCCACATACATGTCAATGCTAAAAGAAGACATTCTCACAATTACTTCTATGCTGTTAATTTTTATTGCTTTTTATTGCTCTTGGTTGATTCTGCAAGGACATTGCTTAAAAAGCGCTTGTATCCAAAGCTGATTCATTACCACTGAAATTAATGCTTAGTCATAACTAACTTTCTTTGGGTACAGGATCCCTGTTTTTTTTTTTTAAATTAATAGGCAAATAGCATAATTCTTGGTACGACTATAGCTACACTCTTTTTATTTACATCCAATGTCAGGGCAGACAACTGAACATTATGTGCAAATAAGTGCATAAACCCATACTTAAAACTAGCTTCAGGAGGCTGTGAAAGTGAGTAGAGTACTGACAAGCAGAAGGTGATACTTTCCTTGCCTTCCACTGATGTGCTACTCAAAAATCTCAACCTTCTGACATTATTCTCCATATATAAAGTTCTGATTTCATAACATGCATTTGCAGGTTGCCCTTTATACCATTATTGCTTTACTATTACTATGGTTTATTTGCCACCATATAGTAGATTCAGCTGCCCATTCAGTTTCAGCTTGATAAGTCAGCATTTCATCAGACATGCAATATAATTTCTCACAACAGACCTTTATAATTCTGAACAGCTTAAAATGAATAAAATTATATTCCAAACTGAAGGCCAGTGTAAGCTGTAACATGTACATGATGTTCCTGTGTGCTTGGGGGACTCTCACTCACTTCAATGAAAGGGCAACTGTCCAAATTATTTATGGTCTGCTGCCCCCTGTCCCTTGTGCGTGGGGAATTTTCATGAACATCAGGATACCTAAAGGATCATTGGATTAAGCCATCTGACTCCTAAATAAGTCAAAGAGGTAGAACTAATTCATGGGAAAAGAGCAAATGTTCAAGTAAGGACAAGGGTCACCAGAACCTGTCGTTCTACTTCAGACACTTGGCATCTCATGACATCCTAATCCAGCCTCATAGCCGTAGGAGGCATGTTAGGAAGCACGTCTACTAAGCTTTTTTTTTTTTTTGCAGAGAAACCATCGCCTTTGTATATGTAAGAGTCGTTTTACTGCACATTCTAGACAGAAATGCATCCTGTGCAGAAGAGTTCCAGCCTATCAAATTATAGGACAGATTTTCCTTCCCATGCAACTACTGTATATCATTTAATTGTGAAGTGCAGCATGGGTTATGTAGCAGCTCGAGGGTACAGAGATGCAGAAGATATTTTAGAATCCACTTCATTCAATTCTTATTTATAGCTTAACTATAAGTAGAAAAGACGTTTCTTCTGCAGATCACAAATAAGTCTACAATAACATCTAAATTTTAGTACGTAAGCATGACCATGACACAGTACAATGCTCTCTCCTTGAGGTCCTTCCCATAGAGATTGTATTTTGCTGCAATGTAGTTGAGAATAGCTCGAGTCTGAACCAGCTTCATCCCATCAATTTCCACCATGGGCACCTGCTGAAAGAGCAGGACTCCATCTTTTGAAAGAAAAAAATTTAAAAGAATAATTCAATATTCACGCAAACTAGAAAGAAAGATTTTAACATTTCAGATGGATCCAATTTGTGTCCTATGAAACCCAAAATGCAAGCCTTATGATCTGCAGCTCAGATCACATTTTAATATCTTAGCAGAGCAAGCTTCTTATTGGAAATCCATCACCACAAATCTGAACTAGTCATCCAATTGTGAAGAAGTGTTTCGATTCACTCAGCACTGATTCCAACAAATAATCCAATCTAATGATGGCAAGATCAAAGTTAGGGAATCTGATGATCCAGGAGTGGTGTATAGCCTGTTTTGGATGGGGTCACATGTCCCTTGAAGCAGCTAGTTCCTAATTTGGGAGTCCTCCTAGATCCACCATTCATTTTGGATGGTCAAGTGATGGCAGCAGTGCGGGTTAAGTTTTACTTACTTCATCTGGTACATCAGCTGGTCCTTTCCTAGAGAACTCTAACCTAGTCTCAGTTATCTGCCTAGGCATCTCCAGGTTGGATTACTGTAATGTGCTTTATGTGGGACTGCCCTTGAAGACAAGCCAGTAATCTCTGTAAGTCTAGAATGTGATTGCTGGAGTTTTGTCTGAGACCAAGAGATCAGACCGTATCAGGCATAATTGCCTAACAATTTGTTTCTGGGCTCAGTTCAAGCTGTTTGTTTTGACTTTAAAGCCCCCTCTTCCCTTATAAACATGCCTAAGGACTCCACTCAACAACAAATGCCATTTCCCAGTTACCCCCGCTAACTGGGCAAGAGGCACTTTTTCAAGTGGTGTCCTCTTATATTTAGCAGGGGGAGAGCAATTGTCCCTCTTCACCCCTGCACAGTGTCTTTCTCGTGGCTGTTGCTGGTGGTGTTCTCCATCCTTTTAGATTGTGAGCCCTTTTGGGACAGGGAGCCATTTAACTTTAATGTTATTATTTGCCTGTAAACTGCTTTGTGAACTTTTGTGTTGAAAAGCGGTATATAAATACTAGTGATTGATTGATTGATGTTCTCCCTACCCTCAGGATGCAATCCTAATCTGGAGTTAGGCCGGCACAGTTAGGCCAGCAAAGTTTGGCCAGCACAAGGGACACCATAAAGTATGTTTGGACATGCGCCATCCTCCCCGACTCCGAGAGTGGTCAAAACACACTTTACCACTACACTGTAAAGTGGTACCCTTGTGCCAGCCAAACTTTGCTGGCCTAACTGCACTGGCCTAACCGCAGGTTAGGATTGCGCCCTCAGAGATATATTAGCTGTGCATAAGAAAGGGGGCTCTTTTCTTTCTGGTATCTACGTCGCATCATGATCTTCCCAAAGACATGAACTGGTTCCATCGCTGTCTTTTAATGTACGATGAAGACGGTGCTTTTCCTCCAAGCTTTCAGGACTTGCTTCTGCAATATGCTTTAATCTGCCTTTGTTTTTAGTTATTTTTGCTGCTTTGGGATTTTTATTTGAAATCTTTCTTACAAGCCTCCTTGATTGTATTATAATACAAAAAGTAGGAGAGATGTTTTAGTATAAAATATAGTAGGGTTAATAGATTTTTTAAAAATTAATAATTTATAACTATTGGTAATAAATCATGAATCTGATTAATTGGTATTGTTTATAAATATTAAAGATTGATGCGCCCCTATTTAAAAATAAGATCCCCTCACCCAAAGACTTACCCTTGCGCAGTTTTTCTAAGTCTTCTTTAGTTTGTATAAATTGTTCTTCAAACTGAAACACAGTAGAACAAAATGTGTTTTTTTTTTCCTTGTGAGACATAGATTATCTTGAAAAGAACCATTCATTGGGTACTTGCCCCTTTGCTGCCATTTAAAAGCAGCTGATGCTTCTTGAAATATTTTGAAACACTACAAGATTCATTTCTCCCAAGTTGCTGTTATTTATTTATTTATTTATTTATTTATTTATTTATTTATGGCAGTCAGATGTTGTGAAGAAAATGGGCTCTTTGTAGAAATCATGTGCACGGACAATGCACAATACTGAGTTTTCAATACCATTTTCAATGTGCAGCTCAACCATGCTGTTCACAGGATCATGTGGATCATGGAGCTATAAACAACCTCCCAAATCACAGTCCAACTCACTGAATTGACCAGACTGACAACTAAACATTTCTATGCACCAACTGCCTCCTGCGTTTTCTTCTGTAATTGTAGTCAACTATTTTTTTTATGCCATTGTTATCAACTTATTTTAATGTTACTGTTGTAAGCCAACTTATCAATGTCATTGTTAAAATGAATGGAAAATTACTGTGTTCTTACAATGCCTTGTAATTTTCCAAGCTACATCAATAGGCTTTCTATGATACATTTTTCCCCCTGAATGAAGAGATAAGATTGGAAGTATATACTGTAGTTATTCATTTAATAGGTGGTGTATTATCAGAAAGTTTGCTTCCTTTGTACTATTTTATTGGAACACTCCTTTTCTTTTCCTAGGACTTAGGCATGAGACTTACCTGGCCATAACTGTATCTCCTGCACTACCATTCTTACTGGCTTCCAATATCGCATGATGCGATGGCCTCCAATGCTACAAGTAAATTTCACCATCGCCTTTTTCTTTCCTTTTCATTCCTAGTTATGCTACTCAAGCAACATTTCATGACCCAACTTATATAGATGCCAACTTATCATGATGAACTATTTCATTCTGAACTTATACATACACTCATACACAAAAACGGACACCAGAATACTGCCTTTCCGAGCCACAGACTAAGTTCCTGAAGAACTCTGGTCAAGCCTCATGACCGTCTGATTGTGCTGCTCCTTTCAGTCACACACTGGAGGGAAGAAGATACAGGTTCAGCCTAATTATTAGAAGGATTTGGCTCAACATGGGTCTCCCGGATCCATGTTGAGCCAGATTAGGCTCAACCTAAAGCCTCTGAAGGTGACTGGAGCTAGGCTCCAGTCACTTCCAGAGGCTCTTCTGAGCCCTGCTGAGATTTCATGTGCCCACCCATGGCCTTGGATGTTTTCAGAATGGCTGTGTCGGCCAAAAAAAAGTTACTTCTGGTTTTCTGTGAAAATAGGAAGTGGTGTTTTTAATGCCTTATAAGGCATTAAAACATCATTTCTGGTTTTTGCCAAAAACCAGAAGTTATTTTTTTGTCAAAATTGTCATTTTGCGGCCTGCTGAGGTCAAGGGTGGGCGTGTGCAGTCTCAGCGGGGCTCAGAAGAGCCTCTGGAGACAACCTGAGCACAGCTCTGGTTGCCTTCTGAGGCTTCCAATTGAGCCTATTCTGGCTCAACATAGGTTCAGAAGCATAACTCCAGTTGGGTTCAAGGAGGGGCTAAATCTTCAGGTTTAATTTTCTGTGGATTTTTTAATCTGCAAGGGTTCTGGTTATATTTCATTAGAAAAGCATGTAAAGGAGGTGCTAGGAACGAATTAGCAGGGACGTGGTGGCGCTGTGGATTAAACAGCTGAGCTGAGCTTGTTGACCGGAAGGTTGGCAGTTCGAGACCAGGCATGGGAGTGAGCTTCCGTTGCTTGTCCCAGCTCCTACCAACCTAGCAGTTCAAAAGCATGTAAAAATGTGAGTAAATAGGGACCACTTCGGTGGGAAGGTAACAGTGTTCCGTGTGCCTTGGCATAGAGTCATGCCGGCCACATGACCACGGAAGCTTGTCTTTGGACAAACGCCGGCTCTTTGGCTTAGAAACAGAGATGAGCACCACCCCCTACAGTCAGTCTCGACTGGACCATTTGGTTGTGGGGAAACCTTTACCTTTTTAGGAACAAATTATTGGGGCAATGTAGTAACAAAGGTTAGGAGATACGGGTAAGCTGTTGGGGGCAGGATTTATTCATTATTAAAGTATGTTCCCATTCAGAAGTTAGTTTGTGCTTTAAGTTAGTTAAAGCACATTTCACGTGTAAGCTATGCCAGGTTTACATTGGGTACTGAGCAGATTCTGACTGAAAAGCCGTATTTGAAAAGAGGACTCTTTGTAGCCAACAGTTTATTGATCCTCAGCCTACCCCACCCCATCCCCCCTCTCTCTTTTCTGACCACAAACCTCAACTCCAGCTGCTGCCAGCAACCAACGGATGGATTCCATTTTCCCTCTCCCTTGGACATAGTGAAGTTTGGGTTTTGCAGTCATATTTTCCAGCTTTCCTTGTAGTCAGAAAATATGTGTTCCCAGAACCGTATTAAGGAATGTCCTGAAGCAGAAGTGGGAGAAAAACAACAACAAAAGGAAAATACATTAATATGACTCAATCTATGCGTCCTCCTCAGCAGAGAAACAATGGGAGCCTATACAGCACAAAAGTCAAGCCGATAATTGAAGGAGTTCCCTTGAAGAAACCTTGAGAAGGGAACAGACTGGAACAGAATGTACCACCACTTCTTCATAGCACACCCGGTGCTTTCTGGGTAAGCAGCAGACTTCAACAGGCGCCACTCTTCCCCAAGGCTTTTCCCATGAGCTTTCGTTGTTTGTCCTTCTCCTTGCCATGCAACTGCTAAAGGTGCATGAGCCTTGCTAGAGAAAACGTTGTGATCTAACCCGAGAATAGTCATTTCCGCCCCAAATGGTCTACTTGCATTATGTATACATTAACATTAAGAATTTGAAAAACCTCCTACCTAAGAACAGCTACAAAGACACTTAAAAGAACAATCCTATGCATGTCCGCTCAGATTCCCGTTGAGTACTGTGGAACCTACTCCAAATAAGCATATATAGCATTGCAGCCTTTGTGTGGCAGCCGCCCCTACAACCACAAACTCTTCACCTAGGGCTGGTGTCTCCAGACTTTTCAGTATGAAAGCCACATCATATATTTTACAGAGTCTCACGGGCCAAAAAAAATAAAAATAAATCAGTTTTATAAATGGACGAACAAGTTTTACTTGGATCTTTTTTTGTAATCAGCATGATTGGATTCAGAACAAAAGAGAAATGTGACATTTACACAGGAACATTGCAGGGCTTAAACTGAGAAATGATATATGATGAGTAAAATGTTAAATATTTCAAGTTGCTGCGGGCCAGATAAAATCTTGTGGTGGGCCAGATGTGGCCCCTGGACTATAGTTTGGAGACCCCTAACCTAGGGAGACCCATCCATGGGAAATACTGTTTTCCTAACCTAGTTGACACAAATCCATATTTTGGTTTGGGTGAGAATGGTTCAAGGACAGAAGACTGTCTGCCTGTCAAGTCCTTTATCACAGGGAGGGAGAGAGGCTCCAGAAGCAGCTTTGACACAGCCGCCTGACAGAGGCTCTATGCATACATGCCAAGAAAGATACACCTCAGCCAGCATGGAAATCACAGAAAATCTGCTGCATCATTGCTTCATCAAGGCCAGAGAAGTTGAAGATTAATTTGCAATGGGAGTTTTGCAACAATGGAAGATAAATGTTTGATTAAAATGACTAAGTTGCATGAAGCTGGATAAAGTCTCTCGGCAACATCACCCACTCCGGCAGGGCTCCTAGGCATTCCAGAGTTTCATAATAGACAGTTAACATGTTCAGTATTCCCCACTTCTGCATCTCTATGCCAAGATAAATACGTTTTTGGTTGAATTTCTGCCTAGGCTGCAGTGCCTTGAGGCACAGAACACTGGTTTATGGCAAAAATGCCAGCAAAGCAAAACCATAGTAGCAATGTGCACGTAGCTTTCCCCAGCTTCCTTTCCTAGTTGCCAACTTCCATCCCTTGGTGTACTACTTTTATAGCCCAACCCTATGCACGACTGCTCAGCAGAAAGTCCCATTATAGTTAATGGATTTACTCCCAGGTAAATGTAGACAGTGCAATCCTAAGTAAGGCCAACAGAGTAACATAGCAGGGCCATATCCTAAGCCCATCAGGAGGCAACAGCAGCTCAGGGCAAGAAGTTTTCCCTATGGGGCTGCTTGCTTCTGCTCCTGCTATTTTGCAGGTACAGGTAAACGTGCACAGCAGCGGCCTGACTGGGGTCAGGGTTTAAGATATGGCACTATGCCCGTTGTGCGTCACTGCCCCGTCACCACCCACTGCGCTGCCCCGTTATGCCTCCGGCACGCTTCTGGTACACCCGACCGGTGCAAGGCTGGCGCTGCTGATGGGTACAATGGCGCCCGTGCGCCGATGCTGCTGCTTGCACCAGTCCAGCGCCCGACTAGCCGGTGCAGATGTGCTTGACGGCATGTTTGTGACAGTGCTGGACCAGCGCAAGAGCGTGGCGCCGGCGCAATGCAGGTATAGGATTGTGCTCCGACTTGCAGCCTTATTATCACAACACACTCCACTCATGTGAATCTACCTGACCTTTGAAATTGTCTACAGAAGCCCTGTTCCTTTTCCCTTACTATAGCAGGTGCGCATGAAGAGCAGGGCCTTTTCTGTGGTGGCATAGCTATCTACTGAAAAAAGTCTGCCTGCCTTCATCACTACTTGCCTTTAGTCAGAAGTGAAATGGATTTGTGTCACTAGGGTTGGTATCACCCGGTGAGGTAACATATGGTGTCACTTCCATTAACTTTATTTAGCGCTCAATCCTATCCAACTTTCCAACACCGTTGTAGCTGCAATGCATCCTCAAGGTAAGGGAATGTTTGTTCCCTTACCTCAAGGAGGTCTCCCTGACTGCATCCCCATTACAGGATGCAGTGCAAACCCCCTTAGCATGAGGTGCACTGGCTCTGAAAAGTTGGATAGGATTGAGCCCTTATTTACTTGACTATTTGAACAGTATAGATCACCCAACAAGTCAGTAACCAACAAAAAACAATGGCCAACTTGATGGCACTCACACAACTGAATAAGAGTTCTAGTATTAGCTCTGATGTATGGAAAAGGGAGCTATAATAACTTATTAGTTCCATGTAGTATCATAACAACACCTTGTTGTGTTTAAGAACACAGTCTCATTGGTCAGTTTTGAGTTAAGGAAATCCACTTTTTGTAACAGGTTTTGTTTGTTTGGCTATAACAGCTATTTTCCACCATTTTCATCTCATGGGCACATTGACAAGGCACTAAAATTGCGAATGCACACCATCAGTTTTTTTATAAGACACACCACACTGCCAGCAAGGGGGGGGCTCACATCTCCATTGGCCCTATTAATAAATGACCCGCCCCCCCAAACTTCCACAGCATACCTGCAAACCTTTTTTGGTAGTGTGCCATGACACACTGGTTGAAAATTGTTGGTCTATAACGTTTGATAGTACACAGACAATTCAATAAGATTTATTTTATTACATTCTGCCTTAAATAACACACAGAGAGCGCAATTCTAAACTGGAGTCAGGCTGGCATAAGCTAAGCCAGCAAAGTTTGGCCAGCACAAGGGCCACTGTAAAGCATGTTTGAACTATTCTTGGAGGCAGGGAGGATGGGGCACATCTGTGTGCTGGCCTCTCTGACTCCAAGAGTGGTTAGCTTATGGCCGGCCTAACTGAATTTAGGATTGTGCCCTGAATGATATATAACATTATTTCTAAAACCACAATTGCCACAATTTTGGTCACTAGTGGTCATACACACAAACACATACCCCTGAGGGAGTCACTTTTGAGTTAAGAAATAAACACTTTGTTCTTACCTAGAAACTTATTAGAAACAGAGAGCCCAATTATCACACAAACACTGCTGCCAGGAAGAAGGACTGAGCTGGGCATGGCTGCCAGGGAGAGCCAGGAAGGAGGACTGAGGAGCAACCAAGAAGGTTTAATTCACTGGAGGCGGCATCCCTTAAGAACTAATACTGGTGAAGTGAAGCCAGTGGGCAGGCTTAGCAGCCATGTTGGTTGACTCAAAACAATCCTCATTCCAAGCATTTCAGATTGCTTTGCTCGTACTGTTTAGGATTTAATAGTTTATTCCTTAAATAAAAACTTACGAAAATAAAAACATGTGATCGTGTAGACACATTATTGGTAACCTTATAATGATTTAATATGCAATTATGCGATTTAATAAATTCCTCATAATTATATTACTGAACATACCCGACGAAATGCTACTTGCTGTCTATTTAAACTCAGATTGCAGTATTTTGACAGACTTTATTGAAATCTACACAAGCAAAAATAAAACGGTCATGCCTCATAAAAAAAAATTCTGATAATGTTCAGGAACATTAGGAACAACAAGAAATTACACAGCTTCAAAAATAATGCACTCACTATTTCAGTGAATTGTAGTTTTATTGAACCGATGTAATGTGAATGCATGAATCTTTCCGTGGAAACTAAATATTTAAAAATGCCAGTCTCTGACATCTTAAAAAATAAATGAAGATAGAGTTCTTTAATGTAATAACTTGATAAGAACCTAATCTGCTAAGTCCTTACATGTGATCATGTGGACACATTGGTAACATTTGGTAAGCTTATTATGATTTATATGCAATTACAAGGTTAAATTCCTCTTAATTATATTACTGAACATACCTGACGAAATGCTACTTGCTGTTATGTCTATTTAAACTCAGATTGCACTATTTTGACAGACATTATTTAAATCTACACAAGTAAAAATAAAATGGTCATGCCCCATAAAATAAATTCTGATAATGTTCAGAATTTCATAAATATTACAGTAGAAAATGAAAGGCGGAAAAATAAAGTGTGAACGGGAAGGAAAGAAAAAAAAGGGGAGGGTGGGTAAAAATTAGATAAATATATAGGAAAATTACATTAAAATCTCTTCATAACACAAGTAGTTGTCAATATGAGAGTAATTCTTTTTTACTTCTAGACTATTAAGAGTATTTTTTAAAACTTCTACACCCACCCACCCCCCATAAAACAAATTCTGTTAATGTTCAGAATTTCAAAAATATTACAGTAGAAAATGGAAGGTGGGGAAAAAAGTGTAAACGGGAAGGGGGGGAAAAGGAGGGGGGAAATATATATATTTTTTACCTTCTAGACCATTAACAGTGGATGTCAGAAAATGGTGAATAAGACTGCTAGGAACAACAAGAAATTACACAGCTTCAAAATTAATGCACTCACTGTTTCAGTGAACTGTAGTTTTATTGAATGTAATGTGAATACATGAATCTTTCCGTGGAAATTAAATCCCATTTTTCTGACAGCGATTCGCACACCCGTATGCAGAACACGCAGGCATGATTAAAGAGGTTGATATTAACTTTTACACACATGCAGGGAGATTTTCATTCCTGAATTCGCGCCAATCCTCCTTGGTGGCAATGATCTGAGTCAACCATATTGGTTGACCCCGCAGGCTTCAAGAAAATGACATCATGCCACCTCCTGTGAATTAAACCTCCTTGGGAGCAACACACATACTAGCTTCTTACTAGATTTTGCTTGCTCTGCATTCCTGCACTGGCCTTCCTCTCTGCCTTTGCTGGTAGGAACTTCATGTCCTACTCTTAGCGCCCCGTGCAGGGTCAGATGACTAATTGCGCTGGAGTTGCTTGCTTGCTGCAAAAGATCAGGAGACAAAGCAAGCAACAAGGGCATGGGGAAGATAAAAATGTTCTGTGGGCCTCGTTTGTGGACTCATCATGCAGGCCCACAGGATGTATGTTCGACACCACTGCATAAGAAACTTGTATCTTGGATTTTTTGTTTTGTTTTTTGGCCATACCATTTGCTAGAATAATGTTATTACACTCTGGTTTTTTTCATTGACTTCCTGGTGAAATTCCACATCCAACGATATACAGCATGATGGTATTATTCCTTAAAACCGTGATTTTAAAAACCATGATTTTTACAAAGGAAGTTTTATTTTCGGATTTCAGTGTTTTGGCCATAACGTTTGCTAGAATAGAAATATTACATTCTGTTTTTTTTTTTGCATGGAATTTCAGTTGAAATTCCACATCCAACGATATACAGCATGATGGTATTATTCCGCAAACTCATGATTTTTGAAATTTGGGGTTCAGTGGTGACACTCCCCTGAGGATGGCACCTGGGGCACCCCACCCCCACCCCATAGGTAGCTATGCCACTGCCTCTCCCGACCAGTTCTTCCCTCCCCCCGCCTCCCCCCGCCCCAAACAGGCTTGCCGGTGGCCAGCGCTGCTAGCCCCCTGCCAACTCGCGTTAGGGCCCGGCGCTGAATGAGCACCACCCCAATGTGAGCATAAACATGTCACGGACGTGCTTTATGACATGTTCACAACATTTTTGCTGGTGGTACCAATGTACCGCTGGCAATTAAGGGCCTTCTGGATCAGGCTTGCAGGGGTTTGAGATACGGTCTTGCCAAGATGGGATCAAATGCTGTGAACAAGTTTAACCTCTTTCCATTCTCATAAATGGAGACGATTCCATTAAAGATGAGCTCTCTCTATGTGCCTTTCCTTCCTGTCCCTGTGACTTGGGTACCTAATTAAATAGGAAGATCTTCCAAATGAAATAAATGAGGTTGAATTCTGCAAAGACTGTGCCTCAGTTCTCCCCACCTATGAATTGCAGAGTTACACTTCCTTTCCTCCACCCTGTAAGGATAAACTAATTAAAACTGGAAGTATGAACAGTGGCATTCATAACGGTTCAAGTGCTACACCAGCTCCCAGGATTTTCAGCTGCCTTTTAAAGAAACCCCACAAAACAATATTAATTTCAAACCACATAATGAAATAATGCTTTTAGCAATCATTTTAGGGATCATTTAGCAACAAGCAATTCCTTCCAAGGGCATGAGGATTTATGGCACTAAATGCAGAAATTGAATATATATGTTGAATATCAAGACCATCCATGGTGCCAACTGGCCTCTGGCAGCAGTTTGACAAGGGTTGCCCACCTCCCTCTGTTCACAGGAATAGTTTCATTTAGAGCAGTGATTCTTACACTTTTTAGTACTGGGACACACTTTTTAAAATGGCATTCTGTCTGGGACCCACCAGAAGTGATATCATGGCCAGAAGTGACATCATTGTGATGCCAGAGTCTGCTGCTTTCCTGAGAAATCTTGAGAATTTCCTGAGAAGTTTGGTTATTTCTCAGCCACTTTCCAATTGTAAAGTGAATCAAAAAGAAAACAAGCCTGTTTACAACCTTGACACAAGCAAAAGAACCACACAGCCCTCCCCTTTCCCAGCATCCCATCTTCCCATATTTTCAATATGGCTGCTGTAGGTGCTTTGCCACCCACCTGAAATTGGCTTGCAACACACTGGTGGGTCCCGATAGACAGTTTGGGAACCACTGATTTAGAACTTAGCATCACCCCTAAGATATGTTTGGCTGGCAAAATGCAGTCTTGAGGAAATGTTGCAAGGGTGCTGCTGTCCACTTTGAACTCTGCCCAAGTCCAAAACCAACACGTTATATAATAGCAGGGGTTCAAGCAATGTTAGACTCCAACTATTTTTGAATAACAAGCAGCAGCACTGACATTTGACCCATGAACACTGCAGCTCATACAGAGTGCCAGCTATTTACTTATGTAACTGACTGAAAGAGATAAAGTTACCCAAGGAGCAGTCCAGTGACTGCTTACACTACTGTAATCCCATTGACTTTGACAAACTACTTCAGGGTAATGCCCATAACCTTAGAGAGGTATAGATGTGGGACAAAAACACTTTCTTTCAGAACACCTATCACATGAAAAAGTCTTCTCGGTCCAGGGCAAATCTGCTGCTGCAGGTAAATGTGCTGTTGCAGGCCGTATTAACCAGTGGCGGGCCCCTAGGCATTCCAATATTTTGGGCCCCCTCTGAAACTCTTCAGGAAAGTTTCTGCCACACTAAATGGAAACCCCTGGTGGACGGGCAGGTGGCGGGCATGGTTCTCCTCCTCCTCCTCCTCCTCCCAGAGAAATAAGGTCTTTGCAGCTCAGCTAATGCATCACTTTTCCCCATCGATTGCCTTTTTACAAAACAGACACACACACAAGCCCATCTTTGCAGCCAACCCCTAACCTTAGGCAATCCAGCCGCACGTGGACTTCTCCTCAAACGAACCCAGGCTTGCATACAAGCTCGCACCCTCCCTCACTCCTAAAACAGAAGAAACACAGGCAGAAATCTGAGGGGCAAGAAACGGAGAGGCCAGGCACTTCGAAGCTGTTCCCAAAAGAGGACAAAAGGCTTGCATGGAAGATCCCCAGCAATGCAGCCTCCACATGCAGCCCAGCTCAATCCCTGGAGGCTGCGCTTGCCCCATATGGTTCAAGGAGAGCTCTGCAAGCCTCACCCTTTTCAATATCAGACTTGCTGTAGTCACTTGCGAGCTGGAGGGTTGGCAGGCTGGATGGGGAGTCCCCGGGGGCCAGATCTGGAGACCCATGCATTAGGCTGATTTCTCAACATGCCACCATGATGGGCCCTAGTCCCTGTGGGCCCTAGTCCCAGCCTAATAGGATAATACTGCCCTGTGCTTCTGATTAAAAACGTTAAGGCATGGGCCAAGATATGAATATGGAAGTTTTGAAAGCCTCCCACACTCTCTTGGAGAGCCACTCTGGGCATAGAAAAGGATCGGCCAAGGCCCCCAAACCTGCTTCTGGCAGGCCTACTGGCACAGACATTCTGATATTCTGATCCCAGTTTTTTTTAAAAAAAAATCTCTGGACTGGCTAAATATTAAGTGTCACTTCTGAATGGGCCCATTTTAGTCCAGTGGTCTCTGGGTGGCGACCTCTAGAATACAGTCTACAGTTTGGCATATTTGGTGTAACTTTTGCAATACAAAAGTTTAAACTTGACTATAAGGTTATTGAACTGACACTGAGGGTGTTGCAACAATAGTGGCAACTTCTGAACTGACATCTGTGGCTGGCTCATGCGCAGCCATTGGCCAAGTGATAGTGACTATTTCCATGCTCTGAAAAGCCTGATGTGCTATTTTTTTGCAAATTCAGCAGCTGATAGAAGCTTAAGAACAGGCCAGGCCATTTTATCATTCAGTAGACAATCTACTAGTTGTCTAGCAACAGAGTAAATCCTTCCATTAGAAAACTAGTGGAAATATTTTGTTGTAGTTGTTACCATTTTCCCCTTTAAGTTAAAAACAGTGTTTCCTAAGAGAGATTTTTCTTTAAACATTTACATTTAAAAAGTGGGAGTCAGATATTCTATTGATGATTTATCTGGTTTGATTTTTAATGCTAAGGACCACAAATTTGAAAATATTATCAGCTTTTTACATGGATTATGTAAATATATACAGTACATACACTGTAATATATAAAAACAGGTCAATTTTAAAATTTTTAACACATTTTTGTGACATGTCAAAGCATCTATCATTTCTCAGTACTGTATTGGGCAGAAGATTTAGCCAACACCTGAAGATCTCAAGGTCGTGAGCTCGGGACTGCCGGAAGTCTCTGCGAGCAGCAGACCTTGGAAACTGCGGCTGATTAAAAGCTGAGTTTCAGCTGCCTCGTGGGAGGAGGAGTGTGCTAAAATCAGCTGCATCTCTGGTGGCAGCAGGGAAGCCTCATCAGCCAGCAGACGACAGACGGGTGGCTAAAGAAAGAAGGCTAAATCCAGAAAGAAAGATCTGTAGGAGTGTAGTTCTTGGAAGATAGAACATTCTGTAAATTGTAAAAACCTTCGGGTTTGTGAGAAAGTCTGCCTATGTAAACCGCCTTGAGTTCAATCATTAGAGAAATCTAGTGATATTAAGAAAGGCGGTATATAAATAAATGTATTATTATTATTATTATTATTATTATTATTATTATTATTATTATTA
>JAJKFI010000012.1:16664478-16697237 GCA_029204185.1 Lerista edwardsae | reverse complement strand
AAAAGCAGCAATCTCTGCTTTTGCCAAAACTGCCCCTTCACCCCTGCCTCCTGTGCTCCTGGTTTTAGCTTGGCTTCATCCAGAGATACACAAGCTCAGAGAGCAAAATCCTCTCAGGTGCAGTTAAGCTAGCAAAGTTTGGCCAGCACAAGGGCCACCCTAAAGCGTGTTTGGTCCACACCTCTGTGTGCTGGCCTCCCTGACTCTGAGAGTTAAAATTTGGGGGGGTTAAAATATCAGGAAAACAAAACAACACACTGCATTTTGGTGTTCCAAGGTATTTTCCAGAAATTAAAATAGATTACTTTTCCAATTAGAAATAATACTGTGGCTGCATCTGCACCACCTGTATCATCTACCTAGTACACCTTTCAAGCATTTAAAATGAATAAAAATGAGAACTTCGATTGAGAATATAGAATAAAAACACATAATACCGCAATTTGCTATTTTAATCAAGAAATTTTGAAAAAAAATCACAAAAAAACCATACCCCTAGTTATGAAATGTTATGTTAAACTTTGTTGGCATAGAAAAACTGACAATTAACGACAGATAAACATACAACAGGAAGAACAACATTAAAATTTATCAAAAGCTATAATATACACTAGTGGGAAACTCTGCACAAGACAAGGAATCCTGCAGGATTCACACATGCGTCAGGTCCATTGGGGTGGGGGTGGGGTCCCGCTTTCCCTTGGGGTGCCTCTTTCGGCTGGCTTACACGTGGCTGTTCAGCTATACTGCATTGTCCAAAAAGACAAGGGGATGCGGTGGGTCCAAGTAGAGGGTTTATTCTTGTCAGCTGCTTTACATTCATGGAGCCGTGTTCCATTCACAGGCCCGTTTCCTACAGAGAGTTCCACTGACTGCCCCTCGCTCTATGGCCCCAATCCGTTCAGCCATCCCAGGGACTCCCTGTTGGCTCTGGGGAGCCACTTCCTGGGAGCCTTCCCCCTGGTGATGGTGCTGCTGCTGCTGCTGTGGTCCTGCTTTGGGAGGCCCATCTGGGACTCAGAGCACCCCCGGTTGTCCCAGCTGCCACCAGGCCAACCCCCTGGAACGACCTCTCTCTCCCCCCCAAAGGAGGTTCGGGAGTGGGTCCTGGCCAGGGCAGCTCCCTGAGTCAGTTCCCAGTTCCTGGGGTCAGGGTTAGGGAAAGGGTTAGGGTTAGGGCCAGGGCCAGGCTGACGAGGCATGAGGCCTTCACCTCAGTTGGGTGCCCTCGTCGTGCTGCGGTCTCCAGGAGAGGAGTCCCTTTTCCCCTTTCCCCTTGGCTGACCCCAGCCGCAGCTTGTGGTGCCTTCTGGGCCTTCCTGGAGCTCCGCGAGGCTGGCAGGGCTTGTGCTAAAACCTACTCCTGGGTGTATTTGGTATATTCACCTTTGCCCAATCATTTCAGAGGCTTTCTTAGTGGAAGCTTTTTGCAGCCTCCTCATGAGGAAGCAGTGACACCGACTCTGTGGGTCCCGAGGTGCTCCGGGCACCCCCAAAATTGAAATTGTGGCTGTCGCAAACATGCCATAAAGCATGTTCACACCAATGCTACTGGCGCAGGACCAACCCATGCAGCTGCGTCAGCCTTGCTGCCTCAAAGATGGGTCCGGGTAAGTCACCCCTGTGCTGTGTTCAGCCAGTGCAGGGCCTTTTCTGGGCAAGGGGGAAGGCAGGAGGGGGCAGAAGGGCAGGGTGGGGGAGGGCAGAGGGAGGGCAGTCTTGTGGGCAGGGCAGCCCAGGGAGGAGTCTGGATGCGGCTGTGATACTACATCCAAACTCTTGGACTGCGCAACCCCATTTGCACCCATTCAATCCGAGCAGCCCCATGGGGTGGCTGACACCTACCCCAGGGCAAGGGGAGGAATATCCCCTTGCCCCATGGAGACTCCAGCGGCCTCCAAACCTGTGCTGGATTCAGTGCAGGCCAGCTGGCCTGACTGTCCCAGCGCAGGTTAGGCTTGTGCCTCAATAGTGTCAATTTCTTCAGATAACCTCTGAGCCCAAATCATGAATGGGTGCCCTCACACTTGTAAAAATCTCCTGAATTGTTTTTCTCAGTCCATCCGAAAGTCAGTCAGTCAACAAGTACTTATATACCGCTTTTCAACATGAAGTTCACAAAGCGGTTTACAGGCAAATAGTAATAATAAAGTTAAATGGCTCCCTGTCCCAAAAGGGCTCACAATCTAAAAAAAGGCAGACCGCCAGCAACAGCCACTAGAAGACTGTGCAGGGGTGAAGAGGGACAGTTACTCTCCCCCTGCTAAATATAAGAGGAACACCACTGGAAAAAGTGCCTCTTGCCCAATTAGCAGGGGTAAGCCCATCCTTTTTATTCCTCTCTGAAAAAATTCAAAGCCATATTGCAACATTTTTTGTCCTGAGTGAGGTTTGAAAAATTACTTTAAAAAACAACAACACAACCCTGGAAAACAGGAATTTCCCCCTACATTTTCAGTGCCAGAAAGAATCTCCGTCATCGCTCCAGGCACGCAGTGTACAGAAGGCAACGTAGCAGAATGCGAGGACAGCTTGGAAGAAAGTGCCATAAAAACAAATGCTTTGGTGCAAATCTGAGATGAAACACGGATCTGATATGTGCAGTGGGAGCGGCAGTCAAGAACGTGCGCCAAGCCAGCTCATCGGGAGTAGGCAAAACTCATTTCTTTATACTTGCAATCATGGAGGAACAATTCCAGGGAGGCCGTACGTTGGAAGGATAAAAAACGTTTGACATACCCCGTGGTCATTGGAGCCATGCTGTGTCACACCGGATAAGGTGTGACAATAAGAAAAAGAGAACGATTGCACAGCTCAACTTTGAAACATTCTAAAAGAGATGAATTCTGGCAGAACAAAGCGGCAACTGAACAGTTTGTGGTTAGCAGATTGTGGGCCTCTACTATACTTCAATGCTCATATTCGGGAGATCCACATGAATTGAGGACTTTTCATTTGGCAAAGGATGCCTTTGCAAAGGGGGTATGAAAGGCTGTAGGTGATTTATTCCTTGTTGTTGTCTACTGCTTAAAACAGATGAAATCTTCATAGTACTCAGTGTATTTACATTTGTAAGATGTTTCTAACTTTCAGAGTTATAGGATGCAAAATGAAGTAAAAAATGTTGTGTTGTGCCAATTGAGACTGCAGTGTGTGTGTGTGTGCACGTCATAGTCTTGAATTCTCCCCCCCCCCCAATGTATGAAATTATTTTCATATTGTACACATCAGGGAAAGGTCTGTGCTAAGCGGCAGTAGCCTAAGGGTTAAACTTCTGCCCTGCTGGAAATATGGGTAAGCAGTCAGAGGCAGAGACCTTGTTGCTAAAATATTTCCCACATGGCTGTGATTGGTTTGTGCTCTGCATCTTCCTGCCAGACTCAACATCCACTATCAACTTTGCTCTCATATGTGCTGATTTTTTGCATGAAAGGAATCTATATATATATAAACGAACGTGGGTCTGTCTGTATGTGTGTATGTCTGTATGTTCTGAATAGGCTCCGCCACGCCTGGAGCGATCGGCACGAAACTTGGCACGCACATACCTTGCGGCCTGGCAACAAACACTGCGGGGGTCAGACCCCCCTAGAGCCCCCGGGGGTGGGGGTACGGGGGGGTCCCGACGTGAAAACGGTCACAAACGGCCAAACTTGGAGTCAAATCCACAGTTTTCGGGGTCGCCGAGATGAGTGGCGATGCTCCCGACGCAGTTGAAGTCTGGGTTTGCCCCCCCCCCCGATGTGGGGGGCAAGAAGAGGTGCGAAACACAGCGTCTGCCATGCCCTGCTGGAACGCCTGGACCGATTGGCACCAAACTCAGCATGCAGAAGCCTAGCAGCCTGGCCACAAACACTGCGGGGGTCGGGGCCCCCTACCGCCCCCGGGGGTGGGGGTACGTGGGGGTCCCCGCATGAAAATGGTCGAAAATGGCCAATATAGGTGTCAAATCCATAGTTTCTGGGGTCGCCGGGACGAGTGGCGACGCTCCCGACGCTGTGCGAGTTCAGGTTCACCCCCCCCTCGCCGTGGGGGGCGGGAAGGGGTGCGAAACACAACATCCGACATGCCCCGCTGGAACGCCTGGACCGATCAACAAGAAACTTGGCACGCATACACCTTGTGGCCTGACGACAAACACTGCGGGGGTCAGACCCCCCTAGCGCCCCCGCGGGGGTACGTGGGGGGCCCCAAGTGAAAATGGTCGAAAACTGCCAAAATCGGCGTCGAATCCATAGTTTCCGGGGTTGCCGGAGCGAATGGCGATGCTCCTGACACAGTCGGAGTCCGGGTTTGCCCCCCCCCTCGGCGTGGGGTGCGAGAAGGGGTGCAAGTCACAATATCTGCCTTGCCCTGCTGCAACGCCTGGAGCGATGTGCACCAAACCCGGCATGCGCGTGCCTTCCAGCCTGGCAACAGACACTCTGGGGGTCTGGCCCCCCTAGCGCCCCGGGGGGGGCCAGGGCCCCCATGTGAAAACGGTCAAAAATGGATGAAGTCGTCCTTGGTTCTGTAGTTTCTGGGCTCACCGAGGCGAACACCTACGCTGTGGGAGTTTGGGTCCACACACACCAATGTGGGGGAGGGGAAGGGGTGCAATACGAGATGTCCACCATGCCCCACTGTGACGCCTGGAGCAATTACCGCCAGACTCGGCATGTGTATGCCTTGCAGCCTGGCAACAAACACTGTGGGGGTCACGCCCCCCTGTGCCCCCAGGGGTGGGGGTGCGCAGGGGGCCCCAGGTGAAAATGGTCAAAAACGCCCGAAATTGGGAGATGGGTCAGGGATGGGTCAGGGATGGGAGATATAAACACCCGGGCGAAGCCGGGTACATAAAAGCTAGTTTTCCATCAGCAGGAATGGAAACCTGAGATCCCTGCCCAGTCACCTGCATTTGACGTGGTCCAGAATTGGACGACACCAGTTTTCAACCTTATTCTGTGTGACACAGTGGTTCTCAAACCTTTTAGCACCGAGACCCACTTTTTAGAATGACAATCTGTTGGGGCCCACCGGAAGTGATGTCATTAACCTGGAAGTGATGTCATAATTGAAAGTGACATTATCAAGTAGGAATTTTAAAAAAAAATTAAACCCCTCATATTACAAAATTAAAACAAATCAATTAAAAATTTACAATAAGTATAAGTTTAAAAATTAAACCCACCCAAGCTTTTGCCAATCTGTTGTTTTTTTAATAAAAAAAAATCCCAAAAGCTGCAATCCTATCCACACTTACTTGGGAGTAAGCCCCTTTTGACTATCATTGTTAAACACATATACATAGCAGCATGTTAAAAGTACAGATATGTAACGTTTCCCCAAATGCAGTCACATACCGTTGCAGCATCCAAACTAAGCACCGGATCCTAAGGCCCATATCACCTGCAGTATGTGTGCACCGCTGGCTAAAACTGTCATTAACATTCTGTAAAGCACATTTGCAATGCCATGGGAGGAAGGAGCTTTGGCACTAGGCCGGTGCAAATTAGCGCCTGGCGTCAGTGCCAAGGAAAAGGGCCAAGGCTCCAGCAGCACAGATGATCAATCAGTAAGTGCATTCAGGAAGGGAGAGAAGCAGGGAGGGGGAGGAACTGGGTGGAAGGAGCGGGGAATTGGGTCGGTATGAGAGGTGGGACCTGGCCGTGGCTTCCACTGCTGGATCCTATGCCCTGCCTTGGGCCAGGACGCCCAACATGGGGTTGCTCTTGTCTCCGTTGGCAAAACAGCTGGAGGCAACTCAAAAAGTCCTACTGCTAAGGCCTGGGCTTTCCCCCGGGAAAGGGAATAAATGTCCCTTTCCCCCTAGGAGACTCCCATGGCTGCTGCAGATCCTGCAGGATGCAGTGGTAGCCATTTTGCTCCCTTTGTTCCTATGGGAGCCAGGCAGTTCAGGATTGGGTTGCTATGGCAGTAGCAAGAGTAATATATTAAAAATAAAATACACATTGAAATAAATGCAGACCCACGTGAAATTGGCTCACAAC
This sequence comes from Lerista edwardsae, assembly GCA_029204185.1. Classification (NCBI taxonomy): domain Eukaryota; kingdom Metazoa; phylum Chordata; class Lepidosauria; order Squamata; family Scincidae; genus Lerista; species Lerista edwardsae. The sequence goes on along the minus strand of JAJKFI010000012.1, from coordinate 16,691,247 downwards.
CCACCTAGTGGGTCCTGACCCCCAGTTTGAAAAACAGTGGTGTAACATATACATTTGATCCTGAGTCTGGATGCAGTGGCATCTGGATATCTGAGAGGAAGCACCACATTCTTCCCATCTCTCATGCTGCCATGCTCCTGCCTGCCACAGCAATTCCAAGCCAAACTCTGGAAAGTGTGAGTGACAGCTGGGTCTCAAATTCAGAGGAGCCAGTCTAGAGAATGACACCAGAACCTTGACTGGAAGACACACTGGAAGACCAAATCAAGATTCAAAAACTTTTGGACAGACTTCATCATTGGGCACAAACCAACAAGGTGACGTTCAATGTTTTACACAAATGTAAAATCCTGCACATATGTACAAAGTCATTGCATCTCGTGTACACACACACACACACACACACACACACACACACACACACACACACACCTGTACTGTCATCCCTCCTCCATGCATGTGTGGCCGTGTTCCCCCAAACGACTCCATTTGGAGGGTGGGCAGGAGGGACAATTTCACAGTATTTGCCCTGCACCTCCAGTAAGTGCTCCAGAAAACTGCCATTTTGCTGCAGAAGAGGTCAATGTACCCGCCATGCCCTGGCTTAGCTGTGACACTGTGCTTGAGAGCGCAATACTAACCTGGAGTTAGGCCGGCGCAGTTAGGCCAGCAAAGGGAGGATGGTGCACATCTGTGTGCTGGCCTCTCTGACTCCAAGCGTGGTCCATACTTACTTTATGGTGGCCCTTGCGCCAGCCAAACTTTGTTGGCCTAACTGTGCTAGCCGAACTCCAGGTTAGGATTGCACCCTGAATCATGACCTAAAGCAAGAGGCTTTCAAAGCCTTCACTTGACATTTCTCCAGGCAAGGCTTCCTAAATGAACAGCCAACCAAGTTTTTCTTTAACAAAAAAGGACTTCTTAGACAGCAGGACCATCAGGTGGTTCCTAAGTATGGGCAGATTTATGTTTGCTGGTCAGTCACTTTAGCAGAGTATTTGGAACCCGGTGGGTGTAACAATGCCAGTTTAGCAGATGGCCAAGGAGGGTGGGTGTGAATTCCTCATTACCTACACTTAAATTAAGACCAAATGCCTTTTCCAGAGATCACTCTGCCACATGGCGTGCAGAGGCTTCATATTACAACAAAAGGCACTGTGTATACGGTGGTATTTGGGAAGTCCCAGCAGATGGTCCCAACATTCCTTTTAGTTCCTAACATCTGTGAACTTGGTGTCCTTCAAAGTACTGTAGATCAAAACAGGTAGCCCTGACTCTTTCTTTTGTTGCTCTAAACCTTGCTGAATGCTTTGCTACACATCAAACAATCATTATCTTCCCATTAAAGAACAAAGAACATACATTCTGAAATGCTGGATTCTTTGCTAGCATCTTCAGCTGGGCTTTGCAAAGACAAGTTCAATTAGCAGAGCAGAAGGAATAAATCAGGGCACAATCCTAACCTGGAGTTAGGTTGGCACAGGCCAGCAAAGTTTGGCCAGCAGAAGGGCCACCGTAAAGCGCATTTGGACCACTCTCGGAGTCGGGGAGGATGGTGTATATCTGTGTGCTGGCCTCTCTGACTCCAAGAGTGTCAGACATACTTCACAGTGTCCCTTGTGCCAGGTAGCCTAATTCCAGGTTAGGGTTAGCACACTATGCACACTATGCTTTGCAGGTGCTTCAATGTGCCACGTAAGCGACCCTTTCCCCTTGCCATTTGAGTTATACCAGGTGGCAACAGAAATGCCAAGGCATCTCCTGCATGTTGTTGTCCCTGCCTCGAATGGCACTGGTCCCAAGGCAGATCCTTGGGGCACTCCATTTTTCACCTCTCGCCACTGTGAAAATTATCCATTGACCCCCACTCTCTGGTTCCTGATCCCCAACCAATTCTTAACCTATTAGAAGAACCTAAGTAAGGAGGAAAGGCCATTTATAGGGCTCGTTGAGGTGCCTGCAAAATTTAGTGTGCCACCCACCCCAGCTATACTGAGGGTGCAATCCTAACTTGGAGTTAGGCAGCACAGTTAGGCCAGCACAGTTTGGCTGGCACAAGAGACACCGTAAGGCGTGTTTCAACCATTCTCGGAGTCAGGGAGGATGTCGCATATCTGTGTTCTGACCTCTCTGACTCCAAGAGGGGTCCAAATGTATTTTACAGTGTCCCTTGTGCCAGCCAAACTTTGCTGGCCTAACTGTGCCAGCCTAACTCCAGGTTAGGATTGCACCGAGAAATGGAAAGACCCCTAAAGGGGATGCTAAACAGATAACAACCCACTAGGGATCAACTCCCTCTACTGGTGGAGGCCAACATGTACACACACTTGCTGCATATATCGACTAGGTCAGGGGTGTTAAACATAATGCCCGGGGGCCAGATGCAGCCCCTGGAAAATCTTTATCTGGCTCCTGTTATAATTGGGCTCTCCCAGAGCCATCCTTTCAGCAGTGCCACTACTGCCAAGGCATCACTTCGCAGCAGTGGCGTTCCTAGAGGGCAAAACTCTAGGTTTTGCAGGAGCCTGAGCTCCTTTGTAATGCAGCCCTGCCCCCCTCCCCACTGTTAGAGCCATTTGCAGTTCTGAATGCTGGATCGGAGGCTTTGCTCTGAGCCACAAATGACTCTAAAGGGGTGGGGGAGGAATGGCCTTACATAGGAGCTCAGGCTCCTGCAAAACTGAGCAGTTTGCCACCCCCTCTAGGAACTCCCCTGCTTCACGGAGCACTTCTCAGCTGCTGAGCTGCAAAGTGATGGCTCAGCAGAAGCAGCGCTGGTACAAAAAATTGCTCCCTCATATCTCGAAAATATGATCAAGACTCTTCTGTCATTTGCAGCTGATGAGTTCCTTGAGAACAGAATGCTAATTTCAGGCCATGGTCTGCTTAATGATGTCACTTCCTGCATAGAGATATCACTTCCGGCCCTCAGCAGGTGTCATGAACGCTATTGTGGCCAGTGCCAGCCCCCAAAATCATCTGGAGCAGGCTGGAAGTCTACTTGGAGTAAGGGAATTTTTTCCCCTTACCCCGAGTAATGCCCCAGCCTGCCCAATGGGGCTACACAGATCTGTGCCAGCTATTTAGCAAAAAGCCCTGTGTAGGGCTTCCAGACCTGGAAGGGGAGATAGGATATGACAGAGGCCTCCTCCTCCAGTCCCACCACTGGGCCTGTCCCACCCTCAGTTCACCTTCTGCCACCCAGAAACTCCCTCTCCCTGCCTCTGTTCCACCCTCCTCAGGCCACTGTGCCACTCAGCACTTTACCTCTGCCAGCAGCCAGGTGCTGGGATACAGTAGCACAGGCCTTCCCGTCTGTGCTGCTGCACCCAAGTAATCAAAAAGCGCTTTATGGTGCTATTATGATGGCTAGCACCAGCACAGCTGCTGCTGCTCTACACTAGCAATCAGTACGATTGCCCTGTGAGGGGCAGAGCAATCCTACTCTGTCCGTTGCATTGATGCTATGTCATAGCATCGACGCGACGGCATTAGCACCTATGCGATGGCGCCGAACAGCACCCCCACGTTGGCACTAAAGCTCTCAAGCCGACACTACGAGTAGCGTTGGCTTGAGAGCGCGGATGGGGAGCCTCCCTTGCGCTGACTGAAGCCGGTCAGCGCAAAGGAGGCTCCATCCTGTTCTGAGACGGGGATTGGCTGGGGGAGGGGGTGGGGGTGGATTGTGGGCGGGTCCAGGATTTGGCCTTAAGATCTGAGAAGCGCATAGGGGAGGCTGGATCCTCTCTATGGTGAGGGAACGAACATTCCCTTGCCATGGGGAGGCTCCAGTCTCCCTGATCCTGCATTGGATAAGGTGCTGGCCAGCTGGCCTTGCCATTCCAGCACTGGGTAGGATTGCGCCCTGAAATAGCACAAGCCTTTCAGAAAAGGCTTGCTGGATGCAGAGATTGAGCTCCTTCTGTGTAACCAAAAAGTTACTTCACCCAAGGATATCGTTTGCTAAAATGATTTTAGTGGAACACCAAAAGTAGTTTTTCTTAATCAAAGGTCAAACTGTAGTATAGTAGGACACTGTGAGATCGGGCTGTTCCCATAAAACAGTTCTCTCTTCTCCTCCTGACATCCTCCAGTTACTCTACAAAGTTTCTAGTCAGTAGAGAGCAAAGTTCAGTCCTCTTGCACTGGAACAGGCTCTTATCTGCTCATGATTGTCCTTGGAGTTGATTGCTTCCTTCAGGCTTATGTGTGCAGTTTCAATAGGCAACACAGGAGTGGCTATACTCCAAACCAGAATATCAATCAATGCAAAAGTGTCCAATTGGTTCATTGCCTTTCATCCACAATGAATTGCTTTGATTAAGAGCACAATCCTAACCTAGAATTAGGCTAGCACAGTTAGGCCGGCAAGGGGTTAGTCACCCCTGCTAACTGGGCAAGAGGCACTTTTCCCAGTGGTGCTCCTCTTATGTTTAGCAGGGGGAGAGTAATTGTCCCTCTTCACCCCTGCGCAGTGTCTTGTCTAGTGGCTGCTGCTGGTGGTGTTCTGCATTTTTTAGATTGTGAGCCCTTTTGGGACAGGGAGCCATTTAACTTTATTATTTGCCTGTAAACTGCTTTGTGAACTTTATGTTGAAAAGCAGTATATAAATACTTTTTTGATTGATTGATTGAAGTTTGGGACACCATAAAGTATGTTTGGACCACTCTTGGGAGTCAGAGAAGCCAGCACACAGATGTGTGCCATCCTCCCTGATTCAGAGAGTGGTCCAAATGCACTTTACAGTAGCACTGGTGCAAGCCTAACTTTGCTCGCCTAACTGTGCCAGCCTAACTCCAGATTAGGATTGCGCTCTAAGTCTAATCAAGCTTTATCTAAACCACCACAAGTCGGTTTATAGTCTTATCTGCTTTGTATTTTTCCACAAGCTGGGAATCCTAGGAGACTGGGGGCCCAATCCTATTGTATTACTGCACCACCAGAATGCATATTCTGGTGGGGCAGTGTGCAATTCGGAAGTTGCAAAACGCAATCCCCCATTCTGCATAGCCTGACTGCCAACAGTCGCACATGAGGCTTTTCTCTGGAAAAGTCCAGCTGCTGGTAAATAGGTCAGAGAGTAGGCAGTTGATGGAAGGGAGAGGAAGCAGAGGGACAAGGCAGAAACTATGGTGAGCAGGGGGATACCAAGGGTAGGAGGGGAGGTGTTGGTGGCAGCAGCTCTGCCTTTATTGTAATGCCCTTCCCACATTGACATGGCTGTATCAGTGCCAGGGAAGTTGCATTGGATTGGTCTGTGAATTAAACAGTTTGAGGATCTTGAGAACGCAATCCTGTCCTGGAGTTAGGCCAGCACAGTTAGACCTGCAACGTTTGACTGGCACAAGGGATACTGTAAAGTATGTTTGGACCACTCGGTGTCAGACAGGCCAGCACACAGACATGTACCATCCTCCTGACTTTGAGAGTGGTCCAAATGTGCTTTATGGTGTCCCTTGTGCCACCCAACCTTTGCTGGCCTAACTGTGCTAGTCTAACTCCAGGTTAGGATTGCACCCTGAGACACTTTCAAGTAAGAAACGCTATTAAAAGCTTAGGGCACAATCCTAACCAACTTTCCATCACCAGGGCAAGGTCAATGCAGCTCTGAAGTCAGGGAATGAACATTCCTTTACCTTGAGTAGGGCTTCATGACTGCTACTCCACTGCAGGATGCAGCACATGCCCTATTGGCACAGCTATGTCAGTGCTGGAGAATGGGTTAGGATTGCGCCCTTAGTTTGGTTTGTTTCTGACCAAATGTGACCTTCCTGACTAACAACTTGCCACACATATGCAAGACACAAAGAAGTTTCCGTCCACATGGCTGTGCCACATCAGACATGACATTGCTTGGTCAAATGAATATTGGACTAAAATACATAAGCTGCAAGTACGTTTTATTTCATTTAAAACTGGTGGCATCGCACAGACATTTCCATTTCAATAATCTTGCTGTTCTGGGACTGATCCCGTTCCCCACTGTCCAAATTTAAATTGTGCCTGCTTACATTGTGACATTACAATGATCTGAAATACACTGCTCCAATTCAATATCAGCACTTCACTGATTGTGACATAAGTAGGTGGATCATAATCAAGATGCACAATTGAATATTTTAATTGCTTCTGCAGCAGTATTTGCATCTGTTGGTGGTTTTCTTGGGCTACCTGGCTGCAGGAATTTCTTGATCGGGGGGATGTTGCTCATTCTTGCTTTCAAAGCCTAAAAAAGACAGAAAAACATTTTAGAACAGGCATAGAACATTTTGTAGTTTTACTAATATGCCACCTGTGCAACTGAATATTACTATTGTACATGAGGTAACCACTTGAACTCTATTTCAATCTTCTCCTAAGAGCACAATCCTAACCTGGAGTTAGGCTGGCACAGTTAGGCCATAAAAGTTTGGCTGGCACAAGGGCCACCGTAAAGCACATTTGGACCACTCTCAGAGTCAGGGAGGAAGGCGCACATCTGTGTGCTGGCCTCTCAGACTCTGAGAGTGATCCAAATATACTTTACAATATTCCTTGTGCTGGCCAAACTTTGCTGGCCTAACTGTGCTAGCCTAACTCCAGGTTAGGATTGCGTCCTAAATAGGTGATGTGCATGTATGAATGTTTCCACTTCAGTCATTAATGACTTTATCCACAGATGTGTTCCTCAAAAGCCCTTTAGTCTTTGTGCAATAGGCCTTCATATCTCTGTTCTGAATTGGTGGCAGCCAGATCACGCTTTGCACTGAATCAAGTACTGAACCACTGATCCACTGTACTTATAGACTACTTTGTCTACAACACTGACTGACTGTGGCTCTGCAGAGTTTCCGGCAAGGGTCTTTCCCACACTGACCTGAAAATGCCAGGGATTAAACCACTGTCTTTCTGCATGCAAGGCACAAACTCTGCCTCTGAACTAAGCACCCCCTATGTAAATGGATGGTGGAGGGGCCTTGCTGCCTGTACAGCTGTTCACCCCTGTGAAAGAGAAGGGTAGATGTAGAAACTTTTTAAATAAGTTTGGCAGGCAGCCAAAGGAGAGAACCACACTGTGAAGGCAACATCTGGGCCTGAGGATTGGCGGATCATAAGAATACTGTAGATTTGTAAAAGCCCCATTGGAAAAAAATGGTGGTTTAGACTAGCCTGCTCATGTAAGCCACCTTGAGCACTTGCTTCAGCATGGGACAGGCGGGTTATAAATTCTTCAAATAAATAAATAAATAAATAAATAAATAAATACATACATACATACATACATACATACATAGAGATTCTTTTGTGACAATGAGTATCTTTTCAAATCAGGAAACTCTGTGTGCCAGCCCAGGAGTGGAGCTGAGATGTGGCCACTAGGATTTGGGCCACATGGCTTGCTCGGATCTGCTTCTGCTAAATTGCAGGCTCAGATCTGAGTAGCCCATTGGGGTGGCTGGTGCCTACCCCGGGGTAAGGGCACAAACATGGATGTGAAGGGGTGTGAACATGCCCTGTGGAGGCTCCAGGCAGCTCCCAACTTGCGCTGGATGCAGCCACACCAGTACAAGTTAGGATTGCGCTCTTAGAGCACAATCCTAAACTGGAGTTAGGCCGGCATAAACTAAGCCAGCAAGGTTTGGCCAGCACAAGGGCCACCATAAAGCGTATTGGACTACTCTCAGGGAGGATGGCTCATGCCTCTGTGCTGGCCTTTCTGACTCCGAGAGTGGTCCAAACATACAGTATTTTATGATGTCCCTTGTGCTGGCCAAACTTTGCTGGCTTAGCTTATGCCGATCTAACTCATTTTAGATTGGTTAGTTGCAGATGTGCTGGGACAGCATGAGGCAGCCAATGAAAACATGCAACAGCTGCTGTCTTGGACAACTCCTGGCCAGTCCTCAGAGGGACAGGTTGCTTACCTGTAAAAGAGGGAATTTGGAGAGACTGTCAGCCTTGATCTCTTCTACCATTAACATGGTTTCAAGCACTTGAATATCTGCTCTACTCAACATGTTTCCTATGAGAAAGTTCTGCCCATGGTCTTTGAGGACCTAGAATATAGGAAACAACTTGGTAATCATGCAGTTCTCTAGGTCAGGGTTCCCCAAACTCAAGCGTGCAGGTCACTCCTGCACTGCTTTACCTGGCCCGTGGTTGACCCTTCACTTGGCTGTCAATAACGGAAGGGGGAGGAGCCGGGACATACAGCAGGTCCAGGGAGAGGAGAAGGCAAATGAGAGAAGGGAAAAAGAACAAAGTACAGATGAGAGAGAGGAGGGGAGAAGAAGTGGAGAGAAGGAAAAGAAGAAAGGAAGAAGCAGGACAGGGAATAAAAGAAGCAGCAATTGTTATTATTGAGGCTGGTATCTTATACACAGTTACATGGGAGTAACAGCCAATCCTATCTTTCCCCTTGCTGATGCATCTGTGCCAAAACAGCTTGCACTTCCATCCTGTGGGGGTGCAGTCCTAGTTGTAAGCCTCCAAGGCCTGTAGGGTTTACAATGACCTGTGCCAGTCCACGTGGACCAGGGATCGAGTCTGGGAAGGAGTTAGGATTCAGCGGATACTGCAGAACGTACCCTGTTCCCATACCTGATCCACTCTCCTGCCCATCCCTGTCACTGCCCCAATCCACCCACTTCCTGCCCCTATTCCACCCTCTCCCATCCAGGGCCTGCTCCCCTGCCGGCTTACCTGAGTGAGTGGGCCTTCACGGAGCCATTGCTACTCACCTGGAGAGACTTTTAGTCAGAGACTGAAAGTCTGTGCTAGTGGAATGACTAGTGGAATGTGCTAGTGGAGAGACTGTCAGTCTGTGCTAGTGGAATGCTCATTCCTCCAGCAGATTCACAGCCCAATCCTAACCTATGCTGGAATAGCCAGGCCAGTGCAGCTGGGCTACATCCTAAGCATGTTAGGAGGCAGCAGCAGTTCAGCGCAGGGCAAGGGGATGTTTTCCCTTTGCCCTGAGGTAAGTCCCAGCCAGCCCTATGGAGCTGCTCAGATCCGTGCCTGCAATGTAGTAGGTGCAGGTCCACATGGCCAGAAGTGGCCCAAATTGGGGCTCCCCAGTCTGGGGACCGGGGTTAGGATATGGCCCAACAGCCATGTCCCATATCCACCCTTGTCTCCACCCATGGCACCACCCTGTTACGCCTCAGGCACGCCCTCAGCACAGTCCTGTGCTGGCAGAGCAACGCCGGCACTTGACCAGCACAGCTGACAGGCGCGGTGGCGCCCATGCGTCAGCACTGCTGCTTGCACCGGTCCAGCGACCGACTCCGCAGCACAGACTTGCCTTACAGCACGTTCGTAACAGCGCAGGTCCGGTGCAAGAGCACTGCGCCAGAGCAATGCCAGGTTAGGATTGCGCTCTAATGCAATGGGATTGGGCTGTCTCATTGATTAGAATGGGATTTAGTTCTGAGTAAGTAAGCATCGAGCTGTGCTTTCGGTTGCTTCCTGGCCTCATACCTTTTCAAAGACTGGGAAGTATCGGGTGGAAGCTCTTTCAAGAATCAGTGCTTCATCCTTCTCCCTTACATCAGCTGTTTTGAAAGCAAGTACCATAATAATTTCATTTAAATCCATAGTAGCTTCACAATACATATTGATTCTGAAAAGAAGAGAATGGTGGCATCAGCTTGGGCAGCTGACTAGCAGCATATAGCTAAATTTGACATACTCCAATTTCAGGGGAAGAAAAAGCTACTACTTCACAAATGGAAGCACTGCTTCTATTAACTAATTGTATAATTATAAACTCTATAGGTAAACAAAACGAGTAAAAAAAATTCTTAAAATAAATACAAAAGAAGAGAAATTAGCAATGTTGAGTGTTCCAAATGTTTCACACGTAGCAATCCTTACAGCAACCCTATTGTAAAAACACCGCCATACTTAATACTTCCATCTTGGTCAAAAATGGTCCAAGATAGGTAACAATCATATTAAACTTAAGCACAGCTCTGTAAGAACAGAACACGCTTTGTTTCAAACAGCAGCAGTAAATTCTTTAAGAAACAAGAGCAATAAAACAGGAAGAACCAAACAACAGTCGTAAAACTAATTTCAGATTCCACTGAATTAATACGTGAGATCACTAAAAAGTTGCAAAAGCTTTTTATAGATGTATATTGCAAACAAATGTGCGCCAGTGCTGGATCCAATCCAGTGCTAGGCCAGTGGATCCAATAGCAGGCATTAAGAAAGAAAAGAGACAAAACGAATGAGGGCAAAAAACCACTCCAATATCCAATAGTAAGTGCATAATGCACAACATCCCTGCCGAGTTTGATGTGCAATAATCCTGTTTGTTTGGAGGAGGGAGAGGACTACCTTCCCTGAAAACAACAATTTCCCCTACAATGGAGGTGGTTGCTGGGTCACTGTCATCTGGCTGATTTGCAGAAGTAACATCTTGAGCTGGAAAGGCTCATACAGCCCAATCCTAACCGTGTCAAAATGTCTGTGCATTTGAGTAAGGGATCCATTCTCTTATTAGAGGTAAGACTCCACAGCACGGAGGGGTCTACTCGGACCTGCAGTAACAAAATAGCTGGCGCAAGTCAGCACAGACCTGTGCTATGGGATTGGGTGAGGAAGGGGGGCTAAGATTCAGTGGTGCATGCTTCTGCTGAACCTGCCCACTTTCCGGACCTGAACCACCTCCTCCCATCCCCATTGCCACCCCATCCTACCCTTCCCTTCATTCTGTCCTCCCCCAACCCCATCCAGCTTTCCTACCTGCCTTGGTGGGTCTAGAAGGATCTTCCAACGGGTTCAGGAAGGCTCTAGCTTTCTCACTGGTGTCTGGCATGTGAATCTGCCCAAGTACCTTTCACAACCTTTAAGGCAGTTAGTGCAGGAAGAACAGTAGTGCTGCCTGTGCTAAGAGTCCATAGAATTAGGCTGTTAGTCTCATGGACAGCCATACAACACAACCACATATCCTCAAAGGCTATGCTTTCTTTTTAATTAGCAGTAATCTTCAAGGTTACTACGGAGCCGCTTAAGGCTCATTATAGAAATATAGAAACCCAGAAATGGTACGGTACAGTGCTCTCTCCTTGAGGTCCTTCCCATAGAGATTGTATTTTGCTGCAATGTAGTTGAGAATAGCTCTAGTCTGCACCAGCTTCATCCCATCAATTTCCACCATGGGCATCTGCTGAAAGAGCAGGACTCCATCTTGAAAAAGAAGATGAGAACTGAAGTCACTTACTGAAAAATGATGACCACTACCTACAGTTTTAAGGAACATCTCACAACACTTGTTCTGAACTTGGGTTCTTCCTCCTACAGAAGGCACAAAATAAGGAACAGCTCAATCCAATCCTGTGTCCCTTCCAGGTTGCAGAGTCATTGATGCAGATTTGCTGGATCCTGCAGACTGGCATCTGGAAGTGGTAAATTAAGAAGAGTTACTTACCTCCTCTGCCACTGACTGATCTCCTATGGGACTCCTGAAAGCAACACCAGCTCTTTAGGGTCCTCATGGAAGCTAGCTCAGATGAGTAGGATCCAGTGGGCACCACTGCCATTTTAAAATGGCCCTGTCACAACCCAACCTGCCTCCATTTTGGCCCCTATTCCACTTCAAAATAATCTCTCATGCTGGCCACGGTCTGTCGGCAGCCAATCTGTGTGGTACTCAGTCTCACTGGCACAAATCCCAGTAGCCCTATCAGGGAGGATGCCACTCAACATGGAGTAAGGGGAATTAAGTCACTGCAGGCAGCCCCATCCTGGGTTGGATATGAGGCAGGCCAGCTGTTCCAGTGCAGGTTAGGATCAGGCTGCCCATTGTTTGTGCTATCAGAGCCTAATGTTGCAATGCCATTGTAAAGAGCAAAAGAAGGCTAGGCCATGGTCTGACTCCATTTTGTCAACATGACTCCATTTTGTCAGAATACCTCCATTTTGTTATTTAAAAAAAGAGCTAAAGCTGTTAAGGTACCAGCTGGTGATACTCAGCTCCTTTCCTGAGGTAATTTCATCAGCAAGTATAATTTCCTATTGGCTTTGTTTTCTGCAGAAAGGTGTGAGGGTTAGGAAGGAAGTACCTAATCAGGAAGGTTCCATCCAGCTAGTGCTGCAATCAGGGGCGTAACTAGGGTGTGGCAGGGGGTGGCATGAGCCATGGGCGCCATCTTGCAGGGGGCGCCGTTCGCATGGCGCCCGCCCCCCCCCAAAATGGTGCCCACGGCCCGCCCGCTCCCTGTGCCGCATTCTCCTCGCTCCAGCTGGCCTTAAAGAGCTAACCGGAGTGAGGAGAACGCGCTGCCACCCGGCGCCCCCTCCCGCTTCTCAAGGGGCGCATTTTCATTGGGCGCCATGGGCGCCCTTTCAAATAGATTCGCCCCTGGCTGCAATTAAGAAGATTCTGCACAGCTGAGTCCCCTCACTTAGAATTAGTGTTTTGTTTACATAACCTTTTCTGAACAGGGTGGAACCTCTGAACATCCCATCAAGAAGAGGTCTGACTAAAGAAGACCATCAGATCTCCAGACCTTGAGATCACCTTCTCCAAGCCATCCAAGATGCCCAGCTTGGACCTGCTACCTGCATTGGACTGAGAAGAAGGTGAACCTGCAAGGCTAACTACCTTGCATGGACTAGGGCCTACCCTAGAATTAGGCATATAGTTTTGTTATTTTGAAGTGCATCTTGGTTAAGTCTCTGTTAGTTCTTTTAAACCTTTCCTAGTTTTGTAACTGTTTTCTTAATAAATCATAATTAATATATAAAGCTTTGTTTGTAAGTATTTGGAACCAGACTAAATTCAATTTTGTTGCTTTGGCACGTTTATCAGTTAAGTTAAGCTTTATAGCTTTGGGATAGGTCCCTGTAGTTGGGGCTAGTTTAGCCTGAGGATTTAAAAAAAGAGGCTGTTTATTGCTATCAGAGGCTTTTGCTTTTAGCTGTGGTCCCAGGCTGGCAGCAGAGGCTGTGTGCCTTGTTGCCGTGGCTTGTAAGCGCTTAAGGACAGACTCTGCCGAATGTTCACAACTCATATGGGCCCTGGGCTGGATATAGGGCATATGAGCCTGTGAATTACAGCCATGAATATTTCCTTGGAGCAGTACAATAATTCTGAATTCTATATTGGTAGAATCACCATCGCAGTAATAGAAACATAAAACATTCAGTGGCATAACTTACTTACCCTGCCTTAACTTTTCTAATTCTTCCTTTGATGAAATAAGTTGTTCTTCAAACTAAAAAAAAAAAATTAAAGATTTCAAGGATCTCAGGAGATGACTGCATGTTTCATAGATACTTTCGTTTTCCAGGTTTAGAAGTGCTGCAGGCCTTGAGGAGGTTTACTGGAATAATTCCAAGTCATCTCTATTACGATCATGCCTGGGATGCCTGGTGTGGGGGTGGGGGCTTAGCATGACAACCAAAGTATAGAAGACATCTAAGGCTGAAGCAGCAGCTGCAGCTGCAGTTTTGGAGGGGGCAGGCTAAAAGCACTGCAAGGGTTCCCCAATGGCATATGTCTCCTCCAATGCTTTGGAAAGAACATGTGCACACCAGTGAACCCCACCACCCAATTGTGTGTGGGAACCAGGTAACAGAAAATATTCAAGACCTCCTTTCTGTTGCCACCAGTAGCAACAGTAGAAGCAGAGAAAGAAGAACCTCCCTGTCCACTTCCAAGCTCCTAAGTGGGTACCATCAGCGGTACTCAACCAGGAAGCTCTATAGTAGCAGGTAGCAGCACAAAGGAGGAGTTATTATAGGAGATACCTATAGTAACAGGTAGCAGCACAAAGAAGGTGGTGGCTGCTCTCCACCACCTTCTTGTAAGTCTCCTCGTGGAGTCCTGACTGCTTTGTAAGGGTCAGAAAGAGCTACAGGGGAGGAAGGATGGGAAGCCCATCTGGCTTGCCAGGCAATGGTGGGGAGAGCAGCCCTTGGCTTTCTCAGGCAACACCTGTGGAGCCACCCCTAGGCAGGAAGTATGTGTGTGTATGGGGAAAGGTGATCAATGCACCTGGTGATTGCCAAGCTGTTTCTTACACAAAAATAAGTTCTGTTTCAAATTCCTCATGATCAATCATGCTTGGAAAAAACAGCGCCATAAAAGGCAGTTTTGTGCTCAAAAAGCATGTTATAAGGCAGTGTAAGCGACAGGTGCAATGAGAAGGGGACAAGTTGGTGGGAAACAATTGCACTTCCTCTCCAGCCTCGACAAGCAGGACTGGGGAATACGGAAACGAGTTTCCTGAAAGACATTCCTGGATAAATGCAATTTTCATCAGAACATTTCTGTGGTAAGGTGGAAGCAAACCTCAACTCCAGCAGCAGCCAAAATCCACCTGACGGTTTCCATTCTGCCTCTATCATTGAAGTAGTGGAGCTTGGGTTTCCCAGCCATCTTTGTATGGGTTTGCTCTAGAGCGGTGGTCAGGGAACAGGGGTAAATTACCCCAAATGGGGTAAAAATGGAATTCCTGGGGGTAATGGACAGATAGGAGTATGCCACACCCCCTTTTCCCTCATCCTTCCTTCATGACCAACATTCTCTCTTCTGACCAGTGGGAAGTTCCTCTCATGCTTGATGGATTTCCCTTGCTTCCAATAGGAGATTAGAAGCGGCAAGGTATTTGGCCCCCAATAGGCAGCGCCCCCCTCCCTTCCCAGGCGGCGAAGAAGGCTGTGGTTATTGATCCTGCTGCTGGTAGAGGGAGAAGGAAGCAACAGCAGAGAAAATGGCGGCCGTGGCTGCAACTGCGGCAGTGCCGGGTGATGGGGGAGCTGGCGAGGCCAAGCCTATTCCGGGCAGCGAGGCCGGTGCAGACCCACTCCCGGCTGGTACTCAGGCAGCCGTGGAATCGGCGGTGCTCAATGCCAGGGAAGAGCCCGAACCAGCTCCGGGTGGGGAGGCTGAGAAGCTGCCGCCGTCGCCGCCACCCAAGAGCCCGGCAGGGATGTGAGACGTGCAGGCGTGGGGGAGGATCTGGTGAGCGGCTGAGGTGTGTGTGTGTGTGCGGGCATGTGCCCGCAGGCGTGTGTGTGTGTGTGTGTGTTGAGAGGACTTCTGCGGACGTGCCTCTTTGCTTGTGAGCAGCTAGGGCTCTCCCTGGGTTTGCCTTGCCTTGCTGTCCCAAGGAGTGGGGCAGGTGGGCAAGCGAGCGGGGGGAGGGCTGGGGTGCCTGCGCCTGCTCAGGGAGTCAGGGACACAAAGAGAAGCGGGAGGCAAGGCGAACAGCAGAAAACAAAAATGAAATCAGAACTGCTGTTGCTGGCCTCTGTGTGTGTGTGTGTGTGTGTGTGAGAGAGAGAGAGAGAGAGAGAGAGAGAGAGCGAGAGCGAGAGCGAGAGCCAGCCAACCTGTTGTCAAAAAAACCCTGTTGTAACCCAGAAGGGATGAATCCTATTCTCTCAAGGTTTGCAGGTATACCCAAACTCTTTACGATTTCATATTTACATAGCATTAATTAAGCTCATTAATTAATCAAATAAAAAGTAGTGGGTTCCAATATGTAATTTTTTTTCTTTTGTTCTGGCGGGGGAGGTGGGGTAACATCAAGGGGGTAACGTCGGCGTATCTAAATATATTTTGGGGTAAAAGGTAAAAAAGTTCCCTGACCCCTGCTCTAGAGGGAGTATAAAAAGAGATCATGTTAATATATGAAAAAGTCAATATATGGAAAACCATTATAGTACAGGCAAAGCATCAGAAATGATAAAGCACTCAATTGATGTGTTTAGATCAGTGGGTCCCAACCTGTGGAACTTGGACTATAGGTGGTCCGCCAGACCCTGAAAAGTGGTCTGCGAGGTCTCAGGAAAAAGGATGATTGCCTTTTATCACTTCCAGCATCTTGTCAAGTGAATGTTCTTCCATGGACCTCTAGAGAGGGCCGCAGCCAGCTGCAGCTGAGGGCAGTCCATTCTCAGACCTCTCTGGTAGTCCATGGGAGAGCTACGAATACCAAGTTCTCCAGAACGTTTCATCAGCAAAGCAATGCAGCCCCTTGCAGAGTTAAGCAAAGCAAGAACACACAAAAAGCTGGCTGTTGTGTAAGAAGAGCAGGTGTAAAGGTCCCCGCTCATCCACTTTCTAGCATGAGGAATTCTAGAGAACTCTCACAATTCTGGCCATCTGATTGGTTCTAATCAAGCTGCAACCAGAATTGGCATTGGGATATGTTCTAATGACCCTGCACAGCTACCTATGTGTACAGGAGAGACAGTTAAGAACAAAGTGAATCAGCAAACTAAGAATTGAATAACATTAACAGTACAAGTACTGTACACTACATAGCTAATTTATGAAACGCTAAATTATCTGAAGTATCCCAGGAAGAAAAGTTCAGTGCCAAGGAAAGAAATACTTATGAACTCATCACACAAATCACTTGTAAAGAGCCATCCATCTCCCCTCCCAACCTCAGCCCTCAGAATGCCCCCCACTGTCCCGCATGAGTGACCTGAGAAATTTTCTGTCCTTGAGTACTAGTACCTTGTGGAATTCTTGGACACAGCAGCTTTAGATTCAAGCGGGAGAAAGAACTTGGTGGCCTCAGGGTGATAAAGCTCTGAAGCTCCACCTTGTGACAGGAGGAGCCACCCTATCTACAACAGCAACACCCCTTTCTACACAGGGAGGAAAAAGTATCCCATGTATATTGCCTCTGTATGCATTTTTATCTTCAGCATGGCTACCCTACTAAGGAATCCACAATGAAAAAGGCTTCCTCACATGTGTGACATAGCAAAACAGTTCATCTCAAGCTTGGGGTAAATGTACAGTATATCCAGTGATGTCATTCAGGGGGAACGGACCAGAACGGGCGTTCCGGTTCCTAACGGGCTCCGTGGCTGGTTCCGGGTTCCTGACAAGTGCCAATCAAAAGTGAGTTCCTGTTCCTAAATCATTTGAATGACACCACTGAGTATATCCACGCATTTCTGTGTTTATACAGTCATCCTTACAATTCTCCAGTAACCATGGTCAGGTGACAAACGCTCTGTCAAGTCACAGCCATCGGAAGTTATATCGATCCAGCAGCCCTCACTGCAGCACCCCTGAGCAGCACCCCTCACAGCACCAGAGGGGCTGGTGAACTGGTCACTTGATTTGTCTGCTGGAGCAAAGATCTGGTTTTCATCCATGCGTCAAACAGCACTCAGCAGCTGCTTTTCTCACAGGCACCTGAGAAGCTGAGCTGCCACATTGGTGCTTTGCTGTGTGGCTCTCAGGCAGCTGGGTCCAAACCAGGGGATTAGCATTCTCCTGGAAAGTGCTGGAAAGGCCCTAGCCGAGCTGGAGCAAAGAGCTCGCACTCCATGGAAGAAAACATATACACAATTGGCCCTATCCCTATGCTTTGGTCATTTAAACCCATGCGTGTGAGGGCTGCTCACCAGTGACTCCCACGTTTCTAGAGTTACGGTTCAAGGGTTCTTCTATTTTACCCTATTCATATCATATTTGACACTAGGAGCCTGAGCTGTTCCCATAAAATGGTTCTCTCTGCTCTTTCTGACATCTTCCAGTTACGCTACAAGGTTTCTAGCCAGTAGAGAGCAAAGTTCAGTCTTCTTGCACAGGAACAGGCTCCTTATTTCTTATCTGCTCATGATTGTCCTTGGAGTTGATTGCTTCCTTCAGGCTTACGTGTGCAGTTTTAATAGGCAATTCAAGGGTGGCTACACTCCAGACCAGAATATAAACTAGTCCAGTTTGTTCATTGCCTTCCATCCCACAATGAATTGCTTAAGTCTAATCAAGCTTTCTCTGAACCACCACAAGTCCGTTTATAGTTGTATTTGCTGTATTTGTATTCTCTCATAAAATGGAAATCTTAGGAGACTGTTGGCCCAATTCTATTGAGCCACTGCACCGCCAGGGCTCACGTTCTGGTGGCACTATGATAGTAACACAACTGTCATTCTGTACAGCCTAGCTGCTGCCAAAGCTACATACCAGGGCTGGTAAATAGGTGCAGAGGGTGGGCAATGGAGAGAGGAGGTGGAGGGATGAGGAAGAGTCTGGAGTGAGCAAGAGGTTACTGAGGCTGGGAGGGGATGGTGTTGGCAGCAGCAGCTCTGCCTATTTCGTGTCCCTTGTCCTACATTGGTATGGCTGCATCAGTGTCAGGGTAGTTGCGCTGGATTGGCCTGTGAGTTAAAAGCCTGAGTATCTTAAATTATTAGCAAGCAAGGAGCAGATTAACGGCTTAGGGCCTGATTATTTTGGGCATAACACAGGCGGTGCTCTCGTGCAGAGGCGGATTAAGGGGGGGCAAATCTGTAAGTTTTGCAAGAAGCCTTACCTTGCAGTGGAAATCACTCCTCTCCTGCACCGTTCTAGCCAATCCTCACAGGGAACAGCAACATCTTGGCGTTGCTTACTGGCTGCAGCAGCAAGGGAGAGGAGGGATTTACATGACAGGGTAAGGCTTCTTGCAAAACTTACAGATTTGCCCCCCCCTTAGATCCGCCTCTGCTCTCGTGCCACTCGCTTTACTGTTGTGCAAGGCACCATAAAGCACCTCAAGCGCCAGCGGTAAGCAATTACTGCTGGCATTGGGGTGACACCATTCCAATGCCAGCAACGCCAGCCCCACACAGCCCAGAGGGAGCGCTGCAAGCCAACAAGCAGTGAGTCCACCGGTCACTGGCGTTGCAGCCTTTCCAGGTGGGGCAGGAGGGCATTCTGGGACGGGGGAAGGAGTAGGGCTCTCGCTGCCAGATCCCGACCTCTGTGTAGGGCTGCATGCCTAGCTACTGCTGCGCTCCGAGCGGTCAGGCAGCTTAGGTTTGGGCTGTGTGTTTGGTTTGTTTCTGACTGAGTGTGACCCTCCTGACTAACCTGACTTGCTACACACAGCCTAGCTGAAGCAATTTTTGCCCACATGGTTATGCAAAAATAGACATGACACTCTAGGTCAAATAAATATTCTCGGATTTGCAGCTATTTCTGTTTGATTTAAGTACCGTAGCTCAGCTTATTCTACGAGTCAATCACAGTTGAATCAGAGTGAACCAGTTAAGTCACCTATTACTAATAACTTTTGCTCACATATGACATAAACAATAGGTTTTACTGACACAAGCAAGCAAACAAACAAAACCTGGCATTTCTTTTTTGAAATGCAAGTTCTGATTGTCTAAAAATGCAAATGCTTGTGAGTTTTTGATGCCAAATGGTTTCATATCAGCATTCAATCACAAGAAAGGCTGCAGTAACAGGCTTGGTAGTCTCTGAGGGTGCAATCCTAACCAATTTTCCAGCATTGGGGTAATGGAGCAAACATTCCCTTACCTTGAGGAGGTCTTTGGGACTGCCCACCCCCAACTGCAGGATGCAGCACAGCTATCTATGTGCTGGAAAGTTGCTTAGGATTGCACCCTAAGTCTCTGTGTACCCCAGATGGAAACTTGTGCTTTATATTAGTGTGCTAAGAGAACTTGACCTCGAGAATTGCAAATATCAACAATATTCTCTTCAATGGCTGGCCTTGTGCCAACCACATCACTCAGGGCCAGACCTGATGTGGCATGAATTGCATCACTGACCCTTGTGCTTAGATTTTTTTAAATAGTGAAAAGCAGCTGGGGTGGGGAATTGGGATTGGGACAATGGTGGGGGGAAGCTTCTTAACCCTTTACCTCCATGCCACAATCCTGATGAAATTGATCTCCCTGTAGTTGCTTGTTGCCTTCAGAGGGAGGTTGCTGGCACCAAAACTCTCCCCCTTTACTCTCTTCTAGATTTCCCTCCCCCAGTTCCTCCTTTTTAGTTGTAAGCAACGATGCCAACGATGGGATGAATGCTGCATCCAGCAAGAGCCTCAGTTCTCCCCACCTGTGAAATAGGAGCATTCAGTGGTTGCCTTTCAGCACACCCTTGTGTGGCTCTGCTAGCCAATACTGGAGTTTTGACTGAGTTAGAATGTCTGATCTGCAGTGCCTCAGGTCTAGATGTGCACTCCTAGATAGAGGGCATTATGATACCTGTTTCATGGGGAGTAGTAGCTACAGGCATGCCCCAGTATCCACTGGGGTTCTGTTCCAGACTCCATTGTGAATACCTGAAACCATGTATATTGGGGACACCTTTTTAAAGACAGGGGAACATCCGTGAATTTGCTGCAAAAAGGTAAAAAAAGAGATTTATTTAATATTCCCTTATTCTTTTAATAGACTTCATAGTATCCATAGATAACTGAACCTGTGGATACTGAATCAGTGGATACTGGGGCAAACCTGTAATTGGCTCCACTTCGATCCACTGTTTTGTACCTGGTGGAGCTGGGGTTTCCCTCCTTTTGGGTCTCAGTGGAACTTGGATGCTCACTGCAGTGACCCTCCCCTGGCCACAGACCATGGGGGAGGGGGGGGAGCTGTCAGATCTGTGTCTGATTAACATCCATGAAAAAGCTGTCCATTCTCAGCAAGCCTGTTTTAGCATAAAGGTAAAGGTTTCCCCATGTATGACTGAATGGTCTAGTCGGGACAGACCATAGTAATAGCGGGCAGTGCTCATCTCCCTTTCTAAGCCTGTAGAGCTGGCGTTTGTTCAAGCTTCCGTGGTCATGTGGCCGGCATGACTATACGCCGTAGCGCACGGAATGCATTCCCTTCCCACCGAAGTGGTCCCTATTTATCTACTCGCATTTTTAGGGGCTTTCGAACTGCTAGGTTGGCAGGAGCTGGGACAAGCGACTGGAGCTCACTCTGTTCTGTGTTGTTGTTGCTGCTGCTGCTGCTGTTGTACTTTGCCTTTCTCCTCCCCTTCCAAGTTTTATTTCCTTTGGTGGCGTTGCTGCTACTCTTGGGGGCAACTTCCATCTACAGAAATAAAACTTATAAGGGGGAGGTGAGAGAAAGGCAATGCAAAGAACAGCAATACAGAACAGGAATTCTCAGTCCCGCGGGGGAGGCCAGGCTGATTTTAAAACTACTTCTCGCCCAAGAGAAACAGCAACCCCATCAATGGAAATGCAGACCAACTGTAGGGAAGACAGATCTCAATTGTGCCCACTGCTTCCCCGCAACCCTTTTTCGCTCTGTCTTCTTCCTCCCCCACCCACCGAAACACAAAACCATTTTTCTCACTCACTCAGATCGGCACCAGCTTTGAAAAGAAACAGCTCCGCCGCTTCTATTTCGAGCACGAACAAAGAAGTAAAGGGGGCGTGGAGAAACAGAGCGAACCAATCAATAGCAGAGTGCTTACCGTAATTTGCATTTTGCTCAAAACTTTTTGGGAACACACTCTTGGGGGGGGGGTGAAGGGCACAAGAATCTCTTCTGTTTCTGAAAGTTGGTGTGTTAACCATTTTAGTAAGAAATCATGAGCCACTTACTCAGAGAGCTCGGTGCCACCCGAACTCTGATGCAATAGAGTGGAGAGAGCTTTATGTAAACATTTGGCATATCCTTCCTTTGAATGTGAGGGTGATGTGGCTGTGACATTTGTTCCCCATTGGTTGGCAGGGTTGTATCGGCCACACACCCCTAGCAATGCCCCTACAAAAATACATAAGCTGCAGAGTATTTTATTCCATTGTAATAAATGTATTGTCCGCATAGTACAGACATTTCCACGTCATAAATCTTGCTGTTTTGTGATTGCCACTGTGCAGATTTCGGTTGTTCCTGCTTATGGTAGCCCTTACAATGATCTTAAATAGGCTGCTCCATCTCAATATCGGCACTTCGTTGGTTGCGACACAATAGTGGGGGCCATCATTGAAGTGTACAGTTCAGTGGAATGCTTTAATGGCCTCTGCAGCTGTTTTTGCATCCGTGGGTGGTTTTCTTGGGCTACCAGGCTGTAGGAATTTCTTGATCGTGGGGACATTGCTCATTCGTTCTTTAAAAGCCTAAAAATGTGAGATAGGCAGACTTGAAGAATAGGGATATAACTACTTGCATGAATGAACCTTGAATATGTGTTACCTGTACACTGTTTATAGTTCATTCCTTAACAACTTTATCCACAGATGTGGGCCTCATGAGTCCTGTAGCCTTTGCACAATAACCCTTCACATCACTGTTCCAAATCAGTGTAAGCCAGATACATTCTGGCTGGCGCCAGATCCAGGTAGTGGGCTGTGGTTTGGATCCAGCTGCTCACAATAAGCTCTTTTCAAGCTCTGGGAACTGGTACCATTGGAGTACCTGGGGGGGTGGGTCAAGGGTGCAAATGCCCACAAGCACCATGTGCAGACAGCAGCATGTTGCCATCCCCTATCCTCACAGGACTGACCCCTGTGGTACACACTAGAATGTAGGCTCTGGCCGCCCGCCCCTTTAATTTTAAAACAAACAAAGCTATCAGCCAGCTTTGGTTTGAAAAAAGGTGTACCCTGAGGATTGCTGCCATCTCCCCTTTTTAAAGGGAAAAAGGGGGCTGCCTTCAGAGCAGCATGGTTCTAGACCACGCTGCCCTGAGGGCAGCTGCCTTCTTCCTGTTAAAGAAGGGGTGGTGACAGCTGCTGCCCTCAGGAGAGCGCAATAATTCAGTGAGGTCACCACAACTCTTCCTGGTCCGGGGCACAAGGGAGGCCAGGACTGCTACTGACCTTCACTATAAATTTGAACTAAATAAGAAATATTACAATGGCGTCCTATGACTACCTGGAAAAAGTGAAGGCAACACTAAACTTCCTGAAGCTTGACTTGAGTGCTCAGGGAAAAACAGAAGCGGCCACCTGACTCATTATTTTCTCTGGGGTGTCACTACCCTCAGTGTGCTGCGATTTTGTTGTTGATATGGCTGGAGAGCATGAAGCAGCTCACGAAAACCTTGTGAGGCTGCTGTCCTGGACAACACTTGGCCAGGCCTCAGAGGGGCAGGTTGCTTACCTTTAAAAGAGGGAATTTGGAAACAGTGCCAGCCTTCACCTCTTCTACCATTAAAATGGTTTCAAGCAATTGAATATCTGCTCTGCTCATTACATTTCCAACGAGAAAGTTCTGCCCATGATCTTTGAGAACCTATAATACAGGAAACAGCTTAGTGAGCATACAGTTCTCTAGGTCAGGGATTCCCAGACTCAGGCCTGCAGGGCACATCCCTCCAGCAGCATCAGCTGGCCCACAGCTGACCACTTGCTCAGTGGCATGGATGAGGGGAACAGCAAACAGGGGGAGGAGCCAGGGCACAGGGATGAAGTACAAGAGGTCACGGGAACAGGAGGCGGCAAATGAAGGAAGGGGAAAAGGGGGAAATGAAGGAAGGGGAAATCTGCGTCTTGAACAGATTGTCCGTCTCAAGAGTGAGTCCCGTTCTAAAAAGCTTGAGAACCACTGTATTACAGCAATTATGATCAGTATGATCAAGAATGTTACCAATGGTTACAATTGTCAATTATTGTGGTTCAGTGATGCCCTCCTTAAAACATGTTGCCAGTTTAAGTAGCTGTCTTATGCACACTTATCTGGGAATAATATAAGCTTCATTGAACAGAATGGGGTTTAGTTTTGAGTAAATATGCATCGGGTTGTGCTTTCAGTTGCTTCCTGACCTCATACCTTTTCAAAGACTGGAAAGTATCGGGTGGTAGCTCTTTCGAAGACCAATTCTTCCTCCTTCTCTCTTGTGTCGGCTGGTTTGAAAGGTATCATCATAATAATTTCATTTAAATCCATAGTAGCTTCACAATACATATCAATTCTGAAAAGAAGACAGTGTTGGCATTAGTCTGGGCAGTGGATTAGTAGCATAGAGCTTGCTCTTTTAAGTTCAACATGCTCCAGATTCAATACAAGACCAAAAAACCTACTACTTCAAGTATTTTTTTCCCATTAAGTTATAATTTTATAATTATGAACTAAATCTAACAGCACCTAGTGGTTTGCATCAGCCCAAGGGAGGGCGGAGGGCAGGATGGTGCAGCCCAAGAAAAAGGAGCACTAAAACAGGAACAACCAAACAGCAGTAATAAAACTAATCTCACAGTCCACTGATTTTAGCCTGATAGACCAGTGTTTCTCAAACTGTGGCCAGGACCCACTTGATGGGTCATGCCTCGATTTTTGAAGTTCCAGAAGAGCTTCCAAAGAAAACATGGGTGGTGGAAAAATCAGATAATTAATTGCCTCAAGCCCTGAAGCTATTCAAAAATCAGATAGCAGCTAACTGCCCTACAAAGAGCTGAGCTCCTGCAATTTACAAGCTTGTGTAAATATGTGGAGATAAATGTCTGAGCTTCATTTTTCTGGTGTCCTTTTGTCCAAGTCCATCAATGACAGGTAGTTGAGGGCAGGTGAAAGCTGGGTAAAATAACTAAGCCCCTCAAGCCTTGAGGCTGTTTAAGGCTGCCTCATTACAAGAAATGGATGAAGGTTTTTTTTGCAAATAATATATTACTTGTAAAAAAAAAAAAGTTGGTCTGAGTTCAAAAATTTTTGAGAACCACTGTTCTAGACCACTAAAATGTTGCAAAAAAGTTTTGTAGAATTATACTGCAAATGAATGTGTACCAGTCCTGGCCAAGTGGATTAATAGCAGTCATTTAGAAAGAAAAGAAAAAAAGAATGAGGACAAAGCTATGCTTTCCTTTCAATTAAGGGTTGCCTTCAAGGAAGATATATTATTATTACTTCTAATGAGCCTCTTTACAGGGGCTGAGGTGTAAAAGGATAAGCTACATTTTTATTGTACATTTCACTGAATTAGTTCACATTGCTTCACCCTGAATTTTTCCAAAATGTGCTGACTCATAATGTCTTAGCAGTTTGTATGATAAACTAAGGCAGTGTTATTAAAACTGTGGGTCGGGACCCACTTGATGGGTCGCAACCTGATATCAGATGGGTCGTGGAAAGCTGTGATCTTAGAAGCTTCAGACCGTACTCTTGTTATATTCCTTTTGTGAGTGTTAACAGTTTGGATTTTTGAGTGAGGTTTTTTAAAATTTTGTTTTTAGATCAGTGCTTTTACATCATATTTTGTCCTAATCTTGCTTTCTGTCAGGGATGTTTCATGGTTGTGCAATTATGCAGTCCAAAATGCCAATTTACATTTCAGGAGTGTCATTTTATTATGTTACAATGACAACACTTCCTGCTTGATGATGTCACTTCCTGCCACAACATCATTTCCAGGTTAATGACATCACTTTTGGTGGGTCCTGACACGAGTGCCCTTCTAAAAAGTGGGTCACATTCTAAAAAGTTTGAATACCACTGAACTAAGGAATTGCTTCTTGCAATAGTGTAGAAAAGTTGAGAACTATGTATTAAAGGCCAAACATAGAAATGGTACAGTACAATGCTCTCTCCTTGAGGTCCTTCCCATAGAGATTGTGTTTTGCTGCAATGTAGTTGAGAATAGCTCGGGACTGCACCATCTTCATGCCATCAATTTCCACCATAGGCACTTGCTGAAAGAGCAGGACTCCATCTTGAAAAAGAAGATGAAAAATATAGTCCTTTACTTCAAAATCATCACCACCACATAAGGAATGTCCCACAATACTTGTTCCAAAGTTGAGTTCAGAACTCAACTAGTGCTGGTTCAACTGGCAAAATTGCTAGCCCACCATTAAGAACGACATTCCACTAGTGGGCCAGCACATCCACAGGTAAGCAGTGGGGATCCTATCCATTGGAGCTGGTTAGGCAGTGGAGGGGGCAAGGGTGGGCATAACAGGGCAGAGAACAGATGGACTGGGGCAGGGATTGGAGGCTCGGGGGACATGGCGGAAATATTGGTCGTGATAGCTCCACTGAAATCCTCTGCTCGTTTAGGACCAAACACACACCTTTACTTTTACTTGGACTTTCTCCAGCTGGCACAAGTCCAGGTAGGCCTGCCTGACGCCCATGTGGGAGTGGAGTCAGATAAGTAAAATAAACGTTTACTTCCCTCTCTTCCCTCTCATGGTCTCTCTGACCAACCCAGAATGCAGCAGAACACCTGCCAGTTCAGCTGCACCCTGCAGGCAACTTTTCATCCAAAGTAGGCCCTAATTCTCAGAAGACCTAATTGACCTCTCAAAAAGAGAGGCCTTGCTGAAGGATACCTGAGTAGGAACTTTTCATTCCTTCCCATTTAACGCTAGAACATAGAGCTGAGACTCTTCAGAGCACAGTGCAAAACTGGTGTGGAGCAAGTTCCACCAAAAGCAAATTGGCTAATTACTTTCCACAGAGGTTCAGCTGTCCTTTGTATGTGCTGTACAAGGCCTCCAAGTGGCAATCCTGCTCTGTAAGAACCAAAGGGAATTTTGCCTCTAACATACAGCACCATCCTAGAAGAGGCCCAACTAACCTGGCTGGCACAGAGGAGGAATGAGGGGGGTGGGTGGGGGGGTGGGTGGGAGGGAGAGCATTTCTTGGTTCATGGTGGGCGGTTGGCAGGTGTGCCAGCCTGGGAGGTGGACGGGCTTGGGATTCAGCCATAAGGCCAAAACCTAAGCCCAATCCCTAGGCTGCGTGGCCCCAATTTGGGCTGCACAGTCTCCTCAGATCTGCGCCTGCTATTTAGGAGGACAGATCCAAGGAGCCCATAAGGGAGGCTGGCACCCTTGCCCTTGCCATAGGCCGCACTGGCATGATTCTGCTATCTGTTTAATCATAGCCTAATGTTACAATCCTCTGCATAGTTCCTTGGAACAGTCCAATACTGAATTCTATATTAGTATAATCACAAATTCAATGACAGAAATATAAAGCATTCAAAAGCCTTACTTACCCTGCCTTAGCTTTTCCAGATCTGCCTTTGATGAAATGAATTGTTCTTCATACTAGAGAGAGAGAGAGAGAGAGAGAGAGAGAGAGAGAGAGAGAGAGAGAGAGAGAGA
>JAJKFI010000012.1:16619556-16655371 GCA_029204185.1 Lerista edwardsae | reverse complement strand
GGGGGGGGGGATCACCAAAAACACACACCCCTACCTACAGCTTGAGAACCTTTTTGTTCTCTTTGTTACCTTCACCTTGGTTTTAAAAGATTATACTGGAAGGGGAAGCACTTGTGAACTTGATGAGTTTTAGAGATCTAAAAGCCAATGAAGCTCAGCTTTCTGCCTGTCTATTTGTAACTATACTGTAGTTGTGATAAGTGCACATCACACGTGACAATCTAGGCATGAATAAAATTAAGTGAAACATAGGAACAAAAGAAAAGCCCCCCTGGATCTGCCAAAGGGTCTTCTAATCCAGCATCTAACCCACAAGCACAAGAAAAAGCCCACATCTATCTTGCCATTGCTCCCCTGCAATTGATATTCAGAGACTTACAGTCACCGAACTTCAACCATCTGAAGTTACTAGACTTCTTAAGGAAAACCAAGAACACAGACCTCAATACCTGCTGCTGCTAAGAGCCAGCGAACAGATTCCATTCTCCCTCTCATATTGAAATAGTAAAGTTTTGGTTTCCGAGCCATGGAGTTCGAGTGTTAGGTATTCTGAAAAGCAAAGCAAAAAGAACACAGACATGTCAGCAGTTAGGGGAAGATGGAAAGTCATGTCTGTATGCATGCTTGCCACTTTTTCTTCTGTGCCGTTTACAGCCGCTTAACAAGAACAATTCACCAAGTAAAAAGGAAAACTTTCCCAAAGTTGGAGAAAGCATCATCTGCACATTTCTGCTATGAAGGAATGTGGGGGGAGTGGCAACAGCAGCTGTCTCCCTCTTGATCTCTCACAATCACATGCAAGCACATACAAATTCAACGTTCTGCATGACATACTAATGCGAGATGTATTTAGCTAATGCCAACATAGTTATTGTATTTCATTCCTCACCCCACCACCACCCCACGTAGGCTTCAACTCATTCAATAAGACCTTCAGTTACTTAATCCTCCAGTTACTAATTCTCTCCAAGTCCAAGCAGGCACCAGGCAGGCCGTCCTTCTTGTGATTGCATAAGAAACTTTGCCAAAAGTGTTTCAAGTGTTTCAGAAACTCCACCCATAAAGGCTTCCCAGTTATGCAAAGTACATTAATGTCTCCCTCTGCTGCAATGAATCAAATGCAATTTTCACAAGCTTTGCTGTTCCTACAGGTCATGTGCATGCAAAACCATGCAATTCAATTTTTAAAAGGGCTCTTTTCTGCTCTCTATCCTCAATTAACAGTATTCACACCCATGTGCAAAGAGTGAGAAAGGCAATCAAAAAGGACTTCTTAATATTATATGTGAAAAATATCTTAAAACTTTCACCTTAGTAAGTTTTAGTATCTTAAAACTTAAAAAATATCTTTAAAATATCCAGCCTTTCAGGCAATGTGATATCTGGCTCAGGAGACCTTAAGCATCAAAATACAGATTCATCAGGTTTTGAGCCTATGGGCGGAATCTCATTTCTATTTATTTTTTTAAAAAAATTATAAGTATTTCTAATTCTAAATATTTCTAAAAAATAACAACAACAACTCCTAGTCATTCCCAATGAACATTCCTTTGGGTGCAATCCTATACAACTTTCCAGCACTGGAGCAAGGGCAATGCAATTCTGATGAAAGGGAACAAACATTCCCTTACCTTGAGGAGGCCTCCATGACTGCACCCACCCCCAAACTGCAGGATGCAGCACATGCCCCATTGGCACAGCTGTGTCAGTGCTGGAAAGTTGGTTAGGATCAAGCCCTTACTTCCCTTACGAGCCCTTACTTGCAAATATTGGGGAAAGAGAATTACAAGTCTTCTGTGTACAAGATTATGTTATTATTGGTACTAATAATCTTATTCTCCAGTAGGTCCACCACCCAGAACACTACTGTTTTCAACTCAGTGCTCAGAATTGTAATTTTGGTTAGCAAAACAACAACAACAACAACAACAACAAGGGGGGTGTGTGTGTGTGTGTGTGTGTGGCATATAGTGATGGAATGAGAAGGCACACCAGATGCTAATTGGTGCCTCTATTTCTTTCACACCTTCAAGTGGGCTTGACTGAATGCTTTTGTGGCCCTTTCCCCTTTATCATGACGGCTGGAGGCAGGCCTGGCCCAAGTTGCACCAGCACCA
Organism: Lerista edwardsae; assembly: GCA_029204185.1. Lineage (NCBI taxonomy): Eukaryota > Metazoa > Chordata > Lepidosauria > Squamata > Scincidae > Lerista > Lerista edwardsae. The sequence continues at coordinate 16,653,254 of JAJKFI010000012.1, read as the reverse complement.
GAAGCAGTGCTCATGTCCTGCCCACATTTTCTTCTCTCCGATGTGCATCAGCATGCATACCACATCTCTCTCCAGCCCGGAGAACCACCTCCTCCCTCTCCCAAATTCATCAACTCACCATTTCTATACTGGCGAGGCACGGAGCAGAACTATCAGGGGAAGGATGGTAGACCTACTACATCTCCCCCCTCCCAGTGCTGCCTCCACAATCTTTGGTCGCAGTGCTGAAGGAGGAGGCACGCTGCCCTCTCCTCCTCATGCATGCTCTTCTTGATCACAAGTGAGTTGAGCTGGTGATGAGCATGGGGCATTCCTCCTCTTCCCCCCCCCCCCATTTGATGTAGTGCTCATCCTGCGGCTTCAAGCAATTGCTTCATTCAGCTTCATGGGTGGGACAATCCTAGCGGGAGGGGAGCTTCAATTTCCAGCTGTTCTACCTTTCAAGAATTTCTATTCCAATCACTCTGTAACTGCTTTAGGGCGAAATCCTAACCTGGTGTTAGGCCAGCACAATTAGGGCAGCAAAATTTGGCTGGCACAAGAGACACCGTAAAGTATGTTTGGACCACTCTGAGAGTCAGAGAGGCCGGCACACAGATGTGGGCCATCCTCCCTGACTCAGAATCTGCCACCCTCTCAAGCCCCTGCCATTTGCTGCTGATGCTGTCAAGGTGGAAAGAGCTAAATAGATGGTTTAGAGTAATGCAGAGAGAGAAAATCCAGGCTCCCAGTGAGTGGTATAATTTACACTTGTGAAATGAGAACAGGCAGTGAAGTGGCCTTCAAATGCAGATAACATCTAGGCTACAGTTGGGAGAATAAATTAGGCAAAAGAGGCTCTGGTGGGAACATTCTTGAAGAAGAGATATCATAAAAGACTAGATTATGTGCACCTGGGTTAGAACTGCTGATTGCCTCTCTACGTGACTTAAAAGAGATTGGTCAAATTAAGAAGATTCAAGTGAATACAGTAAAATGATTGGTAAAGGCCCTTGTGGGCTCCAATAAAACCTTCTATAATTGGAAAAAGATTCTTTGTCGGTGACCGACCCTCATCATGGGCCAGGAGGGTGTAGTTGCGACAGCTTAGAAATATGTGAGTGCCGAAGAAGCCTTGCTACCCAAACCCAAGGATGGTGAGAGAGACTTAATTAAGTCAGAATAGTTTTTATTGATTTATCTTGTGTGTGTTGTCCAAAGGAGAGTCTTGAGAAAGCTCCACTATTTGTATTGGGAGTGATTTTCCTTCCTGTAATGTATTTGAATAAATGTTACTGCTGTTATGCAATTGATTTGTGATTTCTTTCATGGGAATAGCATGTTAACGTTCCTTAGAGAGAGTACCCAAGGCTGAGGTTTGGCAGAAGCAGCCAGCTGGACTCAGTTTAAGAAGGGAGCTGGGCCGGTGTAGTCATATCCTGGAGAGACAGGCTGAACTTGTAAGAGGGCTCAAGGGCTCAGAGTTCGGTGTAAGGCTGAGTTCTTGCTAACCCGGTCACAGATGCCATCTGCATTACCTTACCTAATGGATGGGCTGCCCTTGTGTGAGGGATGAACCCAGGCCAGGCCCTGCCAGATCTCTGCTCTAAGGGTAATCATAAAGCTTAGCCATAGCTTCGGTGAAACAGATGGTCCTGCAGAACAAGCAAAGCAGGCAGTCTGAAAAACAACCTCTGATTCAGAAGCTCTCTAGCTTTTTCAGTAGTCAAAGAGTAATAATTTACATTTAAGTTGTCTATGCCCTATGTGAATAACGTTGTATTACGTTTTAAGGGGACAGTACCTCTGCTGCCGCCCCCACTGCTCGTTTTTGGGGAGATAATAAATGCTGTGGACTCCTGTGTGATCTTGAAGAAAAGTTTCTAAAACAGTGCCTTGTCCCAGTTCTGTACCACTCTGCAAACTCACACCTTAAAGCCACCAAGACCACAGCCAGTATTTGTATAGCGCATGTTAACACAAGGGGCACTTTTTGCTAACACGCTCATCTTACATTATATTACACTTCCAAGTAAGTAAGTCTGTCACACACCCCTACTAGCAAAGGCTATGAAGACTAGAAAAGATATCTGGACTTGCTGCTGCCATCTAGTGGATCACCTTGTGTTGTAACAGTTTTGTCCAAAAAGTTACAGGCCACTAAAAAGGCAAAGGTTTCCACACGACCAAATGGTCTAGTCGTGACTGACTGTAGGGGGCGCTGCTCATCTCCATTTCTAAGCCTGTAGAGCCGGCATTTGTCCTGAGGACAAGCTTCTGTGGTCATGTGGCCAGCGTTACTATACGCCATAGAGCACAGAATGCCGTTCCCTTCCCACCGAAGTGGTCCCTATTTATCTACTTGCATATTTAGGTGTTTTCGAACTGCTAGGTTGGCAGAAGCTAGGACAAGCGACGGGCGCTCACTCTGTTGCGCAGTCGTGAACTCCCAACCTTGCAGTCAGAAAGTCTAGCAGCAGCGGATTAACCCGCTGCGCCACCACGTCCCACTTACAGGCCACTACTTGCCCCTCATTACTGACTTCGGTGTCTACTGCAACACACTCAATTTCTATGTTGTGGCTGAACAAGCATGGGAATGTGGAGTGAGAGCCTGCATCTGTGAAGTACCTGGGGCTGTGCGGAGGATCTAATATAAGCAAACTGGGCATGTTTGGACTTAAAGGACATCTTTGAAATTTTTGTTCATGACACTGTTTCTTTAATAGCAAATAAATGTTGTTGCAGGCAGACTGCTACCCAGACATGGAAGTTGTTTTCCTTAAATGAGGAGTGCAAGCCAAAACTTCATAGAAAAAAGAACCCTAATCTCAAGACACTGAAACTAGCCCTTGGTCTTGACCCAAAGGTTACAGGCTTCCAGTTGTTCTACCTTCCAGTAGGTACAATCACTGTTGAACCAGTGACACAATGCAGTTAAAAGCACAGAATGATATTATTAGGTATTGTATAGGTCATAGGAACTTGATTAATAAATATCATTGTTAAGCTACCAGTCAATGCTGGAGGAGGGGACTCCAGCAACAAAATGAACCTTCATACAAATCATATGACAATTACACGCTCACATATTTTTCAGGGCATCATTCATTGTGAAAAAACTGCAGTTGGAAATAGGGTTCCATGTTACACACATAGGTGCACGATTACAGCAAGCTGCATAAAGATTTCTTTTTCTACCTCACTCTCTTCTACGTTTAAGGAAAGCACTATGTGCAAGGCATGCCAAAACATACCAAAAACACTCTGGCCCCAAAACAACAAAAAGTTGAAACTTGGCATTAGCTGCCCACTGTCCCCCAGACAAAGTTGTCTTTATATTTTTAAAACTGGAAGACTGAAACCATTGGAAAGTGTTACAGACTTCACTGAGAAATTTGGCTAACAGTTGAAATAATAAGCACTTTTTTGGTTTCTTTTACAAACTCTGCATTGTAGAGATGGTTATACTTCCTGCATCCGGGATTGGCTTGGTCAGACAGCAGTCAAGGCCCCATTTGCCCAAAGTCAAGGCCAATGAAGTCTGCCCTGCATTAGGGAACAGTGGCACAAGTTACTCAATTTGGCTGCCTTTTTCTGCTTCCTCATACGAGTATTAACTGAGCTTTCTCGGAGACCATTCATGAAGGTGAGGGAGGAGACTGCTAAATGCCGCCTTGGGTGCCCATGGGGTATAAATTAAATAAATAATAATAAACGCTGATAAATCTCTCCTTTCCATACCAAGAGGGAGTAATCATTGCCCCCCCCCCAGCATGCTCAAACTTGGAGAGAATTCAGTTTTCCTGCCTGTCCAGGCATAGAAAGGTGAGGGGAACAAGCTCTGGGGGAAAGTAGCATACTATGTTTGCATGCACAGGCATTCTGGGAGGCCAGCACAGGATGTTTCTTGAGGGGTTCCCCAAAACCTGGCACCAGTTTTGTAGTTTACCATGCATAACAGTTAGCAATGTGTGAATCCAATAAGTAGGGGTGGGGTTTTTTGGTGATATTTTTTCCAAAATTTCTTGATTAAAATAGCAAATTGCAGTGTTATGTGTTGTCAGTCAAATTTTTATTGTAAATTGTACAAACAGTGCAATAAATAAGGGTGAATGGCCCTACAAAGGCAAGCAATTACTGGCACGCACACCCCAGCCCAAAATAACCTGCTCAAAAATTCCCAAACTGCACTCTGATTGCTGCTTGAAGTGTCAAGAAACTGCGACTTACTACTTCCACATTCCATGAAAGTCATCCCAGTGTGCACTGTGAACCATGAACATGCATGTTTAAGCAAGCTTCCTATTTCTGCCACTCCTCCTCCTGATCCCTTACTGAAAACTATTTGTGTATTCCTCAAAACTGTGTCAAAAAAATCAACAAAAGGTGTTATTTTTGTGAAATTGATCTAAATTTGTGTTAAACTCTGTCAAAATAAGCAACAGCAGTGTTTTTTCACATTTTGACCTAAATTCCGTTTTATGTAGCGTTTTCAGTAGAAAATCTTATTATTTAGCATTCTGTGTTGATCACCAAAAAAACCCCATCCATACCAATAAGTTGCTGAAATTTCAGAAACATTAGAAACCAAGCTGTGAAGGTACTTTAGGAAAGCAAGGTTTTCTCTCTTCGAAGTTCCTACCAGAAGCTCCTTCCCAAATGTTTTCAGTTGAAACTGTTCATTGGGAATGTTACAAGCCAATAGCCACCAGATGGAAGCAATCAAGTGTTGAAAAAACTTCCTGGTGGGCAGCATTTAACCTTTCTTAAACCAAGGTCTTTTTGCTTGCTTGAACACAAACAAGGAAGCTACTTCTTATAGTGCACCAACATACTTTCACTACCTCTGATCCAGCATCAACAGCCTGTCTTGCATTTAATATACCAGGTAGGGCTCCTACTCTTGTAACTAACAACAGAGTTAGGGCAGTTCACATAATACAACAATAGTGAAAGCACTGCCTGAACCCCAGACCTAAGCACATCTAGCACATCCCATGTAAATCACCACTTTAAAAGATGCCTCTTTGCCCTGTTAGCATGCACATTCACCTTTAGCCAAAGAGTCATCTATTAGGACAGAGCTCTGGTCGAAGGCCTTACATCATATCTAGATACTTGCACAAAGATTCAAAATGAGAAAAAAATAGCCTCAGTGATGCAATACTTTTATGCCTGTTTGTAGCATTGGCGTATAGTGGAAGGATAATGCCCTCTGAAATAAGTCATATACCAAGGGGTATATGCATGGATCTTGTGGTTAGCACACTGTATGCAACCGTAGCAAGAATGAGCACATTTGCACCAAATTTGGCCATGTTTTCCGTCGTTTTTAAGATATTAAATCTGTACATCTGGCCAGATCAGCAGAAATTCTTGAATGAGAATACCAAAGCAGTCTATAAACTGCATTGCAGTTATTCTGAAAACAGTTCAAGGATCTATACAGTGCATACACTTTAACTGTGAATCTGCTTCATAAATGATTGAGGAAAAAAACTCATTTTAGAGACTAAGGTAGATGATTAGAAGTAGCTTTATTAAGAACAGAAAGTAGTAAATATGCCAGGTTGTGGTAGAAAGAGTGAATAAGAGTAAGGCATAACTGAATATTATAAATATTAGATTCAGTATAATAGGATGTAAACATTTTATCTGAAACCTAGTTAAGTAGTTTTGTCCTTGCTATTTCTAAACAGATTTTGACTTCACAGTAATGCACTTGCAGACAAAACTTACTAATGGTTTCGTACATTTTCTGCCACCTTTGCTGTCTGAACTTCCAGCTATCAGTGGAGAAGAAAGGATGAAACATAGAACCTTTAATGCATATGTTTTGCCCTGTTTTACAGCAAGTCCTTTTTGTTGGCAGAACATGCTGCTGGGCAGAAAAGCATTACCCAAGCTTCAATTAACACCGGTTTTATTTATCTAGCTGAATAAAAAAATATTGTTTCACCAATGAAGCACACTACCCAAATAACTCTTCAAATGAAAATTTCTTGTTATATTGGAAGTAGCTATTTTGATTCATAATGAGATTTTGTATATGGGATTCTTTGCTAGACTACAATCAACTCCAGCAATCCATTCATCCATGTGTTTTACAGCAATAAACCTTTCCCAGTTATGATTATGCACCACTAGCTGTAGTTGTGTTGAGCTTGACAGAGCTATTTTAAACAGCGGCTCCTGCTTTCAGCTTCACATTCTTATACATGTAGAGAACATTTTTCACAGACTCCACATATTTTTCATCAGGCAAAGGTTTCCGCTGGCCTCCTGGTTCCAGAAACTTCTTAACTGTGGGAAGATTACTGATCCTTTCTTTAAAAGACTAAGGAGAGGAAGAAAAAAGTCAGACATGAAAATACGGAACCACAACACTTTAGAAGTAGTACACATTGTCCATTTGTGGAACTTGCCTAAAAAGATGTATAGCCCAATAACATAATCAGCATCTAGAGCACCAGGTGTCACTTTAGCTGCATCCCAACAATAGTAATAGAATGTATTTTCAGAAAATGTATTTTAACATGCAGATCTCATGCGTTTACTCTGGTTTGAATACTGATAGGATCTCGGGCAGCAGGATCATCAAGGGTTCACTGTGAGTGCAATTCACTAGCATAACTAGGAGGTGGAGGGGGTACAGGGCCCTGGGCAGCACACCTGGGGAGAGCATCCACTGCCCCCACTATGCAAAGGTATCGCTGCACACACACCCTCGCGGCCACTCTGAGCAGCTGCATGTTTCTTTTGCTGGGAAAAATGTGAAAGCATCCGCTGGCTGCTCAAAGTGGCGTGCAACCGCTCTGAGTGGCTGCAAGGGGGCTGCTCCCCTCACAGCTACTTAAAGCAGTTGTGCGCTGCTCTGAGTGGCAACTTGCTTCTTTCACATTTTTTTCTTTCCCAAGTAAAGAGAGAAAAAAAGCAAGTGGCTGCCAAGAGCAGTATGCAATCTCTCCAAGCATACCAGAAATAACTGCAGAGATGTCATCACCTCCTTGCAATGGGTCAGACGGCATGGCCCCAGGCACAAGAAGACCCAGGTGCCCCACTGGCGCATCTGCTATGAATGAGTCTTACCCTCAAGATGCTATTTCAGAATTCAGCAAGGGAAGGCAATGCTGAGCTATTCAAGTCACAGAACTAGCACATACAGACACTCAAGGCACTTGGAATGAAGCTCCAAGTTTATAGTGTGGGTTATACCTTAATTCGTGCAAGTGAAAGGAGCTTGCACAGCTAAATAGGGCATAAATTCATTCAGCCGACAGGCTACCAAGGATATGTCTGATTAACTAAAAGTTATTTGCTCTATCCCAGGTAGAAACTATATTCTCAATTTGCCAACAATGAGCAACTGTGCAACTTGCTCTAATACAAACCATTATCATTTCCTTTTCAAGCAACAACTACTTAGCCACATCCAAAGTAGAGGAGCCATTCAAAACAGGACTTCTCCCAGAGTCATCCATTCAATAATAGTCAAGGAGAGACTACAGGCAGGAATGTTACATATGGTTCTAACCTAAGTATTTTTTGCTCAGGCACAGCCTCCTTCTGCCAGCTAGTGCACCAAACTGTACAATTTTAAATATAGTCAAATTTTCCATGAAGCCACTTCCTTTCGTTGTTGGTTCATTATAGTGCTCTTTGTCCTAGCACAGTGCTTCCCAAACGTTTTTAGCACTGGGACACACTTTTAAAAATAAGAAGCACAACCCACTAAGACCAGCAGTCTGTAAACCGGAGACTACTGCAGCGGGGAAAATCTTCCCCGGCACAAACAACACTTCCCAGGGGTTTTCGTTGCCAGCCGCTTCCAGGGTCTGCCCTCCCAGCAATCTGTACGCCTGACATTGTGATTGAGGTCAGGAGGGCACTGAATCTGGCCCACAGGCTGGAGTTTGGAGCCCCCTGCTCTAGACAAAAGAGTTGTAGAAAAAAAAGATTGTATTTATTAATCATAATATTAATTAATAATCAGGGTCCTGTGCCCCTGAGCCTGCTAGAGACCTTACATACATAGACATATGCTAGAAATGGCGTTCAAGGAATGTGCTCTCAAACCTTTACAGTCATTCCAGGGTACCCAGAAGGCTGAATTGGAGAGCAAGATGTGCACTTAAGGGCTTCCATGCCCAACAAAAGGACTTCCACTCCAAACAAAAGGGTTCACACATGCTCTATGGCATGACAGTTACTAAAGAAAACTGGGGGGGGGAAGAAATTTTTACTTAACAGGTGAATTCTTATTCCTGGAAGAGGAAGGGCATTCCTAACTGACTGGGATGTACGGACCAGCCCAACCAGGCACAGCTTGCCTGAATCAGCAACAGAAAACGGCCCCAGCATCTACCAGCCTTGATGGTTTCCACCGTAAAAAAGGCCTGTTTCAAAACACCGTCCATCTAACAACAAAAAGCTTCAGCTGTGTCAGCTTGTAAGGCAGCAATGCAGCTAACAGACATCTTCCCCTTTAAGGGGTGTAGAAAGCGCATCTTTGCAACTAAAAGATGGCAGACGCGAAAAACAAAAGTCAGGAGAAGCTGAAGTAAAAGCAAAAATGAGAAGGTGATTCCTAAAAAGAGGTAAAAAATAGGCTGTGGGCTGAGAGCCCAATTGTCAATGTCCCATCTCTCAGCAAAGTAGGGCTGAACTGGGGAAACCCTCTTGTGGAGGAGTGGCAGTTAAACTTCCAACCCTACCTCACAACTGGCATGAGGGCGAATGCCCTTCCTCTTCCAGGGAATGTGACATTTTAATCTGGGGATATGAACGTTACCTCATACCACAGGCTAACATTCCAGCTAGTAATTTTCCTCTGCAATTGGGCAAGAATGTTTGCAAACCACCAAAAATCAGCTTGTGACCCATTGGTGGGACCTGCCCCACAGTTTGGGAAACACTGTCCTAGCACCTTACCTATTAGACAGACAACGTCTTCAAATGTGCCAGTGCTTCCCGGGGGACCATTTGGCCCCAACAAGAATGGCTGGGCTAGACTTACCTATACAGCACAATTTTTAAAGCATGCTTCCATAGAAATCCATGTTTTCATATCTGGAACAGATGCAGAGCAAACCTTTAGGAAAGTACTTAACAGTAGCATACTACTGTTTTCCATACCTGCAGCTGAGGAAATTCTGGCATAACATTAGTGGACTTTTCTTCTACTGCAAGGATAGCTTCAAGCAATGCTACATCTGCCCAGCTGAACTGGTTCCCAACAAGAAAATCTTGTCCATGGTCTTTTAGTACCTGTAATATACCAGTGTTAGTCCAACACTAAGCCTCTATGATAGACAGTGTTTCAATGCAAAGATCTCTCGACGCAAAGGCCGAAAGGAACGCCTTTCAGCATAGTGCCTTCCTGTAAAAAAAGAGAGGAAACCACTTGTGCGCTCTCCCTCGCACACACTGTCTTGGGTCCAGGTTCTGCCTGGCCCAGAATGATAACCGAATTGGGGGAACATAACCTCTCTAGTTATAGAGAGGGCAAGGCACAGTGAACAGTTGTTTTGAGGGCTGCTGACTGAGTAACAATCTCAAAGTGATACTAATAACTAGGCTAATAGTAACCACAAGATGGAATTTTCTAGGACTGTAGCTTTTATTGAAAATATAGGGAAAAAGGTGGTAATGTTTTCTTCCTGAGATCAATTGAATGGAAACTTCAGCTGCTGTGGGTGGAATATTTAAAAATGGTTCTGTTCAGATGGGAATGAGTGTCAACTGTCAGGGATATACAGGTGCCCCCCCCCCAATATCTACAGGGTTGCGTTTCACCAGATACTGCATAACCACAGATACAAAGGACCACTTTAAAAATGCCTAAAAAGGAAAAAGCTCCGAATAGTATGCTGTACCATTGAGCAGCCAACGCACTGCATTTTGAGAGCTCTAGGCAGTCTTCTGAGCTCCCTACAGAGGCCTTGCCCAGACTCCCCCAGAATGCATGCGCAGGGGACATCTGTACATTTATCCAAATGTGTCAGAAACGCTTTCTCCGCAAATGCCATGTCCACAACTGCTTGCTTATCTTCTCTGCAATACACACTTGAACTGGCAAGTTGTGGGATTTGTGCTTACATGCCAAACTAGAACTGCAAGCCATGGTTTGAAGTTACTGTGTGAATTAACTCCATGCATAGCCACATGCAAAATCAAGCTTTAGGTATGCAAATTACTTAAAATGTAGGTTTCTGTTCAGGTGGGAATTGTTAAAGACAAAGTGAGTCAGTCTACCAGATGGGCAGAGTTGCTTCTGACCCAATGGGAGAATTGGGGAGGCAGGGCGCAGGAACAAGAGGAGACTTTAAAAGCCACATTAGAAAGAGAAAATGGCCACTTCCGGTTTAGCAATGAAAACAGGAAGCGGCTGTTTTAAATTTTTATTTTTGGGGGGCTAGCAGGAGGCATTGAGAACCCTGCAGAGGGGCGTTCAGGCTTCCCAACGCCCACGCCCCCCCAAGGAGGCCAGCGCTGCATGGAATAAATACTAAAAAAGACCATTTGACAGACCACTTTGAAAACCTCTGCCTTGGACTATACCTTGACGCATGGCCCAGCAGGAAACCGACAACCACACTTTCCAAGCACACATAAGCATTTTCAAGAGATACATTTTGAAATGTCACGTGAGGAGGAAAAGCACAATGTATGAAGCAACTGACAGATACCATCACATTACCTTTTCATAGACAGGGAAGTATTTCTTTGTTGCTGTCTCAGCAATTAGAGCAGCTTGTTTCTCCTGCTCCTCCGGTAATATGAAAGGGTATATCATAACCAACCGCATTAGATCAAGGATTCCTTCCACATACATGTGAATCCTAAGACGACACATACAGCAGTCATTTGGCAGTCTGCTTATGCAGTTATCAGCTTTAGACAATATGCACAGTGGATGTTCCTGGTTCTCCCATTACAAGCCAATATGCTCAGGAAGGTCACATTAAACCTGCTACTCTGCCTCATGGCAGACGCTATGTTGGCAACTTACTGCAAACATCAAGGTAGCTTCATGCCATTGTGAAGGAATGCAGCAGGAACAAAGGTGTGCAGAGTGGGGAGACGAATTTCCCCAATTCTAATCCACATGGTGAGATCAGCACTTCACCTTAGACTTGGTTTTGCATGCAGACTACTTCAAGAGTGCTTTGTCAAAAAGGAAAACTTTACAGACTTTGCTCCAGCATGTGTCTCCACCTTCTTTGAACGTAGGCATGTGCAGCCCAGGATAAACAACATGTTTTTCACAATTCCCAGCATTTATCTAAATGGCAGCTGCTGCATGCAAACATGCAGACTGTGAAAACCTTGAGTAATGCAGACATAGTTCACCAGGCATAGCAATTTCTTGCGGTTTTGTCAGCTACACAGTGATGGGTAAAAATATGGTCCAAGCCATGCAATTAAAAAGGAACAAAAATTTGCCTTGGGAAGTTCCTTTTGAAGGCCACAGATTAATAGGCGTCAAGTCACTTCAACCACAACCAAAACACGCTCACATAGAACAGTCTACCCCCATTTTTATCTGCAAATGGCTACCTAGCAGATCATGGCCAAGGCCACAAGAGTCAGAATCAAAACATGGATCCCTGACTTTAGACTAGTTAAACTTTCTTGGTTACAGTACAGCGCGTTCTCCTTCAGGTCCTTCCCACAGAGATTGTATTTTGCTGCAATGTAGTTCAGAATAGCTCGGGTCTGCACCATCTTCATCCCGTCAATCTCCACCATGGGCACTTGCTGAAAGAGCAGGAGTCCATCTTTTGAGAAGAAAACAATGGTACATTAAGCCTTCTGTTTTGAAACTAACTACTACCCTGGAATTGAAAGGCAATAGAACCCCAAGTTACTTTAGATTTGCTTTGGAGAACTGCTGGGATAGAGTCATGAAGAAATAGAAACAAAGAAAATCCAGGTTTTAGCTTAGAGAAGGGATATTTGTTCAGGTTCAGCATCCCTTAGCAACATTTAAATAACATACGGTATAACCCCCACTGACTTAATTTATTTATTTAACTATCTGATCAGTACAGGTCACCCAGCGAATCAGTAACCAACCAAAAAACGGTGGCCAACTTGATGACACACAACTAAATAAGAGTTCTAGTATTAGTTCTGATACACGGAAAAGGAAGCTGATAAAATAACTTATTGGTTCCATGCTGTATCATAATAACATCTTGTTAACTCTTACCACACAGTCATTAATCAGTTTAGAGTTAAGAAAATCCACTTTTTGTTACATAAGACTTGTGGGTTTTTTTTGTTTTTTTGGCTATAACTTTTGATAGAACACAGATAATTCAATAAGAATGTAATGAAAGAACCTGCCTTAAATTACACACTGAATGATATATGATGCTATTATTTCTAAAAACCACAATTCTCTCTCTCTCTCTCTCTCTCTCTCTCTCTCTCTCTCTCTCTCTCTCACACACACACACACACACACACACGGTGTCACCTTACTAACACCTTCTTTTGAGTTAGCAAATCTACTTTCTGTTACTTAAGACCTGGGGTGTCAAACTCATTTCATCCAGAGGGCCAGTTTGTGGACATTCATTGTGGCTCTTGAGGGCCGGAACTTAGTGATGTCATTAAGCAGAAACTGATGAGAAATACACACTTTCTCACCTAGGAACTCAAATAACAAGAGAAAATATGCAAATCTTGATAATATTTTCATGATATGGAGAGCCCAATTATCACACAAACTGCCCTTTCAGCAGCAGCACTAGTCCCTCTAATATTTTCCCTGCCACGCAGAGCAGTTAATGAACTGAGCAGTACATAACCACTGTCATCATAAAAATTGTACAACAGCATAACCAACCCACTGAAAACAGAAGCAGTTCCTATTCATAAGCCTATTCCTATTCATAAGCCCTTCTGAAATATTGTACCAATTGAAAAATAGAAGTCTTGGATCACAATCTCTAACCAACAACCATTGTTAATACAAGCCAAATCCATCTTTCAAACAACAAACAGAATAAGCCCTTCCTGGACTAAGCAAAAGCAGGTGGAATTGAACACCTCCAGAGAGACCAGGATAAGATATTCCTAACAAATGTTATTTTTTTAAGCCAATTGGCATGTTCCTCTTTTCCCACGAAGAGATCCATTCTTACCATCTCAAAGTACTTCAGTGCTGCAGTACATGCTTAGTTGAGAGTTATGTCCCATTGTAAGCAGCCCCCTTCCATGAAAGCTCCATTCCCAGCAGTGCTTAACGGCTTCCAGCACTAACCTTCCTCTGTGCCTTTGCTGGGGGAGCTTCATTTCCCACTCTCAGCTCCCCCTGCTGGCCTGGACAACCATTTTGCTGCTGGAGGCCAGAGAACCAGGCAAGCAACGCGGGGGCGGGGGTGCAATAGGTTCTGCGGGCCTCATTTGTGGACTCATTATGCAGGTCTGCAAACTGTATGTTTGACACCCTGCATAGACCAGTTGTATTTTTTGTGGTGTCCTTTTTTGTTTTTTGGCCATAATGTTTGCTAGAATGAAGATATTACACTCTGGTTTGTTTCAATAAATTCCTCAGGAAATTCTGCATCAAATGCAGCGGTGTCATCCTCAAGTGAAGTTCCGGAACGCTAGGCGGGACTTACCGCTTGATTGACAGCCTGTCCGTGACATGTCGCTGCCTGCCCCCCCCCGCCATGCGGGCTCCCTCCGGTTGGCACGTCCCTCCGCGGCTTGCCCAGGCATCCAGCGCGCCCCCCCGGCAAGCGGGCACCCTCTCCGAAGCCAGGGGTGCCCGCGCGGCAGGCGGGCAGGCAGCGACATGTCACAGATGGGCAGCCAATCAGGCGGTAAGTCCTGCCTAGCGTTCCGGAACGTCGTTTGAGGATGACACCACTGATCAAATGGTATACAACATGACAGTATTATTTCATAAAACCATGATTTTAACAAACTGATAGTTACATTAAAAGTGGTTTTTCAGTTTTTGGGTCATACCTTTTGATAGAAAACAAGATATTACACTCTTTTTTATTGAATTCATGGTGAAATTCTGCATCAAACAGTATATAGTATGATGGTATTATTCCGTAAAACGACGATTTTCCAGAAAGAAGCATCTCGGAGCAGACGCACTTGGAGCAGATATCCAACGCACTCTGCGGCGGTGTCTGTGGCCGGGCTCGAATTCATAAGCGCATCCCAGCCTCAGCTGCCACTGCTGCGAAGCATGCTGGAACTTCCAACACTCTCTGTGGCAGTGGCAGCTACTGCCATCAGCCGGGCTCAAATTCAGAGGCTGGGATGCACCTCCAAGCAGCCGTCACCTGTGGAGCGCGCTGAAACCTCCAATTCATCCCAGCCTCCGAATCTGAAACCCACCAACGGCAGCCGCCGCCACCTACCACCACGGAGCACATTGGAGATTTCAGCACACCCTGCGGTGGTGGGGGCGGCTGCTTGGAGGCAGGAGGCACCCTGGAGCGTGCTGGAAGGAACAGCAGATTTTCATTCTGCTGTCACACAGGGTGATTTCTCTCAACCTTGCATTATTCTTTTGTGCACCCCATCACGTGATCTTCGGGGCAACACCTGGGGTGCCTTGCTACACTGCTGATTCCCACAACCCCATCTCATCAAGGGCCTTTTCATTAGCTAGAGAAGAGAGATGTTCCAGAATTTCAACTGTGCAATAATAATAATACTGGTATTTACATACCACCTTTTTTAGAGCGCAATCCTAAACTGGAGTTAGGCTGGCATAAACTAAGCCGGCAAAGTTTGGCCAGCACAAGGGCCAACGTAAAGTGTTTTTGGACTACTCTCAGAATCAGGAAGGATGGCTCACGTCTGTGTGCTGGCGTCTCTGACTCCGAGAGTGGTCCAAACGCGCTTTATGGTGGCCCTTGTGCTGGCCAAACTGTGCTGGCTTATGCCAGCCTAACTCAGTTTAGGATTGCGCCCTCAATTATTGGATTATTCCTCCAACTTTAATCCAAGGCGGTTCACAATAGGCAGACTCTCTCTAAACCAGAGGTTTTTGTTTCTTCACAATAACAAGTTCTAATCTTTCAAGAACAAACAACATACATTTATCCAAATGGGAGAAATGTTTTCTCCTCAAATGCTACAGACACCATTTGCTTATCTTCTCTGCACTACAGAATATAGCTTGCCATCAGACTTGAACTGGCAAACTGTGGTTTGTACTTACATGCCAAACTACAACTGCAAGCCATGGTTGGAAATTACTGTGAATTATGTGCATGCCTAGCCATTTGTGAAATTAAACTTTTGGTATGGCATTGCAAATTACCTAAAATGTAGGTTTGTGATTATGTGCTAAAAAAAACTGCGGGGGGAACAATGTTGGTGGGCTGATCAAAAGAAGGGAACCAAAACATGCAACCATTTCAGTTGCAACCAGGAGCCCTACAGTTGTGCAAGTCAGACCTGATGTCAAACAGGAGGGATTAAAGGGACACAAATATTGCAGAGCTTGGCCCACATAGCATATCAGCCCTGCTCAAAAGTCAACCAATTTTTTCCCCCAGCACTCTCAATTCACATTTTTTCAGCAGCTCTGTGGTGGAATTCTAAACCTAGGTCAAACCATGTGCAGTAAAACATACCACCACCAATAGTCTCTCTGGGAACATTGTCATCCTGTTCCACACTCCAACTTACGGCTGTACTGGAAAGCCACCATTTGCTCACTACCTCTTAGTAGTGTTTGTGGGGATACACAAACCAGAAGCACAAAGTAATCAGCGATGTATACATGTTTAAGTAGATAGTCACAGTTCCCTGCAGTCAACCAGCCCTGCCTTCCTTTTTCTCTTGCCTGAAAATGCTACTTAGCTTAAGTCTGGCCACATATCATAGTTTAACTATAGACCTACCTTGCACAAGCTTATCAAATTGCTCTCTTGTCTCCACGATTTCCTCTACAAACTACAAAAAAAATTGTTTAAAAACACATTTCAGAGATATGGAACCCAAATCATAATAGAGTGTGTGTGATCCAAAGACAAGTATTATATGCTGGAGCTTGTTGCAGACATTTTGCTTTTCAGCAACAAGCATTTCAACATGTTACAGAACCATTTCTTATTGACTATGGAGTCAAATTCCCTCAGACAGTGAAATGCAAAAAGAAATTGACTGTTATTTGCTTCTGATGAGAGTTTCTTTCCTCCCTTGTTCCATGTTGACATCAAATGAGTTCTTGGCCAACTCAAAACAAACTGCCCAAAGGTTAGAACCAAACCACCACATGTCTGATAGCTGAAGTGCCTTGCAACTAAGCGTTACATAGGGCTTAGCCCACCTTATCACCACACCAATTCAATATGATGTCCTGGTAAAAGGGTAGTAAAATACTCCAACTCTAATTCAGTCCAACTGTTATACCTGTTGGTCAGCTCTACCCTCAACAACATTATCTGATCTCAGGCAGCAATAGCATTTTTTCACCAAGGCATGATCAAAGGTTTGCCTGCAGAAAAATGTTCAAGTTGTAAGAAAGAGAAATGCTTCATACTACAGTTATCAAAGAAAGGTAGTCAAAGAAAGGTAATTCTGTACAGTACTGTAACTTCATATGGGGAGCGGGAGAAGCAGCAATAGCAAGCGTGCAGCACCATGAAAGAAGAATTCTGTGAAGCAGGAAGAAAAGCCTGCAATTAGCTATCTGCGATGGAGCCCAAGAGCTAATCCATTTATCTTTCAGAACAGCTTGTTAAGGAAGAACAGAGCTGTTAGGAAGATGGCCAAGCAGCACCACTTCAGGTTCACACATGGTATCTTTCCTATGTGGGCATACACAAGTGTACACAGAAAGACTGTGTACAGCCAAGATGGAACAGGTGCCAAATTCAGGGAGCCGTGATTGCCAGAAGGACTCCAACAAACATACTGCTTACCCAGCATACACACTTTTTTCTGTTACATGTAAACCAGGACAGCAAAAACAAACCAATCCCAAGAGACCAAGGTATGAAGATGTTTGGCTGTGAAGCCATTAGAATTCATGAACAGTCTGTCACATTTTTTGTATAATCAATGTAAGTCTCCTATTACTATCGTTTAACTCAGCGGTTCTCAAACTTTTTAGACGGGGATCCACTTTTTAGAATGGCACTCCTGTCAGGACCCACTGGAAGTGATGTCATAGCCAGAAGTGACATCATTAAGCAAGAAGTACCATCATTGTGACAGTCTAATGAGACTCCTGGAATGCAAACTAGTATTCTTGGACTGCAACAATTGCACAACAAGGAAATATCCTTGACAGAAAGCAAGATTAGGACACAATATTATGTAAAAGCACAGAACTACAAATTAAGAAAAAAAAACCCTCACTTGAAATGTCAAATTGTTGACACTCACAAAAGCAATACAGCACAAGTAAGGTCTGCAGCTTCCAAGACGGCTGCTCCCAGTTTTCTGGGACCCACCTGACATCAGCTTCCAACCCACCAAGTGGAGCCCGACCCACAGTTTGAGAAACACTGATTTAACTAGTATTTAATTTTCCCTTATTTGTTGAAGGGACCCAAACTGCTTTCATCACAATGGTCGATTCTCTCTCTCAAATATATACACACCTCCACACCAGCTGCTCCTAACAACCAGCGTATCGACTCCATCCTGCCCCTTCCATCAAAATAATACAGCTTGGGCTTTCCAGCCATAATTTCAGGTCCTTGGTCAGATACCCTGAAAAGAAAAAACACACAAACACACACACTACATAAGAGTATGATGAACTCTTGTATCTTGCTACAAAAGATTAAGACATGGCATAATAAAAGCAAGTTGTTACAGAAGCATTTATCAAGTATCAATCTCTCTTTTCAACTCAGCTATGCAAAATGTTGCCTCTTATGCATGGAACTGCTTCCATAGTACACTGACAGGAAGCTTCCTTGCTCACGTCTGTCAACTTCCTTCCTAAAAACCTACTTTTTCCATGTACCATGAATGGTCCACCACAGGAGTCTGGGGGAGGCTCGTTTATTAGTGCACTTACCGACCATTAATGGTACACCAATGTACCATGACACACCAGTTGAAAATTGCTGATTTAGACTACCGTATTTGTAGACTGTAAGCTCCTTATGGCAGGGATCTGCCTTTCTATTTTATGTAAAGCACCATGTACACTCCATGTACATTATATAAATAAAATAGGACAAAAAGCTGGAAAGTGTGTCATTTGATGAAATGTAAATTCAACAATTTTCTAATTCAACACATTATGAGCTTAGGAAGTATTTTACAATCTGTACCTTTTTATAAAAATCACCAAGATGGGCACCGCACACACATGGCATTCAGGAACAGGCCGTCTCCAGGATTTTCCTATTAAAAAATCATGTCTATTATGCCTTTCACCCATCCGCCACCATCTCTCTAGTTCATGCAGCCAATTAATGTAAGACGATTTTTTAAAAAGCCAGCATCATGAAAAAAGTCATTTTTTCCCTTTGTTTCACTAATAAAGATAGGAAAAACCACTTAACCTCCCCCCCCCCATGCAAACTTCTTTTGTAATAGGTTAGGAGAAGCAGAAGAGCTAGTTCAGGGGTGTCAAACATAAGACTCACAGGCCAGATGCAGCCCGCAGAAGTTCTTTATATAGTCCATGGGATAGTTAGATTCTCCCAGAATCACTAATGCCTTGCTGTTGTTGTTCAGTCGCTAAGTCGTGCCCGACTGTTCGCGACCCCACGGACCACAGCACGCCAGGCCTCCCTGTCCTCCACTAGCTCCCTGTTCATCACTTCGGTGACACTATCTAACCACCTCATCCTCTGCTGCCCCCTTCTCCTTTTGCCCTCAATCTTTCCCAGCATGAGGGTCTTTTCTAAAAAGAGTCCTCTCTTCTCATGAGGTGGCCAAAGTATTTGAGCTTCAGCTTCAGGATTGGTCCTTCCAATGAGCAATCAGGCTTGACTTCCTGGAGGATTGCCCAATTGGATCTCCTTGCAGTTCAGGGGACTCTCAAGAGTCTTCTCCAACACCATATATTGTTCACAGCCATATATTACTCTCGCAGCTCTCACAGCCATATATTACTACTGAGAAAACCACAGCTTTGACTATGCGAAACTTTGTTGGCAGGGTGGTGTCTCGGCTTTTTATTAAGTTGTCTAGGTTCGCCATAGCTTTCCTCCCAAGAAGCAAATGTCTTTTAATTTCATGGCTGCAGTCACCATCTGTGATGATCTTGGAGCCAAGAAAATAAACTCCGACACTGCTTCCATTTCTTCCCCTTCTATTTGCCAGGAAGTGATGGGAGTGGTTGCCATGATCTTAGTTTTTTTTATGTTGAGCTTCAAGCCAATTTTTGTACTTTCCTCTTTCATCCTCTTTCCTCATTCTTTAGGTCTTCCTCACTTTCTGCCATTAGAGTGGTATCGTCTGCATATCTGAGGTTGTTGATATTTCTCCCAGCAATCTTGATTCCAGCTAGTCAATGAAGCAGAAGTAGATGTTTTTCTGAAACTCTGTTGCTTTCTCCATGATCCAGTGAATGTTGGCAATTTGATCTCTAGTTCCTCTGCCTCTTCAAAAACCAGCTTGTACTTCTGGTAGTTTTCGATTCACATACTGCTGAAGCCTAGCTTGTAGGATTTTGAAATGCATGTGCTAGAATGTGAAATGTGCAATGGTGCGGTAGTTGGAGCAATCTTTGGCATTGCTCTTCTTTGGGATTAGAATGTAAACTGATCTTTTCCAGTCTTGTGGCCACTGCTGAGTTTTCCAAATTTGCTGGCATATGGAGTGCAGCACTTTGACAGCCTCATCTTTTAAGATTTTGAGTAACTTAGCTGGAATGCTGTCGCCTCCACTAGCTTTGCTGTTAGTGATATTTTCTAAGGCCCACTTGACTTCACACTCCAGGATGTCAGGTTCGAGCTCAGTGACCACACCATTGTGGTTATCAGGAACATTTGGATCGGCCTTATATAGTTCCTCTGTGTATTCTTGCCACCTCTTCTTAATCTCATCTGCTTTTGTTAGGTCCTTGCCATTCTTGTCCTTTATTGTGCCTACCTTAGCATGAAATTGTCCTTTGACATCTCCAATTTTCTTGAAAAGATCTCTAGTCTTTCCCATTCTGTTGCTTTCCTCCATTTCTTTGCATTACTCATTCAGGAAGGCCTTCCTATCTCTCCTTGCTGTTCTCTGGAAATCTGCATTCAGTTGGGTATATCTTTCCCTTTCTCCCTTGCTTTTTGCTTCCCTTCTTTTCTCCGCTATTTGTAAAGCCTTGTCAGACAACCACTTTGCCTTCTTGCATTTCTTTCTCTTTGGGATGGTTCTAGTTGCTGCCTCCTGTGCAATGTTACAGATCTCCGTCCAAAATTCTTCAGGCACTCTATGCCTGCTGCACTGCAAAAGTGGCACATTGCAGAAGTAGCACTGCTGAAAGGGCAGTCCTGAGAGAGCCCAGTTATCATGCAGGCCAACTTGTTAGCCCTGCTGACTAACTGCTGAAAGGGTGGCCTGCATGATAATTGGGTTTTCCAAGCAGCGCTAAGGTGCTAAGAGAGACTGAAGGAGGCCTTTGAAAGCAGGGAAATGGTAAGAGGGAAGAGACAGACCAAGAGGGGTGAAAAAAGGATATGCTGCAGATGCACTGGGCCCATCCTTTCGGTCAAGCCATTACTTTGCAGAGCATCTATCAGCTGCTGAAGCGGATAGCTCCACTACCAAAGAAAAGCCAGCCATTATGGCTCCTGGTGACATGGAAATGAGAAGTGGGCTACACACTGGAACAGAGCTTCCTTTCCCCTTCTTTCAATGCTAAATGCCAATACTAGGTTTGCAAAGGAGGAAATAGTTTTAAGTCCTTACAATGCAATAAAGCTTCTACCAGGCACAAAAAGCAACTATGACGCTTTTAAAGCCATCTAATTGAAACTGTCATCAGGGGAAGGGTGACAAACCACAGACGGGAAACATCTGGAAACTGGTAGTAACGGGTTTTTCTTGTGCTTATAATTCATTGGTTTTGTGGAAGTGGCTAAATCAGTGTTTCTCTAACTGTGGGTCTAGACCCACTAGGTGGGTTGTGTGCCAATGGTCACATAGTATCTAACACAGCCATAATTGATAAGATGGAAAATGGGACACTGAAAATGGGAGGCCTGTGTGGTTATTTTGCTTGAAAATGTTGTAAATAGGCTTTTTTCCCTTCCTGATTCACTTTGCTATTCGAAAATTGCTGAGAAATAACCCAATTTACTGCTGCATTCTCAGGTCAGCAGCAGGCTCTGGCGTTACAACGATGGCACTTCTGGCCATGATATCACTTCTGGTGGTGATATATGGCAGACAGATTATCATTCTAAGAAGTGGGTCCCGGTGCTAAAACGTTTGAGAACTACTGGGCTAGATTAAGATTGCATAAACTGAGAAGGACTGTATAAAAATTACACACACTGTTCATGTCATGTAGACTGCTTGTTTTTAGCTATACTATGCTTATGCTGTGTCTCTTTTTTCAGCCAAAATCATATCTGAATAAAAGGTGTTCAAATTTGTGAACCTGTTGTGTTTTGGCATTCGTGCTTGGGAAGAACCAGCCCACTAGGGACAACTAGACAAATTTTTGCTAACAAAGCAATGCCTCAGCTAAAAGGGCAGCCCCTTTGTTAATTGAGCACCTAAGTGAGAAAAAGTGCTTATTTCTGGGCATCATCTGCTTAATCATGTCTGTTTTAAATCTCAGCAGCAGGCTCCATGATTGCTGTCTGGCCTGCTGTATGAAATGAGTTTAATACCCCTGAGCTAGCTGAGAAGGATTTTTTTTTTGGGGGGGGGGCGGAAATCAGCAGAATAAGTTTAGAAGAATACAGTTTCTTTGTTTGCCTCTGTGCAGACATATTAGTGTACCATTCTAGGTTTGATATAACCAAAGTCAAAGTAACAGACCTATCTACACAACGTTAGTAGGGAACATGTTTGCAACATCTACACATCAGATCTGTATAGCGCAAAAAGGAAAGCAAATAAGCTATTGGGAAGGCATTCAAGGGCATTACAAAAAAAGCTCACTTCGTCAGCCACATATACCTCTTCAAGAGCACACACAATAGCCACCTAAATACAGAGAACGGTTTGCAGGAAATCACTGCATTTTATTGATTTGATCAATACCGTTGACTGATTGATTGATTTTGTCAGTGATGGAGTATATAAGTGAGCAGGCTTCAGGTCTGAAAGATCTACTTTTATTTTTACTAAGTCTTTTGTACTGCAACCCTAAACAGTGCTATTATCAGTGCTGTATTCTGAGTACCAAAAATAAACATCAGTCTTATCCCTCCTAAACAAGTAGTTGTGCCTTGTTATCTAATGGAAAAGTAGCTTTAAAGACCCACTTCCAGGTTTCTTGCTCCTCCATTGTCACCCTAGAATACATTGGTACAGATGCTATACAGCAATGTTTCTCAAACTGTGGGTTGGGCTGCACCAATATGGTTGACTCAGGCAGATCTTTGCCGCCAAGGAGGAGGATTGCCGCGAATTCACAAATCAAAATCTCCCTGCACGTGTGTAAAAGTTAATCTCAACGTCTCTAATCATGCCTGCGTGTTCTGCATACGGGTGTGCGAATCGCTGTACGACAAATGGGATTTAATTTCCACGGAAAGGTTCATGTATTCACATTACATCGGTTCAATAAAACGACCGTTAACTGAAACAGTGAGTGCATTATGTTTGAAGCTGTGTAATTTCTTGTTGTTCCTAGCAATCTTATTCACCATTTTCTGACACCCACTGTTAATGGTCTAGAAGGTAAGAAAAAAATATATTTCCCCCTTCCTTTTTTCCCCTTTCCCGTTTACACGTCTTTTCCCGCCTTCCATTTTCTACTGTAATATTCTCGAACTTCTGAACATTAACAGAATTTGTTTTATTGGGGGGGGGGGGTGAGTGTAGAAGTTTAAAAAAATACTCTTAATAGTCTAGAAGTAAAAAAGAATTACTCTCATATTGACAACTACTTGTGTTATGAAGAGATTTAAATGTAATTTTCCTATATATTTATCTAATTTTTGCCCACCCTCCCCTTTTTTTCTTTCCTTCCCGTTCACACTTTATTTTTGCTTGAGTAGATTTAAATAAAGTCTGTCAAAATAGGGCAATCTGAGTTTAAATATTCGTCATTTCGTCCGGTATGTTCAATAATATAATTATGAGGAATTTAACCTTGTAAGTGCATATTAAATCATAATCAGGTTACCAATAATGTTTCTACACAATCACACGTTTTTATTTTCGTAAGTTTTTATTTCTGAAGGAGCAGGTTCGCAGCTTGGGGGTTCTCCTGGATTCACAGCTACACCTGGAGTCCCAGGTGGCGGCGGTGGCCAGGGGAGCCTTTGCCCGCCAGCTGCGGCCGTACCTGAGCTGTGCGGACCTGGCCACTGTGACCCATGCCCTAGTGACATCTAGATTAGATTATTGCAATGCGCTCTACGTGTGGCTGCCTTTGAAGACGGTCCGGAAATTACAACTAGTACAGAACGCGGCGGCTCGGGTGGTTGCTGGAGCACGTCGGTTTGACTCTGTCGAGCCGCTGCTTCGGCGACTACACTGGCTGCCGGTTCTGTTCCGGGCCCAATTCAAAGTGCTAGTTTTGACTTTTAAAGCCCTTTACGGCTCGGGTCCGGGGTATTTGAGGGACCGCCTTCTTCCATATAATCCAACCTGTACTCTTAGATCATCTGGGGGGGCCCTCCTGACTGTGCCACCACCAGGAGAAGTGAGAGGGGCGGCGGCCAGGAAGAGGGCCTTTTCGGTGGTGGCCCCCCAACTCTGGAACACCCTCCCCTTAGAATTGAGAACTGCTCCCTCTTTGTTTATATTTTGGCGGGGACTGAAGACCTTTTTATTCCAAAAAGCTTTTAACTGTTGACAGGCTGGCTGGTTATTATAACCCACAGGGCTTGTTGTTTTTATATTGTTTTTAAATTTGTTTTTAATTGTGTTCTTAATTTTTGATTGTATTGTTTAATTCTGTTTTAATTGTTTTTAATTGTGAATTGTTATATTGTTTTTATATATATATTGTAATGCCGCCTTGGGTGCCTTCGGGCACAATAAGGCGGGGTACAAATCTAATAATAAATAAAATAAATAAATAAATTTCAGGAGTAAACTATTCAGTCCTAAACAGTAGGAGCAAAGCAATCTGAAATGCTTGGAATAAGGATTGTTTTGAGTATACCAACATGGCTGCTAAACCCGCCCCCTGGCTTCATTTGGCTGCTATTAATTCTTAAGGCATGTCCCCTCCAGTGTATCTAACCTACTTGGCTCCTATTACTTCTTAAGGCAGGGCGCCTCCTGTCACTAATAAAACCTCTTTGCTCCAAGCGCTCTGCTGGTTGCACCGGGCGAACCGCTGAGGCTGCCGTTGGGGCCCCTACAGGTCTAGCCAGGAGGCAGCGCTGATCTCTGGAGCGCGTTCATCAGCAACGTGTTCTGGAGATCAACAGTGGGTGCCCCGCTGGCTCGGGCGGGTTGGCAGCTGTTGGCTCGGGCACCCTTCCTGGGGGCGACACGCGCGGTGCGGGGCGTAAGCGACAGAAAATCCCCAAGTATAGCTTGGCCTTGCAGTTTCGGAAAACGTCAGGTGGGCAGCCCATCACGAGAGGAGAACGCCTGGTCTGGATACTTAACACACGCGCACCCGCTCGCTCGCTCTTTCTCTCGCCCCCAAACTATTTTGACGCATTAAATACCTCCTCCCCCTGCACGCAGAACTCGGTCCTGGCCAGCCCTCCTATAGGGGAAAAAAAAAACCCCGCAAAGTCAATCTACACGCAACGTGTTATTTGAAGGAAGCAGCAAGCTGCAGAAATGTGAGTCAAGCTGCAGAAATGTGAGTCCTTTCCAACGCAGACTAGGTGACCCACATGCTGGCCCTCTCCGCACCACGAGCAGCTGTGCAGCAGCTCAATACGAAGCAACGTGGAACTTTTCTCTCCCCCGGGCCACCTCCGACAGAACATCCATCCATCCCAGCAAAACCCATCCCGGCTTTCAGCAAAGCGATAGCAAAGCACAGAAGCCACTGGGGAAAT
Source organism: Lerista edwardsae (assembly GCA_029204185.1). Taxonomy (NCBI): domain Eukaryota; kingdom Metazoa; phylum Chordata; class Lepidosauria; order Squamata; family Scincidae; genus Lerista; species Lerista edwardsae. The sequence continues at coordinate 16,628,175 of JAJKFI010000012.1, read as the reverse complement.
TCCAGCACAGTTCTTCTGCTGCTTTTTAATTTATTTCGGCTGCTCAAAGGCAGCGCACAGCCACCTCGCCTCGCCCGCCCCTTTCCAGACAGCGAATGCTGCTGGAACTTCTACTAGCCGAACTCACGACTCCTCAGCGATCTGCGCACGCGCGACCCACCTCCGCCGTCACGTTCCCTGGCACTCTGCACCCGACCAGCTTTGAGAAGGAGCAGCTCCTCCTCTCTTATTTTGAGCACGAGCAGAGGGCGTGGGGACGGAGCGAACCAGCCAGTAGCAAAGCGCTTTATTTGCATTTCTCTCAAAGCCTTTTGGGAACACAATGTGAGGGGGGTGAAATCTCGCTTTTATTGTACAAGAGTCTCTTCTTTTCTGCTTGCTGATATGGGTTTTCGTTAGTAAGAAATTGGAAACCGTTTAGTCAGAGAGCCTGAAGTCACCCTAACTGGAATCCAATAGCAACGAGAGAGGTTTATATAGCTATTTGCGCAACTGTTTGCTCGGATGTGAGGGCGATCTGGCTGCGACATCTGTCACCCCATTGATCGCCAGGGTTGATTCGGCTGATCTGGCTGGCTAGGCGGGTGTCCCCTTCCTCCCTCACCGCTCCATGTGCGTCCCTCCCGAAGCTGCGCGCTCGGTGGAAGAGGATGACCATCCCAGATAGAAGGAGTGTACCGTTCTTCGGTCAAGGGTATACGATAGCTGCGCTCCCCTGCTAGAACCTCCAAACAAGCTCAAGGTCCATTTGTAGGAGAACGTAGGGTAGTCAAGCTTCCAAGACTCCAGACACATCCAAGTTAGGCGCTGCATGTGGCAGTTTGCCATTCTTTTTCAGTGAATGCGAAGTGAAGATTCAGTGAAAGGCTTTCTGCTTTTACATTCACACAATAACACCTAAACAGTTCTACCTAACGTTGATAGGTTGATAGAATACAGCGGAAGCGTTTACATTCATACGTATTATTATTCCGAAAGGATAGAATTTCAGAGTTTACCTCACCTGCTCGAAATATGCTTCTGCCTCCCTCCCCCCTCCCCTCATCCCATTTTCGTTTTTCCGCGGTAATCGCTCGCTATCGATCAATACAATATTGCTTGTACTTTGAAAAGGGTTGGAGTCGGGGACTTTATCAATACAATGTCAAGAGGGAGCAGGCAACCAAACCTTTTTGATCAAATAGCAAGTAAGTGACACAGATGGAAAGAGACTTCATCACGGAACAAAGCTGTCTAAACGGAGTTCTAGCATCTATTATTCTGCCTAGTAGCACATTTTGCGTTTGCATGCTTTAAAAGTATTTGCATTATGCTTTGCCTTTGCAAATACGAAACAAATAATCGTAAATGCCACCCATAGCCAACTGTCAAAAATGTGACTATTAAGAAAAGATAGAAAGTTGCTGGACAAGTCAAACAAAATTGTCAGTATCATTAAAGTATGTTTGCAATCAAGATCATGCCTACCCCCTTGAAAAAGTGCAGTTCTCTGGTGATCTCACAAACACACAAAGTGTGTGTGTGAAAAGAAGACAAACTTATAACAAGGGGTTAAAAAACCCCAAAAGGTTTCAAATCAACCAAGTCTCTGTTTTCCCTGAATACAAGATAGGGAATAGTTCATCATGAAAAAATAATTATTAAACTTGCAATTATTTGCTGCTATAATTATTTGACCAGAAGAGACAACATCTATATCATAGTGATGGCAAACATGTCAAATGTGACATGTCACGTTATGGGTGACACATTAGAGTTTACCAACACCCAACAACTGAGGGTGCAATCCTAAACTGAGTTAAAAAGGCAAAGGTTTCCCCACGACCGAATGGTCTAGTTGTGTCTGACAGTAGGGGACGGTGCTCATCTCCACTTCTAAGTCTGTAGAGCCAGCATTTGTCGGAGGACAAGCTTCCATGGTGATGTGTCCAGCATGACTCTACGCCGTAGCACACAGAACGCCGTTCCCTTCCCACTGAAGTGGTACCTATTTATCCACTTGCATTTTTACGTGCTTTTAAACTGCTAGGTTGTCAGGAGCTGGGACAAGCAACGGGAGCTCACTCCATTGAACAGTCTTGAACTCCCAACCTTCTGGTCAGAAAGCCCAGCAGCAGCGGTTTAACCCACAGCACCACCATGGCATAAACTTAGCCAGCTAAGTTTTGACAGCACAAGAGACACCGTAAAGTATGTTTGGAGACCACTCTTGGAGACAAAGAGGCCAGCACACAGACATGAGCCATCTTCCGAGAGTAGTCCACACACGTTTTATGGTTGCCCTTGTGCTGGCCAAACCTTGCTGGCTTAGTTTATGCTGGCCTAACTCCAGTTTAGGATTGTGCTCTGAATTAGTTTTATTAGTTTATTTTTGTTTCATTTTTGAAATTATTTGGTGTTTCTTTATATAATGCATAGCCCCACACATGACTGGGATGTTTTTGTTTTTTTTCAAATAAATGAATATGTAAATATTTTTTTCCTCTTTTGTTGGTGGTGAGGAGTGACACACCAGCAGAGTCAAGTGAGGCATTACTGACACCATGAGCCCGAAAGGTTCGCCATCACTTATCTATATTGATGCATCATGCAACTCAATGGAACTTTTAAAAAATAGAAGTTATCCCCTTTTGTGCCTTATTATAAAGGTTTGCCTGGCAGGAACCTTCAAATACATACAGCGTCTGATGTAAGAAAAGGAGCAAACCATGCAGGACACCAGTAATACAAACTACTATGAAGCCGACTCAAGATTAAGTCCACTGGGAGTGTTCCATAGTAAGCATGTGCTGCAGTCTTTTATTTGTACTGATATAAGAGGAAAATAAAACTGACAGCGCATATTTATCAGACCAGCATCAAAGTTTGTTCATGTACACATTTGATTGGCAGCACTAGTTTGTATACACACATAGTGTGCGTGATGCAGGGCAGAAGCTGTGGCAGCAGCAGTTAGTCCACCCCCTCCCACTTTCAGAGCGTAGGAGAAGGGGAAGACTACAGTGTAATCAAACAAGTGAACACAGAAGTAATTAGCACTTTGCAAAACACTTTATTATTTTAGGAAGGAGCCTCTTATGACATAAAAGGAAACAAGCATTTGTTTTAAAAAATCCACAAAAAACCAACGTAGAAAACATGCTGGGTTTTCAATACCCAGTGATACCCGTTGCTTTACATTTAACTTTGTACATATTTTTATACATACTTTTGTCAGTTACACTTAAAAAAAACCTGTTATAAATTTGGAGTGTTTGTATGATTATTTAACATTGACATTTATTATCTCATTTGTTATACCCTCTCCAAAAAATCCACCCGACAAAACTTCACTTGTGTACACCTGTAGTCACAAGTGTCAGCTGTACTACTTCACTTGTGTACACCTGTAGTCACAAGTGTCAGCTGTACTACTTCACTTGTGTACACCTGTAGTCACAAGTAGTCAGCTGTACTACTGAATGTCAGAAGCTGTCCAGAGTAACAACTTGATCCTAAGCATGTTTTGAGTATAGAATGAGCTTCAGTCAGAGCTCACACCTGACCAGGCATCAAAGAACTCACACAAGAGAAATTTGGAGAAACTTCAATGGAACTTGCTCCTTAATAAGAGGACTGCAGCTTCTTTATAGATTGAAGAAAACTAAATTTAGAAGTGGAATGAAGACATTTTTGTCTATTTCAATGCAGACTTAAAAAATAAACTTTTAATAACAAAATGATGTGTCTCACCTAAATACATATGAATACTCTTCAGCTCCAAGCTTGTTACTCTGCAGCATGCAAAATAAACCATCAGTTCCCTCCCAAAAGGGTATCATAAAAATTGCTAAGAAAAATAGTTCATGATAAGTTTTGCAGAGATGTGGATTTTTGTCAGATATCAGTGTTAAGATACACCTTGTGACTTGTATAAATGGTACAAATCAAGAGAAATGATCTTCAAAATTTAAGCATTATTTTAAATTGTTTTGGCAGAAGTTACCAACTGGAAGTAAGACTCTGTATATGCATATAGGCCATTTAAGGAATTAAAACTATTTTGTCTACTTTAATTATAAACAGAACAAGAAAATGAGAGAATTGAATTAGGACTAAGTACCTTCAGTCTGAGGTGTTCCAGATGATGGATCACTCACCAACGTTTGTGACATTGTAAATTAATTGACAGCACAATCCTATGCACATCTATTCAGAATTGTCTTCAGTGGGGCTTACTCTCAGGAAAGTGTAGATAGGATTGCAGCCAGTGGCACTTCTTTAAAATTTAATCAATGAGCCAAGTTAATTTTCCCCAACAACAGTTAATTCTTCTGGGAAATGTTGTTATAATCCTAAACATACAGTATTTAATCACAACTCAGGTTGACCGAGTGCAATCTTATCTTATTATCTGTGAGCAAGCCCTTCAGTCACAGTGGGCAGAGCTAGCTCATTCATTCAGGTCAACTGCTACACTTGCTTCAAGCATCAGATTGGTGGGTGGGCACCCCATCTCTGTCATTCACACACAAACTTATTTTATCTCATTGACAAATACTTTCTGAAGATTATGTTGTCACTGCAGAATTTAAAATGCCTCAGATTTGTCTTGTTACTAATTCATCAACCTTAGCTATATATTAAGAGCTTTGGAAATAGTTGCTGGGGGGGGGGGCTGCAGCGAAGTAGACAGTAATTCTTTGCACAGGTTCCACTGGAGGTTGTCATGTCATAGCCTGTGCTTCAAAGCCCCAGAAATACTGGCCAAGTTAAGGGCAGGAGACAGTGCAATCGCATTTCTACAAGTACAGAGTCTGAGAAATTGCTTTAGAGACCACATGCTTTCCATAATCATCCATTAAGGGCGCAATCCTAACCTGGAGTTAGGCAACTTACTCAAGGGAGGAAGGCGCACATCTGTGTGCTGGCCTCTCTGACTCTGAGAGTGGTCCACTTTATGGTGTCCCTTGTGGCAGCCAAACTTTGCTGGCCTAACTGTTCTGGTTTAATTCCAGGTTAAGATGGCACCCTGAATGGATCAAATTGGACAATAAATGGCATTTTTCAGGGAGCATGATCAGTGTAACTATTCATATATCAACTATAATACTGTAACATCCTGAAGCCAAGTTATCACCTTCCAAAAAAATCTCATTTCCTAAGTTTTGCCAGTAGCTGGTGAGCTTGTACACGATTACCCATTCTTAAAGGCCAAAAAGGCTTATGTCACCATAGTTGCCACTTCTACCCTGGAGTGTTGTAACTGTCCTCGTTGGGTGGGGATGCAGGCCTGCCCACCCACATCTGTGCTGTGCTTTTGTTGTCCTTGCCTTCATCAGCTGTGGCAAACAGGCCTCTGAATGTGCCATACAGGAAGCCATGAGGAAAGGATGAACAACAGGACCTCAGACGGAATGAGCAGCCTTTTCTCCCACTTTAACTAGAAAGTTAAATGACAATGTCCAGAGAAAGTGGCAACAAACTTATCAGCTATTCACCTAAAATTAAAGACATTGAACTTACGTTGTTAGTTTGCAACTTAAGAGTTCTGTCTTATACTGCACAGAAGAAAGAGGAAACAATGGTAGCACGTGGTTCAAATTACAGAGTTATTACTACTGCAAGAGAAATGTCTTTGGAACTGGAACAAGAACAAGGATAATTCTACACTGAAGTTCTGCCTATTGAACTTTATGGACTGAAAAGCCCGACTAATGTGGTAGCCATGGATTCTTCCTGAGAAGAGACCATTTTGAAATTGTGAGCGAAATACAGAGATATTACATCTCCCCTTTTTGAGGAACTAAATGAGGAGGAGTTTGCCAATTGTTGATCAGAAATGGCCATCTCCACATAATTTCACACATTCCAAACCTGGTTGTTTTCCTTAAAAGCAGATGTTGACCATTTCTATGCCATTTTGGAGGCCACATCTTTACATTTCAAACTACTAAGTTTGGCCTTGTCTTTTAAAAAGGTAAAGGTTTCCCCATGACGGAATGGTCTAGTTGTGACCGACTGTAGGGGGCGGTGCTCATCTCCGTTTCTAAGCCTGTAGAGCCGGCGTTTGTCTGAGGACAAGCTTCCGTGGTCTTGTGGCCGGCATGACTCTATGCTGTAGCGCACGGAATGCCGTTACCTTCCCACCAAAGTGGTCCCTATTTATCTACTTGCATTTTTAGGTGCTTTTGAACTGCTAGGTTGGCAGGAGCTGGGACAAGCAACGGGAGCTCACTCCGTCGCGCAGTCTTGAACTCCCAACCTTGCAGTCAAAAGCCCAGCAACAGCGGATTAACTTGCTGCGCCACCACATCCCTTGTCTTTTAGAAGGTATGAAATTCATGTCTAAACTTACACCGGAAAAAATTCATGTTAACACATTCTTCAAGATAAACTACATGTTCTGTGAAGGATAAGATTTTATGTTAACCTTACGCAGAAGCTGCTGCATTGCACTGGAGAAGAGAACAGTCAAGCCATTGAAATGAATTAGCCAGCAGAATATGAGAACTCTTTCACTTTGCTGCTGGTACTTACCAGCTTTGTCACACTTAATATTGTGTTAAATATACTCCAAGGGCCTTGATAAAACAAAATACCTCAAACCTCAACCAGGATCCCTTCATTTAGAGCTAGTTTTATTTTCACCATGAAAAGAAGTGACAGTGAAGTATGAAATGGCACATGGGAAGGATAAGGGCCTGTACACATATTATAGCTGCCACACATTATTATTTTTACCAGTTGTCAGAATCTGCAGAGTCAAGTGGTAACACTTGTCTGGGACTGCATCAACACAGACCAGGGAGGAAAGGTTTGATGTTTCTCTGGGGAGGTGGGGAAATGCCTGCACACAGCGCCGCGGAGGGAAAAGCTGAACCTTTCCCCCTCCAAACCCATTTTCCATATGCAAGGAAAGTTATGGGTTTGGTTTTGTTCTGGCCTTGGGGAAGTGCTCCAAAATACCCAGGGCTGTTTCTTGTGTTGGGCAACTGGGGTGGCTGCCCTGGGCTTCACACTTGGGGAGCCACCATGGAAAACTGAACCTCACTTCCGGCCTCCCCATGTCACTGCTGGAAGCAATCATCCTGGTGAAAAATGACTTCAGAACAAATGGAGGTAGTTAGAAGCGCAGAGGAGGGGTTGGGCTGGTCTGCACCTGCTTCTGTAGCAAAGCGCGGGAGGCTGGGCAGAGTCAGAGAGAAGAAAGGACAATCAGCAGTCCCATTTATTTCAATAGCACTTACTCCCAGGGGAGTATAGGATTGAGCTGTTAGACAAGGGAGGCAGCAGCGTTTTGCTCTGACTAAAAACAATGATCTGGTAATCTGCCACTTCTTATACCCTTTATATATCAGTTCACATCAAGTACTCCCACAGACTGAAGTCCTGTTGCATGCAGCCTCCTCTCATCTAATATTTACTAAATGAGAGAGAAATCTCTCCTAAGCAGGCAAGCAGAAAGTTCTGCATGGTGACGGGGGGAGGGGGGCATGCAAGTGTGTCCCTTTTTTCTACTTTGTTTCTTAATTGGTGCTTTGTTCCCACTTTTTTCTTCCTTACTTCTTTCTCTCCTTCAGGTGCTTGCTATCTTCCTCTTAAAAAGGCAATACATATTTTATATACAGTATATGTATGTATGTATGTATGTATGTATGTATGTATGTAAAAAGACAGAAAGAGAAATCCTCCCTTTTTGCAAGTTTAATTTAGAGTGCTTTAATTGGTATTTTATATTTATATTTTTAGTAGTTATTTCATTCATTTTATTAGCCATTTTACTTAATCAACTAACTGAATTTTACTACTCACTTAGTTATTTGAATACATTTAACGGCACAATCCTAACCAATTTTCCAGCACAGGGGTAAGAGCAATGAAGCTCTGAGGTCAGGGAAGAAACATTCCCTTACCTTGAGGATGCCTCTGTGACTGCCCCCCAACTCCAGGATGCAGCATAGGCCCCATGAGCACTGCTACATCAGTGCTGGAAAATCAGTTAGGATTATGCCCTAAATGTCGTAAACGGAAGCATGTCATTATTATTAGGGAATTAATGAGCTTAAATTTGAATTTTGAATTTTGGGCTTTCTCTTAATGAAGCACTGACTTTTTATCCCCCCCCCCCACATGGCCTTAATGGGGGGCCGGCACGGGTGGGGTCCCGCCGGGCCCTGCACCCTTCTAGGAATAGCCCTGGCCATATCCCTGCAGCTTATAATGGTGCAATCAAGAAAATGCTTTACCACTTGATTATGCTGATGAACTGGGCCTTATTTTTCAACCATCTGAAGGACACAAAGTTCATGCCCATCTTATTTTTATGATCTGCTACAACAAAGAATTATATGGCCATTAAATCATGGTTCAAAAGGAAGTTCTGGATACAAAGCTCACTGTTTATATGCCTAACATGCCATGTTCAGAACTTAACATCAAAGCATATTTGGTAAACACCCTTTTCTTCTTTCTAAATGTACCATAATTGCTTTAAATACTGCATCCATTTGCTACATTTATTCACTTGTATAAAAGGTGACCCCCAAAAGGGAAAATAGTTTTCTTTAAAAAAGTTAATTTTGAAGTTCATTGTATAAAAATGCCCCTCCCAAACCTGATATACAAATGTGTACTGGT
>JAJKFI010000012.1:16594511-16619546 GCA_029204185.1 Lerista edwardsae | reverse complement strand
TGTATAAAAATGCCCCTCCCAAACCTGATATACAAATGTGTACTGGTGCTTCCTTGAGGCTTCCTTGAGGAAGGCTCAGTGACTGCGTCTCCACCATAGCATGCAGTGCATGCCCCATTGGTATGGCTGCATCAGTGCTGGAAAATTAGATAGGATTGGGCCCTTAAGGACTAGAAACATGGTGTGTTTTTCTAAAATGAAGGCTAATGACTTCTTTGGCTATGTGACAGATACGAAATTAGAGAACAATTCTCCACTGCAACATTCTGGTGAAAATATCGGTTCACGTTTTTGGTACCAGACAACTCTTTGAAGCAAATCCAGTTTGAAATATGAGCAGCTAAAGTGCCGTTTCTTTATGTGTTCTATTAGGCACTGTAGAGAACCACTCTAGGGACCACTCCAAGGACGCGAGGTCAATTGATCAGGCTGAGTCAAAGCACTCTTTAGACATACCCTTAGATTCTAGCGCAGTGGCATTTGTACAACACATCATTGTAACATTTCCAAAACAAAACAGAGCTTACGAGAAGATAGGTCTGTAAGAGAGGGATCAATAATTGGTGCTAACTGAGCTCTCTGGCCAGCAGAGCCAACATCTTTTTTCAGAAAGGAAGGGATGTAAGCACCTGTCAGCCCATTTGATCCTGTGTGACCTGAAAAAAAGAGAGAGAGAATAAGACTCATGTAATGTGTCAGCACAAAAACTTACCAGGCACTCAACACTTCCTCCGCAGTGACGTGGTTAAAAAGAAACATCCATTCAATAATTCTCTCATTCAGTTATTGTGTGTGAATCTGACAGTCTAATTAGTGTAGTTTCAAAGATGGTACTTCCTTCCATCAGTATAATTAAATTGTTAACCTAATTAACTTTCCAATCTCACTTTTGACATATAAACTAAGCAGATATTCCTGTTCTGTTGACTGTGAAATAATTTTTAAAAATGATCATGGTAACACTCTGAGTGGACAGGACTCAGAAATCTATGGCAAATGTATCATTAACATATCATTCTAACATATCATATCATAACATAAATATATCATTCTACAGTTCTTGTCATTAGGAGACCTCCTGGGCCCAGAGGTATGAATGAGAATGAAAAAGAAGACAACTGACGAAGATACCAGCTGTCCCCATTCTACACCATGGAAGAACTATGAAAAACAAAGGTTCTGGGGCAATATCTTTTCTAATACTTTTTCAATGCCTAGGAGATCAAACATTCAGAAATGTCTGAAATGAAGCCAGCATAACTGAAAGTTTTGGTCAAAGACTTCACCAATTATCCCATTTTAACGTCATAAATGGACGCTGTCTTCAGAATGTTTCAATACTGCTTCTTACTGGAGTTCAGCCTGGTGATCCCTCCTGCTACTGCTGGTGTTTTTCCAGGTAAACTAGAATTGGACCATGGGTTAGATGGGGTATCTTTGCTTGAACTGGAGTCTAAATTATTCCTTGTGCTTATTCCTAGGATAAGAAGTAAGAGTTGCCATTAATATGCTGCAAGAACACTCTAGCTTTACTATTGTAGGATCTATACAATATGTAAAACTTTTACTGATACTAATCTGCAAGGCTTTCGCCCACCATTTCCATGCTCTGGTAATTGCTGGCAAAATCTGCATGCCACAAAGATCAGGCTGTGCTAAATGTTGTGGAACCTGCAGTCTCCAGCAACTGTAAAAGTTTCCAGCAACTGTAAAAGGAGAGAAATCCTGGGCCATACTCCTAATGAATGAAACTAACGAGCGGTCCCTGAGCAATTCACTTTCTCCTCTTCTAATCTTCATAGGGCTAGTTATGAGGCCAAAAACCCCTCCTCAGAGATCCTTGCAAGAAAGACTGGCTACAAATGTAACAAACAGGTTCAGTATCTAGACAAAGTAGAACCAACTGCAGACAACTTGGTAATTGTTCTTACCCAGTTAAGGTTCAAGTAATAAAGTAGATAAATAGGGACCACTTCGGTGGGAAGGTAACGGCATTCCGTGCACTACGGCGTAGAGTCATGCTGGCCACATGATCGGACAAAAACGCCGATCTGGCTTTGAAACGGAGATGAGCACCACCCCCTACAGTCGGTCACGACTAGACCATTCAGTCGTGGGGAAACCTTTACTTTTACCTTTAATACAGTATTTGCCTCAAATAGTTTCTGTGGCTAAATATCAGTTTGCAAGATATAGAAAAATTTAGTAAAGAAATTTTTTTTACTAACCAGGTAAATACCTAGAATGTTTCAAGTAATGCTGTTTGGCTGCAGATATCTGCAATGTTGGCGTGTCCTGCCGAAGGTAGGAGGGTGCACTGTTGCCAGTCCCGATGCAGGCTGAAGGCTTCAGATCCAAAATACTCTCAAATCTGAAACAGAAAACCACAAACTAACCAGACACAGTCATATTTTTACTTCATGACACATTTCTCCCTCCTATTCACTGCCACAAACACCAGCATTCTTGCTTGCCTGTTTGCAGAGATAGGAACAGCAGTCAAATTCAGGAACCAGCAGTCAAATTCAGATAGCTCAATGCAAATTCAGATATGTGTAATATGCTCCAACAGTCAAATATGGAAAGATTTTATCCACTAAACTTGTTAGTCATCTGTGTTTGACAGAGGAAGATACACAATACACAGAGTCAAGAAGATGGGAAGGGAAACACCATTATTGACCAAGACTGCAATCCAGGGAATATTTACTTGGGAGCAGGGGATCATTAAGATAACTGAACAAAGTGGCACATATGTTTAAGCAGACATTATAGGATTAGGCTCTACAACTCCATACACCCCAGTGGAGAACCAACCCTAGTGGTTCTCAAACATTTTAGACTGGGACCCACTTTTAGAATGGTATTCATGTCAGGACGCACCAGAAGTGATGTCATTAACCTGGAAGTGATGTCATGGCTAGAAGTGACATCATCAAGCAGGAAATGCCATCATTGTGATATAATCAAGTGACACTCCTGAAATGCAAACTGGCATTCTTGGCGTGTAGCCACTGCACAACCATAAAAAATCCCTGACAGAAAGTAAGATTAGGACAAAACAGGATATAAAAACACTGAAATAAAAAATGTTTTTTGAAAAAGAAAACCCTCACTTGAAAATTCAAACTGTTAACACTCACAAAAGGAATATAGCAAGAGTAATGTCTGCAGCTTCCAAGATGGTGGCTCCCAGCTTTCCACAACCACCTGACATCAGGTTGCTACCCACCAAGTAGGTCCTGACCCACAGTTTGAGGAACATTGCTATACAGCATTTCCTGGGAGTAAACCCCACAGTAGTCAGTGGAATTTATTTTCAATAAATATACATGGAATTTTACTGCTTGCTACAATCCTGCACACTTAAGCTACTTTAATTCATTGACCCTAATTGGATGTATGTAGCTTAACTGTGTAGGATTGCAGGTCAAGCACTAAATGCATTTTGACACAGCCTATATTATGGGGGTTCTATGCCATTCACTCCATCTGCAAATGCAAGGTGCACCTGCAAATGCAAGGAATGCAAAGGAAAACAAAAAGCCAGCTTTCAACATATTCTATATTGAAACCAATGTATGCCAATCAATGACTAAAACGTTTATGTGAAAGCTGATTTAAGCCTTGTGTGTGAAAGCACAAAAGAATTTAAATTTATTTGGAAGCAAGTTCTATTAAAATTAACAAAATGTACACAGTGCCATTCTAAGACTGTATTTAGAAGCACATCTTACCGAGTTCAACAGGACTGTGTTACTCCTTAGTAAGCTTGCATTGGAGTGCAACTTTATTCCAAAGTAAATATTACTGTGACAGGGATGCAGGTACATGTACAAATTAAGGAGATGCTGAAATAAGAACAAGTAAATACACACATAAACTTGCCTACACAGAGCTTCATCATCCTGTCCTTTTTTAAAATCAGTTCTGGTAGGAGAAGGGTTAACACCACCATCTTCTAAGTCCTCCCAATCTTCTGAACCTTTCAGTGCTCCAGTAATATGGCCCCATCTACGCCGGTTCTTTGGTTTAAGTTCACCGTTTGCTTTTTCTGTCCCAATGGCTGTTTTCTGTCATTTCAAGGGGAAACAAAACAACAAAAGCGAGTGACGCTCTGAGCTGTGAACATATTGGGCCAAAATGTGAAATAGCAGGAGAAGGACAAGCAACAAGGATTGGAAGGGTTTCTAGTGGGAATGGAATGGAGTGTCAATATTGGAACCAGCCAATATTTGAAATTCAAAGCCTTGGTAGCCAATTTCATCAACAGCAGCCAGATCAGGCCCCTGGCAGAATGGAAACATGACTGGGGGTAGGGTTAAAGCTCCCCGCCCATCCCCACAATGATCCTGATCCACAGAGGAGCCTTGATCACACATAGTTTGGCCTTTTGGTATCACAATCTATTGCTCTCTTATAGCTGCAATAATATGGCCCCCTTAGCTATACTCATGCTTCTTCCTGGTTCTACTTTTCTAGCCCAATTCTCGCCAAATAAGTCCCAATTACATGGAAATCCTGAAGGTAGGATAAGTAAATTATGCACATGAATTAAATGTATTCACAGCATTATGACCATGTTATTTTTTGCTGCAGCAGGACATATTGATTTATTTTTGGGATAGCCAAGTAACCCAAAATACCATCCATAAGTAATGGTTTGTAATGATGAAAACAATAGAAACTATTATTAAATAGTTTATTTATTTCAAAATATCAATGCAAGAGCCTCATGTGGTGCAAAGTGGTAGGTATTGCTGTCAAAAGCTCTCCCCACAACTCGAGTTTGATGCCCTTAGATATCCCTGTGTAAAAAATTTTTTTTAACAGGGTCCAGGAATTCAAATTCCAATATGGGTAGGCCTGAACAGTCTGACCAATATCCCAGATACAAAGCAGGAATTGGGCATACCGTCTGGGCCTACCTGCATTGGAATTTATGCATGTGTACCCCTTTCACCACATCAGGGACGTAGTAGCGCAGCAGGTTAATCTGCTGTTGCTGGGCTTTCCGACCGGAAGGTTGGGAGTTCAAGACTGCATGACGGAGTGAGCTCCCGTTGCTTGTCCCAGCTCCTGCCAACCTAGCAGTTTGAAAGCACCTAAAGGCAAGTAGATAAATAGGGACCACTTCGGTGGGATGGTAATGGCGTTCCGTGTGCTACGGCATATAGTCATGCTGGCCACATGACCCCAGAAGCTTGTCCTCGGACAAAACACCGGCTCTACAGGCTTTGAAACGGAGATGAAAACCGCCCCCTAAGTCGGTCACGACTAGACCATTCGGTCGTGGGGAAACCTTTACCTTTTACCCGTTTCATAGTATTATGCATAGATACCCAATGGCTTCAGCACAACAGACAGGCTGGGTAAATAGTGAGTGAAGGCAGACACTCATTCTTCCAACACATTCAGGAGAGAGACTGAAGGGGAGTACTGTTTGACCAGACCATTGCCTGTTTAATTGCATGATCTCAAGTGTGTCAAAGGTTGGATTCCATTTCTCTTTATGTTTTGTCCAAATGGAGAGATGTTTGACTTCATTATGCATGACTCTGTGCTAGAGAGGACATTTCCGCAATCCAGTGATCAAACTGAGGAGTAGTTTTACCTTTCCTAGGAGAAATATCTTAGGGTGCAATTCTAATCTGGAATTAGGCTGGCACAGTTAGGCCAGCAAAGTTTGGCTGGCACAAGGGCCAATGTAAAGCACATTTGGACCACTCGGAGTCAGGGAGAATGGCACATGTCTGTGTGTTGGCCTCTCTGACTCCAAAAATGGTCCAAACATACTTTACGGTGGCCCTTTGGTCAGCCAAACTTTGCTGACCTAACTATGCCGGCCTAAGTCCTGGTTAGGATTGCGCTCTCAGTCAAAGTGCATGGTGGCAAAACTGCCATCTGATCATCTCCCAGCCCCATGTAGTGCATGCTCCATCAGTGCTAAAAATGGTGGGGGATAGGATTGGATTCAGATTCCTACCAGTCCAATTCTAACCAAATTTTCAGCACCCATGCAACTGCAATGCAGCTCTGAGGGAAGGGAACAAATTCCCTTACCTTGAAGAGGCCTTCCAGACACCCACCCCCAAGTGCAGGATGTAACATGCTACCTATTGGAATGGCTGATTGGTGCTAGAAAGTTAGTTAAGATTGGGCTGTAAGACTCCTAAGACTCTTGAAACAGAGGAAGATGGATCTACAACAGGCAGATGTGCTGAACCATGTATGCAACATTGTACAACTTCTATTGCTGATATAGGGCAATTGTGGAAATCTAGGCAATTAAGGACAGAGGCCAGTTGTTAGTCCATAGAAGGAATCCAGGAGTAGGAGTATTCTTCCATCTCCAATGCTTCACTTTAGAATGAACTAGAGCAAACTAGATTGAACAAAGCACACTGTCATTTCTAGTTGAGCGAGAGCAAGAAACCAGAGCAAGAGCATAAGAAATACCCTAGTTTAAAATGCACAGATCTTATCAACAGTGTCTTACCTGCTGAGGCATCTTGGTATGAATGTCTGGCAAAACCACCTGACCAGGCTTGTCCTCTTTTAAATGGTCGTTAACTGAGGAGACTTTGTATGGAAATATCAGTGGGTGGGAAAGCTGATTCGGCTGGAATGGTCTTGAGGCAAGGCGAACTTGTGGCTTAGATGGAGGCTGTGCAGGTGGAATGGGTTTCATGTGAACTTGTCCTCGATCGGGAAGGTCTCTCTGTTGTTTTCCCAGCTCCTGAATGCAATGAGAGGTGCCCAATGCCTGGCCAACCTGGAAGTAAGGATATCGAAGTGCCTAAAACACAACAAAGATGTCTATATTTGAACCAGAAAAAATTAAACCTAATCTGAAGTTTGTATTGCAAGTCCTAATAATGCCACAGTTCTACAAAGCCATAAAAGGAAAAGAAGGACAAAAGACCAAAACATGGTATTGTGATGAATTTAGAGGCCTCCTCAAATAAATAATTGAGAAGCTTTTCTGTAGAGCCTCCCTCCCTGGATTCGTAATGTCCTCAGGAACCATGAAAGATTTGGGAAGCTTTCACCCCCTCCATCTTTAGAAGACTGTTAAAAGCCTACTTGCTTCGCTAGGTTTTTGGACTGTGATGATTTTTGTGGACTCCTGGTCTTGGTTGCTATATGAGCTGAGCATGTTATGCTACGTGATTCTGATAATTTATTCACTGATTGTTTTATTGTTCTTGTGGTGTACCCTGGGAGAAGGATGGGATGTAGATGTAAAATAATAATAATAGGCAACATTCAGCTTCCTGAAACTTTCCACTTTAATCTTTAAAAGAACACATTTCTAGCCTTGCAGCAGCAAAGGTAACCTTGAAAGTGTGGGATAATGCCTGCTGAATCTCAGAAGCCAAAGGGGTGAGGGCTATCATATTCTGCATAATTCCCACCTTTCTCCATAACCGACAAAACTAGAAATGGAAAAGTTAGGAAGTAGCAGAATCAATCATGTAAAATAAAAAGAACTTTGACTATTTGTTCAATTTGCATAATGTATACAGGACAGAACATTTATTTTTTACCATTCTCCACAGCTTTATATGGGCTGAATGCTACTCCAAAGACTTCTCTCTGCTCATCTGTTGTCTAATTATATGGACAAGTTAATCTTAGCACAGCTGTTTCTTCAATTTTAATTAGGGCATAAAGATCTTCATTCTCCAATGGAGATTAAATTGTTTTTGATTTGTATTTCTTTTGTCTTTTCTTTGCATACCACTATTTGAGCAGACAGAGCTGTCAAAAGCCTTCACTTCTTTTATAAAACCTAACTTTTTGTGTTCCTTTCTAAAAAGCAGGGATGGAGGTGCAGAGAGAAGGGAGGGAAAGGGAATACACAGAGATGGAAATTGTGGGAGGAAATGCAGAACAGAGTTTTGGGAGCCGCAGATAATGTGATCACCAAATCAGATAAATATTCCACTGAGCAAGGACCAGTGACAAATGAAATGCAAAGAGTGGTAAGAACCAGCAAACTGGCAATCTCTTCTTTCATGGCTTGGAGCCCTGAGCAAAACAGTGTGCTTCCCAGCAAGGGAGTAAGCTGTAAAGACTTATCTACGAAGTAAGAGCAAACCTGACTGGCTGTTGGCCGCTTTTTGGGGTCCCACTGCAGCATGTCTCTCATAAGCTGTATGGCCTCACCGCTTGCATTAGGGATGAGGGTTTTCAGGTTATTTGGTACACACTGAGGCCAGCGGAAATTCATGGCACCTGCAAGCTGGTAGCCCTCGGGCCAGTCATTCTGAAAGAGATTGAAGTATGCCCATCATAAAAGAATATCTATAGTACTGCAAACCCCACAAGATGTAAACCCTGGGCTTAATATGCAAAAGAGCAGAATCAATTATCCAGTTATCCCAATCCAATGTAACTGCCCTCAAGGCTATGCAGTAGTGAGTCCTCTGTAACTTACAGGAGACTTTTGATCTCCAGAGGCTTCCTTGGAACATTTGGGAGGATAGACCTATGACAGTCTCACAGGAAGGGGGGGTTGGATTCAGCATATGCCACAGCCACCAAACCTATTCCCCTCCGGGATCCTGATCCACCCTCCTCCTCATCCCATTGCTATCTCAGTTTGCCCACCCCCTCCCTGTTCCACCTTCCTCTCCCTCCCACCCACCCACCTACCGGGGCCAATGCAGTGGCCAGCCCACACACTCCGGCATGTCCGCGAAGTGCCTAGTGCCCCCGGAACATTTGTTCTGGTGGTGCTAGCCATTTTAGGATTAGGCCAAGCAGATCAATTTATATCTTTTATTTCCACGTTCAAGAAGCAATACAGGGGTTGAATTCAACAACAACATAATCAGTCACAACTACCAACTTCAGGGATTTGTAACTCAGTTATTTTAATCTGAATGCAAAAAGTAGCACATCACCAGTGAATTTCGCTAATTCCATAGAGAAACTGGCACAGTGTTCACCACCTTTGGGAAAATTATTTTGGGTTTTCACTGAGGTGGTAAATTTGCGTTTGGACATATATAAAAATTCTGAAGTGGCAGAACTTGATGGTTCAGTATCTCACTGAGAACGAAGACTCACTAGCTTTGAGAACTAGCTTCAGGAGGATGTGCTGTGTTCTTACCTTCACTGCGGTTAACACTAACCAGGATTCATATACAAGGATCTACAATTACAGTTTAAAGTGGGTTTCTGATCCTAGAAAAGCTAAAATACTGCTTGGGGATAGGGAGTATATACCCAAAAAGAATTAAAACAAGAGAAATGAGGGAATACACAAAAGCTGCTGCTGCTAAAGAGATTTCATAGGGATTTGTCTTTAAAGACAGATGCCAGGAAGAGCAACAACAACAAAATCTAAGGCTGCAAGCAGATTAAAATTGACTCAGAAATGCACCTCACAGTGGGACTACTTATGTTTTAAGTAAAAATACACAGAACCCCCTGCACCCCCTTGGCTTTTCCAC
The DNA here is from genome assembly GCA_029204185.1 of Lerista edwardsae. Lineage (NCBI taxonomy): Eukaryota > Metazoa > Chordata > Lepidosauria > Squamata > Scincidae > Lerista > Lerista edwardsae. Next base: position 16,610,082 of record JAJKFI010000012.1, on the reverse strand, counting down.
ACAATTTTAGTACATTTTGTGCTGTCCTCTTTGTATTGCCATCTAGACACTATCTTGTATCAATAGTAGAACAGCACCATTAAACTATAAAGAGACAAAAAAGACAAAAACATAACATTCTTGGTTGCACTCTTTCATGTACATCAAACATCCGAAAAAGCTACCTTTTTTGGTGTCCCCAGTACTTGGCAAATCTTGAAAATAGTATCAATTTCACTGGCACCTGGGAAAAGTGGTCTGAGCGTGTAAACCTCAGCCATTATGCAGCCTACAGCCCAGATATCAATGGGAGAACTGTAGTTAGTGGATCTTAGGAGCACTTCGGGAGCCCTGTACCTGTAAACAAAAAGCGAGCAAAACAATAACAGTAGTGTTCATTTATAAGATGTACCAGTTAAGACCCAGCACCAGTTGCACTTGCATTTGCACTTACATTTGCACTTGTTAGACAATGATTGCACAAGGGGCCTTCTTTCTGCCCACAACATTTCTCAACAAACAGAGCTCTCAAGGGGTGGGATTGCTCCTCTGTGGCTAGTATAAAGGTGATCAGGTTATAAGTTTCAGGAGCTCTGGTGAAATAAGGAACCCATTTTCACAGTGGCTTCCTCTGTCATTAAACCTGGGCTTTATTACCTGACTTTCATTAGCTTTATGTTAGTTCATTGCTAAGCTCTACCATGGTCATCAGATGAAAATAATGTTGATCCTGCCCTGCAGTGCTTTCTCAAAATATTTAAGGCACATGCTTCTTGGACAACAAACCATCCAATACTACCAATACAGCTTCTCTGCATTTGGCATTGTTGGGTTGACCAGCTGAACCCATAATATATACCCAACTCACCCAACGTAAACCACAAAGACCAAGGAAGTTGAATACATACACTGATTTGGCTTCACATTTACAAGCATGATGGGAATAAAAGTATCAATGGTCTTCAAGTCACTATGCAGCACAATCTAGCTCAGGTATTTACCATCTTGTGGACACATAGTCTGTGTAGGGAGGCCTGGACCTAATTTCTCGTGCAAGGCCGAAATCTGCTATTTTCACAAGCTCTGGTCCCATGCAAAGAAGGTTTTCAGGTTTCAAATCTCTGTGGAAGAACCCTGTAATTCAAAACAATCACAGCTCAGTCTTTCCTTTCACCTTCATTTCTCTGCTTTCATTGCATGTCTTATGTCTAGTTATCAACAACCTTGCTAACTGCCAGAAAATAAAACAGCCTGATCTACTGCACAATGGGTTTAGGAACCTAAACGCAGAGTTAAGTAATTAGAATGTGAGAGAGGAGGAAACCTCCCCCCCCCCAAGGATTATGCCTGGTTAGCATTATATATGAACAACACTAATCAGTGTTTTCACTAGGGGGTGTGGGGAGTGCAGACTGCACTGGATGAGGCACTTGGGGTGGAAGAGATATCACAAATGTCCACAATTGTGAAAATCTTGGTATTTTCAAACAATGCCATCATGTTATAAATAATTCGATGCGTAATTTAATGCAGAATGCGAAGAGGCAAACCAGGTTAAATACCGTATATGTATTCTATCAAATGTTATAGCTAAATAACTAGAAAAGGAACACACAACTGCCTTATGTAACAAAAAGTGGATTTCCTTAACTCAAAACTGACCAGTGAAACTGACTGTTCCCAGAATCAGTGAGGTGTTATTAACACAGAGCAGGGAACCAATAAGGTGTTAGTATGACTCAGCTCTCATTTCCATGTATCAGAGCTAATACTAGAAATTCAGTTCTGCGAGTGTCATCAAGTTGTCAGTGAGTTTTTGGTGGTTCACTCACTCACTCACTCACTCACTCACTCACTCACTCACTCACACACACACACACACACACACACACACAGAGCCTATATATGTTGGGGTTACACCAACTATAATGATGCAACTGCATTGAGGCTGTGCATGTGATATTGTAATATATTCTGTATGGACTGGTATGGGAGGAGGTCCATCAGAGAGGTGACACAATAAGCTCTTGTACCGGGTAACACGCACCCTAGTGACGCCACTGACACTGATGTTAATATTTGTTTCATAAATGTTAACAAAACTCAGCCATACAACTTGTTGCATTCTTTATGAGCAAGAGCATCTTGCCAGCAGCAGTTTTATCTGGCACCTCACCATAGCACCCTGACAGAAATCGTAAGGTAGGAGGTCAGAGTAGCAATAAAATGATTTTTTTAAAAAATGATCTGATTTTAAATATACATTTAACATAGTCAACTCCTAAGTAACGTCTTAGTAATGTAAGCAATGTTACTTAAGTAAGTACTTAATTTAAGTAAGTAATGTATACTCAAAAGTAACGTCTACTATGCTCAACTGGGCTTACACCCTAGAAAGTGTAGTTCGGAACTGCGATAAGCATTACTACAGTTCACAAACCATGTTAGTTTTCATGGGGATCTATTGAAGAGAGGTGTTCTTTCTATGCCATTAACAGCGTTTTTGCCATGTAATGTTTACCTTCCTAAACAAGAATCCTTTAATCCTTATTGCCAACCATTTTTTTTACATTGCTTTCTACCATCCCATCTGCACAGAGTCTATTCACAGTGTGGTTTGGCTGGTCTCAGGCCAGTTGGCTTATTCTCTGCTCCTTATGATTTCTTCCCTGACTTCCTGGTTTGCAGCAAGATATAATTTGCTGTTAACATCCAAACCAGGAAAACAATGGTATATCCAAATCATAAACTACCAACTTGAGTGAAAATGCACTGCAAACCATCTTTTTCAATTCAAATTTGCATTTACATGCAATGGCAAACTATGGTTTGCACAAACCAAGGGGGGGGCATATTGGAGCATGAAAGGGGAGAGAAAGGGAAACCCATGAGCCCCAGGCACAGTCCTGATGTCCAAAGCATAGTCCCAAATCCAGTTTGCCATTCCTATCTTACCATGTTTATGTATAAATGCAAGCCCTTGAAGAATCTGATACATAATATTTCTGACGGTGGATTCTGGAAACAATTTGTTCCTGTAAGATAGAGTGGATGAATTGAGTTTATATACATTAATGTGTTTCTTATATGTGCTGATTTATCTATTGCAGATGCAAAAGATATGCATCTATTGCGTATTTATAAATATTTATCTATTAATATCTAAAACGTTGTGCTCATCATACACTCTTTGTGAATTGCAGAAATGAATGAAAGTTGAACAGCAAGAGTACTTGGTACTACAAGTTGAGCATCCCAAATCAGAAAATGTTCCAAAATCCAAAAACATTTTGAGCAACAAAATGCCACACCTGACCTTATGTGACAGATTGCAATCAAAATGCAGGTGCACCAAAGACAGCTTATTTAGTGTCCCCAAAAAGAGCCCCCTAGTCCTTCAGCTGCGATATATCTTTTCCCATGCCCAATATATCTCATTATGTATATACAAATATTCCAAATTTGGAAAAAAATTTAAAATTCACAGCATTTCTGGTTCCAAGCCTTTTGGTTGAGGGATACTCAACCTCTATTCCAAAAATATTTATTATTTTTAAATTTAAGGCATCTGTACAACAATGCGTTTGTTAGAAAACTGACATACCTTTCTTTCATTAATTGATAAAGGTTCTCTTTCATGTACTCAAACACAAAGTACAGATTATCATTTTCTCTGATAACTTCTTTCAGTTTCACCACATTGGCATGGCTGAGTTTCTTCAAGGACTAAAACACAAGGTAAGACATTTAAATAAGGCATTTTTTGCAATGAGGGTTTCAAGATAAACAAAGAATCCTTGCCCTTAAACTATGCGATACAGCTAAATTTAAATACCTGGCGGTTTAAAAAAAAACTCAGAACCCTAGAGTGAGACAGGCGCAATGTTCCTTCTGGCCTGCCTGTTCCAGCGGAGTATAGAATTAGGCTGTTAATCATGAACTTAGGATGCAGTCTATTCGAAGTTCATGTGATTATATGAACTGCAGTCCAAATTGGTCCCAATTTTGAAAGGAAAGGTTAAGTAGCATGGGTGTAGTGTGTGTGTACCTTCCTAACTTTACTTGGTTCTGCCTTCCTTCTGACTTTCCCTTCTATTGTTTTTTCAGGTCATTTGGCTGATGAAAATTGCAACCATCAGTTCAGAACTAACTGGCTGCCCTTTGTCTGTTCATTAATGGTTCAAATGCAGCAGCAAGGTTATACATTTCAAAGTAACCGTGGACAATTTTCAATCACTTGAAAGCATGTACAGCCCAAGTCTCATTATAGAACAGCTACGTAAAAGCATGCTAGTTGAAACTAGACAAGTTTTTTAAAAATGTTTTGATTGAAAATATCAATTCCATCTATTTACAGCCCAGAACTGGCAAGTACCTTAACTTCTCGTAGGTTCATGCATTCCTCCCAGGAGTAAAATTTCCTCTTCATCCTGTGCAGCAGAGAACAAGGAACTTAATATCACCTATAACCTAGCACAACAGGTCATTTCACATTTGTATTTCAGGATGATCATGGCAATAAAACAGAAGGCATAGCCGTGCTTATTCCATGGCTGGCATACAATAAAACAGCACAACTATTTCCTCATCCCTCAAGGAAGTCTTTGGGCTTGTAATTCTCAAATAGCCCCTCTCAAAGTCAAATGTAAAATGACTTTTAAAAGCATTGATTTGCACTATTATTTATTTTGGGGGGTTGAGTATAAAAGAATATTGTGAACTCTGGACTGCCTAGATCAGTGGTTCTCAAACGTCTTAGCATCAGGATCCACTTTTAGAATGACAAGCTGTCTGGGACCCACCAGAAGTGATATCATGGCCAGAAGTGCCATCACCGTGACGCCAGAACCTGCTGCTTTCCTGAGAATGCAACAGGAAGTTGGGTTATTTCTCAGTCATTTTCCAATAAAGTGAATCAGAAAGGGGGAAAAAGCCTTTTTACAACCTTGTCACAAACAAAACAACCACACAGCACTCCCCTTTCCAGCATCCGTTCTTCCTATATTTTCAATATGGCTGCCCTAAGTGCTTCGCAACATACCTGAAATTGGCTCGCAACCCACTGGTGGATCTTGACCCACAGTTTTGGAACCACTGGTCTATATCCTGTGCAAAGGGTATGCTCTGATGAGCTTGTTCTTTTAATATCCTGGGCATTCAGAGACGGTCTAACATCAATTTATCTAGCATTTTTAGCACATTAAATAATGTATCACTTTTATCGTAAATATAAACATATTATTTCCTCAACATTTCCCCCACCCACCCAATGCAATATGTTAGCAAGTGTCATCTCGTACATGAACAACTTTCTATGAAGTTCTGTTGCTAACTTTCAGCTGGGAATTTAGCCAAAGGAACACAATCACAATTGGACTTTGAAAGAACAGCACTTCGTTTCAACAGACCAGTGATAGCTATTATCATATTACATATACATACAGATAATATATTATATATTATAGTTGGCCTGCTTTGAAGCAGTCACACTGGTCTAACGAATGGCAGAGGTTGTGATTACCCCACTGAAAGATGGTAATGCACCATCTCTAGTAAAAGAGGCTCTCTGCTGAACAGGCCTTCTCTGACCCCTACTACATTTGATAATTATTTGCTGGCATCAAGCCTATTGCTCTTGAGCAAAGTGGTTGAGTGGGCAGTGACAATCCAACTCCAGGCTCTCCTGGATGAATTTTACCTTCTCAGCCATAAGGATCATATACTCGTTCTTAAAAAGAAAGAAAGAAAGCAGGGGTTCCTGGAACGCTGAAATTCTGCACTTATTATCACACTGTATATTTTAGCATGCATGTGGATCCAGTGTTGGCTTCAATTCAGAATTGCAGCATTCATGTGGCTCCAATTGTGGCTATCAAACATGAGGAAACTTGTACTATAGGTTGAGTATCCCTTATCTGGACTGCTTGGGATAGAAAAGTGTCTGGATTTTGGAGTAATTGTATAAATATAATGAGAAATGTTTCCTCTTGCTCTTTTCACTATTACCCATGCATGTATCCAGGCGCGTACTTGGGCGAAACCGCACCCAAGGCACGCGACGTCATGACGTCGTGACGTTTGGCGAGCTTGGAGCGCGCGCTGGCTGCTCCCTTCCTGGGCTGCGGCTGGAGTGCTTAAAGCGCCCCAGCGACAGCCCGGGATGGGAGCTAACGGCGCTCGTCCCAGCGGCTGCTTCCTTCCCCAGGCTGCCGCTGGGGCGCCTTAAGCACTTCAGCTGCAGCCCAGGAAGGGAGCAGCCGGCATGCATCCCGGCTCGGGGAGCGCGGCCGCTGCTTCCTTCCCCAGGCTGCCGCTGGGGCGCTTTAAGCACTCCAGCCGCAGCCCAGGAAGGGAGCAGCCGGCGCGCGTCCCGGCTCGGGGCGCGCGGCGGCAGCTTCCTCCCCCCCCGCTGCCGCTGGGGCGCTTTAAGCGCCCAAGCAACAGCCCGGGACGGGAGCTGCCGGCGCGCATCCCGGCTTGGGGCGCGTGGCGGCAGCAGCTTCCTCCCCCCTCCCTGCTGCCACTGGGGCGCTTTAAGCGCCCTAGCGACAGACCGGGACGGGAGCTGCCGGTGCGCGTCCCGGCTCGGGGTGCACGGCGGCAACTTCCTTTCCCCCCCCTCTGCCGCTGGGGCGCTTTAAGCGCCCAAGCAACAGCCCGGGACGGGAGCCGCCGGCACGCCTCCCTGGGGGGGGGCGCGGCGGCTTCCTTCCCCGGGCTGCCGCTGGAGTGCTTAAAGCACCTCAGCGGCAGGCCCGGATGCCGCCAAGGCGCCTCGGGGTGCGGGGGCCTGCAAATTTGCGGGCGGGGTGCCAAGACAACGGCGCCCCCCCACCTTATGGTGCCCCAGGGCTCGTACCCTGTGGCACCATACCTTCGCGATGCCTCTGCATGTATCTGCTGGCCTCTGACATTTTTCAACAATATCTATACAGGTACATATCACACAACAGAGAACAGAACTTACAGCCTGTATCTGCACTGTACATGGGAAAGAATACAAGATCTTCTAGTGTTCACATTACATAATTTTTTTAAAGCATTGGGCAAAAATGTCTGGATTTTGGATGTATAGATAAGTTGTAATCTATCTGTACAACAAACTGTTTTTGACTTCTCCAACTAGGGTCTGAGCCACACTGTCAGATAGCTACTGTGTTGTTGTTCAGTCGCTAAGTCATGTCCGACTCTTCGCAACCCCATGGACCACAGCACGCCAGGCCTCCCTGTCCTCCACTAGCTCCCGCAGTTTGCCCAATTTCATATTCAATAGCTACTGTACCTGCAAGCAATTAGCTAGCAGTCAGTACAGCAAACTTTGAGCTCATAATCTTCAAAACAGTCTTTAACACGTGCACAATCAACTAACCCTTCCCTTCCCCCAGGCCACTTACCTCTTAATGGCAATCAACTCTCCTGATTCAACACTCCTTCCTAGCAGGACAGAACCGTATGTTCCATCTCCCAGTTGTTTGATAGTTGTATATCTGTTCATGATGGGGATCTTCTGGGATGTAAACTCATTTCAGTCCTTAGTGTGTGCCTTGCCGCAGCTAAAGCATTTGCCCTTGGAGTGAAGCCAGTTTTTTCGACGGCAACACAAACACAAAGTATCCAGGACTGTGCAAATGCTATCAGGGCTCATATTTTCCAAAACTGGCTTTTCGTCTGTAGAAATTCAGAGCACAGAGACAAGATAGCCATTTTCTAAGGCTGATGTCTAAAGACTCTTATTTCCCTGCAGTGTTGCTCATGAACATTATCTACGTTATCTCTAAGCTGCCTGAAGACAGAGGATCAAATTGTAACTGACCCTAATACAAGGGTGAATGTCTACTACTGGTAGATAGCACAGACAATTTATATTAATATCAGACACTGATAAATGTACATACTTGGCACAAAATCATATTAATGTGAAAAATTTCAGGAAAAAGTTGGTTAAGGGTCAGAATTCAGTATTGTCAGTTCAGAACCCTGATAGAACCACTTGCTTAATTGATCATAGTTTCAATTTTTAATTGTATTAGAAAACAGTCAAAAGCCCTTCTACAAAAGCAGACCAAAAACAGTCCAGACTTACAGGGCAAAGTTATCCTAGTGTAACATAGACCAATGATTACGGTAATCTAATTCAGAGAGACTTAATACACCAGGATTATCAACACGGCCAGCTGCCTTCCTCTCAGTTATGGAACAGAGATAAAAAGGGTCTTGTTACTTCCTCTCTAATCTACCATCTGTCAATCATATTCTCTACGATTAGGTCAGCTTACTTTCAGGAAGGTTGAATATGATCTTATGTTCAAATTATACAGCCCCTGGGGTACTACACAAAGAACATGTGGATAAAACAACATACTGTACTTGCAAAATTCACACACCATTACAGTCATTTTCCTACAGCCACAAGGAACTATGTCAGCCTCCATTATTATGAGATTAGCAATAGGTCCCTGACCTGAATCGCACAATGGATTTGTTTCTCAAATGCTGTGCAAACTGCAAATTTATTAACAACATTTCAAGTCTTATGCCATAAAAGATACCACACACACTTTACATTAGTGGCTTTGCTCCTCACCTTCAAGGGAAAGTTTAAAATAAAACACTTTGCCATCTTCCTTTGCAAGGATGCTTATGTTACAAAATTGTGGCATGTTACGGTTGATTTGACATGCACTTATTCTCTTATGTGAATTATTTACAATGTTAGTATGTGCACAAATGTGCATGCATGTGCATATAGTCAGATTCCATGGACTGGTTCTGCACAGGGTTGGAGTCATGTGTACACAGAGAGACTGTGTACTGTACTTGTTTAAACTTGCTTCTATACGGCAAGTGTTGGTCTGATTCTATCTGCAGATGAAAGGTAGCATCTTCCCCATTATTTAACTAAGGCATTAACTGTCGTATCATAAAAGTTTATATATAATAAAGTGTCTTGATTCAACAGTATGTTGTGGGCTAGGTCCAATGACACACCCCTAGAGCGCCACCACTCACAAGGGCTGCCCAATTGCTTCAGTGGAGAACCAGCTCCTTTGGGCACACTTGGTACTCTAGAACTGCAATTCTATACACACCTTCTGGGACTGAGCCACACTGAGCTCCAGTTTAATAGCAGTTTAAGAACCAGACTTTGAAGCCAGTATCAGATCCAGCATCTCAACTTCATATCTTGGTTAATAACCACAGTTAAACTACAGCTCCTGAGTTTAGATTATAAGATGAGCTATGATTAAACTAGCCAGGATTCTCCACTCCCCTTGCAGCCAGACATACAAGGAAAACAGCATGGACTTGTTGGTTCTTAGGCTTGTATTTATGATCCAACAGTCTATGGTATACTTCATTATCTGAATTGGGCCCCGAACTTTAACACAATGGAAGCAAACATGTGAATTTCAAAATCAAATATGGGGCAGAAAAAAAAGAATGTAAGAAACCCACTAAATCAGGCCAAAGGCCCATCTAGTCCAGCTTCCTGCATCTCGCAGCGGCCCGCCAGATGCCAAGGGGAATATACAAGACATCTCGTTGCCACTCCCCTGCATCTGGCTCTCCAAGGTAACCTACCTCTAAAGTAAGGAGGTTGCACTTACCATCATGGCCTGTAGCCTGCAATGGACTCTTCCTCCAGAAATCTGTCCAGTCCCCCTTTAAAGGCATCTAGGCCAGATGCCATCACTACCTCCTGTGGCAAGGAGTGCCACAGATTGATTCTACAGATTGGGTAGAAAAGTGTTTCCTTTTATCTGCTCTAACTCTCCCAACACTCAATTTTAGTGGATGTACCCTGATTCTGGTATTATGTGTGTGAGAGAAAAACCTCCCTCTATCCACTTTATCCATCCCATTCATAATTTTGTATGTCTCAATCAAGTCCCCCCTCAGGCGCCTTTTTTCTAGGCTGAAGAGCCCCAAACACTGTAGCCTTGGCTCATATGAGAGGTGCCCCAGCCCTGTAACCATTTTGGTCGCTCTCTTCTGCACCTTCTCCAGTTCCCCTATATCTTTTTTGATGTGTGGTGACCAGAACTGTACACAGTACTCCAGATGTGGCCTTACCATCAATTTGTACAGTGGCATGTACAATGAAATTAAAAGATACAGCACTCTCTCCCTCTTGTCCTAAGCATATTTATTTGGAAGTAAATCCTACTGATTTCAATAAAACTTTCAAAAAGGTGTAATGAACCACATTCCCAAACATGCTTCTGAGCTCTTGAGTGGTATTTCAGCCAACTACATAAGAGTAACTGGTATGTGGACCCCAAGAAGCAGAAAGTGCTACAGGTTACACTAGGGGTCTTCAGACTTTTCAGTATGAGGGTCACATAGTATATTTTACACATTTTTGTGGGCGGAGACCCCCTGCTAAGAGAAATTGGAGAACTGTCCATAGTATAATACATGCCTCTTTACAATGGCAATTGTCAGGACCAAAAGACAGGTAAATTAGAAGGGGAACAAAACCCATGCACACTACAGCAGAAAAGATGGCCAATTAGCATTGTGCAAAATTCAAGAGGAACACTGTGTTTACTGTATTTTATTTGAATTTAAAATTGTAGACTGCTTTGAGCACTTTTATTGTGGAAAAGCAGCCCATAAATATTGTAACAAATACATTTGTGACCCACAGAACACAGCAGCCATACATGTGAAGAATGAGCAGGATCTCAATAAGCTTCCTGATTTTGCTGTCTCGTGGGGCTACACACACAAGAGAGTTGAAAGAGGACAACACTACACCTGCTGCTTTTAAAATCACTTGGCCAAAAACTAAGGCTACAAATAAGTTACCACAGCACAGAACACAATAACCATCATTGCAACAAACAATACTTTGTACAGATCCTGGACATATTAAGAAACAATGAAGAAAAAATGTTTTTTGAGGTTATTGACAGTACGTTTTCTAAATAATGAGAACAATAAAGCTTTTATAGTGGAGACTCAAAGGCTGACATGGTCACATTCTGAAGGTCCTAACAATAAAAGGGCTCTAGAATGCTATTGCATATAAGCCTGCAATTTTTTTTAAAAGAAGACTAGAATGGGGGGAAGATGGATTCCATTATGTACTGTACCTGGAAGGTATAAACCAAGTCAAATCTTTGCAAACACAGGTTTCGCATCTTGCTAATACTAGCGGCAGTTATTAGTTAACTATTCCTCAAAGCATTAGGGAAAGTTACAGTTGGAGGAACTTATTTTTTTTCATTATTCCAGGCAAGCTGAAATAACAAAGCATCCACCTGCTGTTGTTCTTTAAATCTGAGTGGCACAATTTGTGAGTCACCAAGCTGAACACAACATATCAGCTGTGTGGCCTGCTAAGCACCCAACAACACTCTTGCAGCCCCATGAAGTCAGAAAAAACAGGAAGCTTATTGAGACCCCATTCTCCACCTATATGGCAGCTGAGCTTTGTGGGTTACAAGTGTATTTACTACCATATTTATAGTATTTACTATACTTTATATAATATAGTATATAAAGTATTCACTTTATAAATTACCATACTTTATAGTATTTACAGTGTATTTACTACCATATTTATTTTTCATAAGTACAATTTTAAAATTCAAATAAAATGCAATAAAAGTAATTTAAAACACACACGCGCGATGTCAAAACAAATTGTGCAGGCCTCCAGGCATACTGCAATGCTGGGGAATAACAGTCTCTTGCAATAGTTAGCTAAAGCTCTGCCTTCTAGCTATGATATTTATTAGGCAATCTGAATCATGCTTACTTTTGAGGAATCCTGGCTGGCATAAGACCAACGGTCAGAAAATTGCTGCTCTAAAAAAAAGAGAAGAGCCAACTCAGTGATCAAGTCTGCAGTACAATTAATGAAATCAACAGAACTTTCCACAGCTCACTGATTTACTTTTTCAAGACAAATATTCAGAGCTACCATCTCCAGTCAATTCTCTCCATACTATGCCCTGGAACCATGCACAGCTTTCAGCAGAAAATGTTCACAGAATAGGCATCCTACCAAGACAGCATAACGAAATCGTATTTAAATGTTGCAGGTATGAACGATACAACTCTGTAGCTTTAAAGTATTTTTCACCGAAGTTGAAGGCCTAATTAAAAACGTCTCACAATTCGTGACGTTTTAGGCCTTTTATTGCACCAAATCAGCTAAAACTGAGCACACACGAAAACTGTTTTAAAGATTCAAGACGAAGCAAAGTTTTTGTTCTCCCTTTATGTACAGCTACTGAAACATAACTAAAATCCAGAGAATTTTGGATGGGGAAAAAAACCACTCACCTGGGATTATAAAGATTCTCTGAAGTCCTTGAATCTGTCATGTCAGATGGGTGACACGCAATGCTCCAAATGAAGCCTTGTTAGTTCCACATATAGCCTTTCAGGCTACTGGAAGATCTGCAACTGAAGAAATGAAGATTTCTGTCAGAAGAGTAAAAAAAATGCTTCATAAAACTAGTTGTAGAAAGGTTGTATGAACCCCTGCTACTGGAAGCCGTAGATTCTTCCATCAGAAGGAAGCCAAAGCTGTGACAGAATCATGGACAGGAAGGAGCTTTCTCCACAACAGAAACACACACACAAAAGGAAAATACAGGCACTTAGCAGGGACAACCAGGAGCTTTCCCTGGTAAAAGCAACTCACCAGCTCCCCCAACTGGCTTTTGGTTAGAAAAGCCAGTAATATGAATGAATTTCATCTTGTTTTTTTTCTTGAGAAGTAGAGGGTTGAATACAAGCAGGCTTCATTTGAGCCAAGGCTTACTAGGGCTCAGCTACTGTAGGGCCGTATAAACTTATGGAGGGAGGGAGAGAGAGCGCCACTGAACATGTTTCAAGTGCTTTTCTCTCACCACAGCATTTGTACTGAGAACTCACAAACTGCCTGATCATTGCAGTATGGCATTTAGACAAACTTGAGCTGCAACACAATCTATATATACAAAGAAAAGCGTATGTACGTATGTGTGTGTGTGTGTATGTATGTATGTATGTTCCACATAGGCTCTGCAACGCCTGGACCGATTCACGCCAAACTCGGCACGCGGGTGCCTTGGACCCCCGAGACCGTCGCTGCACAGTTTTGGAACGGATCGCGCCCCCACGGGCGCGGGTACAAGCGAATTTGTGGCTCTGTATGGGTGGCTATGGGCTGAGCCGCAGCATTCCGAGGCTCTGATGATGTCATATGAGATGCAAAGTACATGCAGATGACATGCGGAATCTTCAGGCAGCAACTGAACTCTTTACAGTTGGAAGACAAACAGCAGCAAATAGGTTTCCCGCAGGCAAACCGATACAGGGCCAGGTAAATGTGTTCTGTGGACATGTGGGCGGTCCCTGCTTGGCAGTGGACAGTTGGCACATGGTGCTGTGGCTGTTGCTCTCACTCTGAAAGTTTACTTTCACTGTATAACGTAAGGCAATTGGGCAGGTGCAACCAAAGGCTACAAAGATGAAACAACAGCGTACACAGGAAACACCTGAGGGGGAAAAAAATGACTTGCAACGCTACGTCACAGAGCTGCTACATCTAGAGCAACAGAAACAGTACAGCAGCAGGGATGGGACAAATAAACACCCGGGCACACATGTGAGTGGGGGGGTCAGGGATGGGACATATAAACACCTGGGCACACATGTGAGTGGGGGGGGGTCAGGGATGGGACATATAAACACCCGGGCACACATGTGAGTAGGGGGGTCAGGGATGGGACATATAAACACCCGAGCACACATGTGAGTGGGGGGGTCAGGGATGGGACATATAAACACCCGGGCACACATGTGAGTAGGAGGGAGTCAGGGATGGGACATATAAACACCTGGGCACACATGAGAGTGGGGGGGGTCAGGGATGGGACATATAAACACCCGGGCACACATGTGAGTGGGAGGGAGTCAGGGATGGGACATATAAACACCCGGGCACACATGAGAGGGGGGGGTCAGGGATGGGACATATAAACGGGCCATCTGTATGCCTGGTGAGTGGGGGGGGGTCAGTGAGGGGACATATAAACATCTGGGCGAAGCCGGGTACATAAAAGCTAGTTCATTATAGAAATTAAACACTGTGCTATGAACATTGATGGTGTTCAGGTCACCAATTCCAGGACAAGGTTCTTAATGTGGGATCCATAGATGGGCACCACAGGATCCATGAAGGCAGGAGCAAAAACAATTTTGTGCTTATGTGTTTATATGCTTTTTACTTGGGAAGTGATCCATAAATTTCATCAGATTCTCAAAAAGTTTTGTGAGCTTATTTTCTAAAATCCAACATGATATAGTGAGGGGGAAAAGATGAAAACAGGTGATGCAAGGAATGAGCCGAGCCAGGACCCTGTGAGCCAAAGCAGGACCCTTTGAGCCAAAGCAGGACCCTGTGAGCCGAGCCAGGACCCTGTGAGCCCCAGGTAATACCGAGGGCCACCTCTGGTAATACCGAGGGACTCCTCTGGTAAGACAGACAAGAAACCTTTATTGGCATTTCAGGCATACACAAACAGTAGATGCAGCTTGATAGAAATACAAACAACTTAAAATCAGAATAGTCCCAGCAGGGTAGAAAATTAGCTTCTGGGATTGGTCGTAGAGACTACAAACAAAAATTCGGCTACCAAACTGGTAATGGGAGGAGAGTAATCACTAAGAAGAATTGGGAAGGGATCAGTAAGGGAAACAGGGAGAGAAGAAAGATAAGGATGGCTCCCTGTTTTAATATTTTTAAATTTTTTGAATTTTAAATGTTAATTATTTTAATACTTCTTTTTAACTATCCTTTTTGATTCTCAAATGTTGTAATCGTCCTGTATTTTTGTTTTTGTCAGCCACCTTGTGTCCCCATGGGGTTAAAAGGCTGTGTACAAACTGAATAAATAAGCATATCAATCAATAAATAATAGGAGAGGCCCCCTGTTTTAATAAGGGCAGTCCAGTTTTAATATTTTTATTTTTTTTAAATTTTAAATGTTAATTTTTTAAATACTTTTTTAACTATCATTCTTGATTGTCAAATGTTGTAATGGTATTGTATTTTTGTTGTTTTAAGCTGCCTTGTGTTCCCATGGGGCAAAACAGCGGGGTATAAAGTGAATAAATAAATAAATAAATAATAAGAGCAGCCCCCTGTTTTAATATGTGCGACCCCCTGTTTAAATATTCTTATATTTTTAAATGTTAATTATTTTATTACTTTTTTTAACTATCTTTTTTGATTCTCAAATGTTGTAATTGTACTGTATTTTTGTTGTTCTAAGCCGCCTTGTGTCCCCATGGGGCAAAAAGGCGGGGTATAAATTGAATAAATAAATAAATAAATAAATAATAGGAGAGGTCCCCTGTTTTAATAAGGGCAGCCCCTGTATTAATATTTTAATTTTTTTTGAATTTTAAATGTTAATTATTTTAATACTTTTTTGAGCTATCGTTTTTGATTCTCAAATGTAATGGTATTTGTATTTTTGTTGATATAAGCCGCCTTGTGTGCCCATGGGGAAAAAAGGTGAGGTATAAATTGAAAAAAAAGATAGATAGATAGATAGATAGATAGATAGATAGATAGATAGATAGA
>JAJKFI010000012.1:16581825-16594501 GCA_029204185.1 Lerista edwardsae | reverse complement strand
AGATAGATAGATAGATAGATAGATAGATAGATAGATAGATAGATAGATAGATAATAGGGGAGGCCCCCTGTTTTAATAAGGGCGGCCCCCTGCTTTAATAGGGGTGGCCCCCTGTTATAATTGGGGAGGCACCCTGTTTTAACATTTTTTAATTTTTTAATTTGAAATGTTAATTATTTTAGTACTTTTTTTAACTATCGTTATTGATTCTCAAATGTTGTAATCCTATTGTATTTTTGTTTTTTTAAGCAGCCTTGTGTTCCCATGGGTCAAAACAGCGGGGTATAAAGTGAATAAATAAATAAATTATAAGAACAGCCCCCTGTTTTAATATGGGCAACCCCCGCTTTAAATATTTTTATATTTTTAAATTTTAAATGTTAATTATTTTAATACTTTTTCTAACTATCGTTTTTGATTCTCAAATGTTGTAATCGTCCTGTATTTTTGTTTTTGTAACCCGCCTTGTGTCCCCATGGGGTTAAAAGGCGGGGTATAAATTTAAAAAATAGATAAATAAATAAATAAATAAATAATAGGTGAGGCCCCCTTTTTTAATGGCAGCCCCCTGTTTCAATAAGGGCGGCTCCCTGTTTTAATAGGGCAGCCCCCTGTTTTAATAGGGGTGCCCCCTGTTATAATTGGGGAGGCACCCTGTTTTAATATTTTTAAATTTTTTAATTCATTGAAATCGAGGAAAGCCCCCGGTCCAGATGGAGTTCTAGCTGAAATACTGATTAGCAATCCCTCTTGGTGTCCACTCCCTTAGCCAATCTTTTCACTCTGATCAACCAAACTGGGCTAATCCCAGATTCTTGGCTGATTTCTACTATTATCCCCATCTATAAAAAAGGTGATCCTTCACTTCCAAATAATTACAGACCAATCAGCCTCTTGTCAATCATAGGAAAGTTATATTCCAAATATCTATATACCCGACTTTCATCTTGGGCCTTTTCCAAAGCTCTGCTGGGATGAGAGTAAATGGCTTCCATCCTGGTGCCTCAACTGTTGACCATGTTTATTTGCTTTCCATCCTTGCTGAAAAATACACTTTTCATTATGGTGCCAAGCTTTTCGTGGCATTTATAGACCTCCGGGGGGCGTTTGATTCAATTAATAGATCCATCTTATGGGACAAACTATCTAACTGGGGAATAGACCAACAACTCCTTTTTCTAATTTGCCGCCTCCATACATCTAATTCCTGTAAAGTTCGTCTTGACAGATCGGGATCTACATCTGACAAAATCTATGTTTATAAAGCTGTCCGCCAAGGCTGCATCCTCGCTCCCCTTTTATTTAATTTATTTCTTGCTGATCTGCCATCCTTTCTATCTAACTGTAAGAATTCACCCCCTTCTCTTAATGGTTCCCCCTTTCTATCCTTCTTTATGCCGATGATGCAGCCCTTTTATCTGTAACAAGACTGGGCCTACTCCACTCACTGTCTTCCTCTCAAAACTATTGTACTTCTAAAGATGTAACAATCAACGCGGACAAAACAAAAAATTTAGTTTTTGCCAAATCTTCGTCTCCATCCCTCTGGAAGATAGGCGATCTTTCTTTTCAACAGGTTTCAACTTCCAAATATTTGGAAATTACTTTTCCTTTTCACCACAACTGGTGTCACTATAGGAAAACCGTCATCTCTTCATCCCTTCCCCATTTAAACGTGATTGCCCGCTTTTATCATTCTAGCGGGAACCAATATGTACCTGCGGACCTTCATATTTTTAAAACCAAAATACTCTCACAACTTCTATATGGTGTCCCCGCCTGGACTGAGGCTGCTAACCAAGATCTGGACCAAGTGGCAGCCTCCTTTTTCAGACGGATCTTAGGAATTCCCACTCTCATAAGACTTTCAACACTCACATTGGAATTAGGCACTCATCTCCCTACCACTGTCGCGTGGTCCCTCACCTATAAATTTTGGCTCCGCTTGCACTTAAATATTCCCCCGGAATCTCTTTTAAACCATGTATTAAAAGTTGCATATACCTCCAAATGGTTCAAACTCATAGATTCAAAGCTTTCATCATTAGATTTATCACCAGAGATTCTTGCTGACATTAGTTTACATAGAGCTCATTCCATCATCAAACATAAATTATGGGAGGCAGAATTTAATCTACTCTTTTCCAATCTTAATCCCACCTGTTCTCCTCTATATTTTGCCCTCCCTGCTACATTTGGTCATCCTCCCAAATATTTTAGTTACCTGATTAATCACACTAAAAGAAGAGCATTTATGTTAGCAAGATTCAACATATTTCCCTCTGTAGTTCATTCCGGTAGATTCTCCAATACTCCGCAAAATTGCAGATCATGTTCTTTTTTGCTCTCAAGAACCAGATAAAATTAAATAGCCCATATTTTAATATGCTGTCCGTCTTTTCAATCACTCTGTGATACCCATTTGAAATTCCGATTGTCCTCACTATCTGGTACTCTTAACGAAATTTTATCTGCCCTTCTGAGTGATGATATAGAGGATGTTACCAACGCTGTTGCGGAATTTTCAGCTTCAATTCTTAAATGGAAACCGCTTTTCTAATTTTCCTACCTTTTGACCCTGCTTCTTCCCCCTTTTGATTTTCTTAGTGAGCACCCCTATTCTTATATTACTGCCTGGATTATTGTGTAATGATCCACAATAATCCACAATAATAAAGGTTTCTCGACTCGAGGGTCTCTAAGGCAGCTGACCCCGGGGTCAGCGAAAATTCTGTTTTTGGAGGTCCCAGGTTGTATTTTAAGAATGTGGTCAAGAATGTCTTTCTAGCGCTGGGGTGGATACCGAGAGCTCACAAAATCTTCTTCAGAGGTCCCGGGGTGCTTTGCAGAAAATTTTCAAAAAGGGTGTTTGAGGTCGCTGCCCCCAGGGTCAGCGAAAATTCTGTTCTTGGAGGTCCCGGAGTGTTTTTTAGAATGTGGTCAAAAACTGTATTTCTTGCCCCGGGATGGATGCCGGAGGTTCACAAATTGAGTTTCAGCGGTCGCTGAGTACTTCGTAGAAAATTTCAAAAATGGACTCCGAGGCCGCTGACCCCGGGGTCAGCGAAAATTCTGTTTTTGGAGGTCCTGGAGTGTTTTTTTAGAAAGTGGTCAAAAATGTTTTTTCTAGCCCCAGGGTGGATACCTGGGGCTCACAAAATCTGCTTCAGAGGTCCCGGGGTGCTATGCAGAAAATTTTCGAAAGTGCTCTCCGAGGCCGCTGACCCCGGGGCCAGTGAAAATTCTGTTTTTGGAGGACCCGGGGTGTTTTTTTAGAAAGTGATCAAAAAGTGCCTTCCCCCCCCCCGGATGGATTCCAGGGGCTCATGAAGTCTGTTTCAAAGGTTCTGGGGTGCTTTGCAGAAAATTTTCAAAAATGATTTCCGAGGCCGCTGACCCCGGGGTCAGCAAAAATTCTGTTTTTTGAGGTCCCCGGGTTGTTGGTTTTTTTTTTGAAAGTGGTCAATAGCGTTTTATCTACCCTGGGGTGGATTCCTGGAGCTCACAAAGGCTGTTTCATAGGTCCTTCAGTGGTTTGCAGAAAAGTTTGGAAAATGGTCTCCGAGGCCGCTGACCCCGGGGTCAGCGAAAATTCTGTTTTTGGAGGTCCCGGAGTGTTTTTTTAGAAAGTGATCAAAAACTGTCTTTCTAGCCCCAGGGTGGATGCAGGGGGCTCACGAAGTCTGTTTCAAAGGTTCTGGGGTGCTTTGTACAAAATTTTCAAAAATGGTCTCCAAGGCCGCTTACCCCGGGGTCAGCGAAAATTCTGTTTTTGGAAGTCCCAGGGTGTTGTTTTTTTTTAACAAATTGTTCAATAACGTTTTATCTGCCCCAATGTGGATGCCTTGAGCTCACAAAGGCTGTTTCAGGGGTCCTTGGGTGCTTTGCAGAAAATTTTCAAAAATGGTCTCCGAAGCCGCTGACCCCGGGGTCAGTGAAAATTCTGTTTTTGGAGGTCCCCGGTTTGTTTTTTTAAGAAAGTGGTAAATAACCTTTAATCTACGCCGGGTTGGATGCTTGGAGCTCAAAAAGGCTGTTTCAGAGTCCCTTCGGTGCTTTGCAGAAAATTTTCAAAAATGGTCTCCGAGGCCGCTGACCTCGGGGTCAGCGAAAATTCTGTTTTTGGAGGTCCCCGGGTGTTTTTTTACAAAGTGATCAAAAACTCTCTTTCTCGCCACGTGGCGGATGCAGGGGGCTCACGAAGACTGTTTCAAAGGTTCTGGGTTGCTTTGTAGAAAATTTTCAAAAATGGTGTCCGAGGCCGCTGACCCCAGGGTCAGCGAAAATCGTGTTTTTGAAGGTACCAGGGGTTTTTTTTTAGAAAGTGGTAAAAACTGCCTTTCTTGCCATGGGATGGATTCCGGGGACTCACAAAGGCTGTTTCAGAGGTTCTGGGTGCTTTGTAGAAAATTTTCTAAAATGGTCTCCGATGCTGCTGACCCCGGGGTCAGCGAAAATTCTGTTTTTGGAGGTCCCAGGGTGTTTTTTTAGAAAGTGGTCAATAATGATTTATCTACCCCAGAGTGGATGCCTGGAGTTCACAAAGGCTGTTTCAGAGGTCCCGGGGTGCTCTGCAGAAAATTTTCGAAAAGGGTGTCTGAGGCTGCTGACCCCGGGGTGAGAAAAAATTCTGGTTTTGGAGGTCCAGGTGGTTTTTTAGCATGTGGTCAAAAACTCTCTTTCTAGCTCTAGGGTGGATGCCCCGGGCTCACGAAATCTTTTTGAGAGGTCCAGGATGCTTTACAGAAATTTTTTTGAAAATGGTCTCGAAGTCCACTGACCCCGCGGACAGTGAAAATTCTGTTTTTGGAGGTGACGGGGTATGGTCAAAAACTGCCTTTCTTGCCCTGCGATGGATTCCGAGGGCTCACAAAGGCTATTTCAGAGTTCCTTCAGTGCTTTGCAGAAAATTTTCGAAAATGGTCTCCAAGGCCGCTGACCCTGGGGTCAGCGAAAATTCTGTTGTTGGAGGTTCCGGGGTGTTTTTTTAGAAAGTGATCAAAAACTGTCTTTCTAGCCCCGGGGGCCATGTAGGGGGCTCATGAAGTCTGTTTCAAAGGTTCTGGGGTGCTTTGTAGAAAATTTCCAAAAATGGTCTCCGAGGCCGCTGACGCTGGGGTCAGTGAAAATTCTGTTTTTGGAGATCCCGGGTTTTTTTTTTAAGAAAGTGGTCAAAAATGTTTTTTCTTCCCCAGAGTGGATTCCCGGGGCTCACAAAGGCTGTTTCAGACATCCATGGGTGCTTTGCAAAAATTTTTCAAAAAGGGTCTCTGAGGCCGCTGACAATTTTGTTTTTGGAGATCCCCAGGTGTTCTTTTTTGGTTTTGTAATCCATGGGTGTCGCCCCCGGGGGTCGACCTGGGCCCCCCACCGACCCTTACCTGCTGCCCCCAGGGGGCAAAAACGACAACAGGCGGGCCCCCCAAGGACCCGCAGTGGCGGCAGGGACGGGTAGAGGAGAGGGGCGGCATGCGTTCGCCTGTGCCCCGCCCCTGCCAGGGACCAGGAATGGGGCGATCGGGGGGGCCTCCGGGACCCCATCAGCCTGCCCCGCTTCCTCCTCGGGGCAGGCGGGGCCGAGCAGCAACCCTGACGCAAGGGTGGGGGCGGCCCGGCACCCCTCCACCCCGAGAAACAAGGGTGTGGATTAGGAGAACCCGGGAGGCCTGGACGAAGGCTGGAAGAGGAAGCTGGAAGAGGGCTGGGAGGGATCAGGGAGGCCTCAGCGAGGCACGCTTGCGTGGGCTAGGCCTCTCTCTGGCCCAAGGCTTTTCACGTGGCCCGGGGGAGCTCTCGTGAGACCGCCCCTGGGATCGCACACAGGAAGGGGCGGAGCCTCCCTCCCAGGCCCTAGGCCTCATGGAAGGAGGAGGATGGTTGCTCCCTGGGGCTGGGCGGAGGTCCAGCAGCTAAGGAGGCCAAGGGGACTGGCCATCCTTCTCCCTTGCCTGCCTCCACCAGAGGTACTCCTTCAGGCCCCGAGGTAGGCCATACGTCCGGGGAAAGGGACCCCTTACTGGATGCCCTGCGAGCCCACCAGTCAGGGCTCTCTCCCATCGACCAAGGGCTCTTCCGCCCGCCCCCCTCCTTCCCTTGTTGTCCGCCCCGGGTGGGTAGGCGAGCCCGAGTGGGTCAGGACCCAGATCGAGGGGAACGGCCACACACCCGCCCTACCTGAGGGCGAGGCTAATAGCGAAGAGTCAGAAAGGGAGGCCCCCCAAGGCGCCCTCTGTCGCCGATCCACCTGAACGACCACGGGGATAAAAAAAACCCCCCTGCAGGTAGCCCGTGACGTAACGAGGCTCCTGCTCTGCCTGTACTGATGAATGTTAAAGTACTAACAAGAATAAAAGCCTTACCTGAAGCTGCTGTGACTACCGCCCATCTGTTGAAGCGCAGCGACCATCTTGAGCGCGAGCAAAGGTATGCCCGCCACCACCAACTAATGTCTTACCCCACCCCCCGTGGACGCCCCCATGGAGACCACAATGGGGTAAAAAAACTGAGATCATGGCAACCACTCCCATCACTTCCTGGCAAATAGAAGGGGAATAAATGCAAGCAATGACAGACTTTATCTTCCTGGGCTCCAAGATCACCGCAGATGGTGACTTCAGCCATGAAATTAAAAGACGTTTACTTCTTGGGAGGAAAGCAGGGGCGGATCTAGAGAAAATAGCGCCCATGGCAATGCCCAATGAAATTGCGCCCCCTTGTCGGGACCCACCGGAAATGATGTCATAGCCAGAAGTGACGTTGCTGGAGGGGCGCCATGTCCGCAGAGCAGCCGTACTTTTCAAATTTCTACCAAGCCGATCTGCTTAACAAGCTCTCCCCCCGTCTCCTTGCAAGAGCTCCCAGACTGCACGCGCAGGGCAGCGCAGCACAGCCCTCTCCTTCCCTGACACAGCTGCTCCATGCCTTCAACGTGCCCCGTCCCATTCGCTGCCAGGATGTTTCTGGGCGGGCGCAGCCACCGCCCACTCCACTCTGCTCTTTCCCTCTGGCAGGCTGTGCCGAGGATGTGCCTTGGAACCGGGTGGTGATGTTGATGATGAGGTTTGGCCCTCCCCCACCCCACCTCCCCAAACTCCAACTCAAACAGGAGCCCTGGAATACGCCTCTCCCCCAAACCTCCCCGTATCAGGCACTGCTAAAGCTTCTTTGCGTCAGGAGTCCGATCCTCACCCGCCCCCCCATAATTTCCCCCCTTTCTCCCCCAATAGTTTCCCCCTCCTTTCGGCCAAAGCACAAAGAGTTACAACGGCCGCTTTCAGTGGCAGGCTCGGCCCGGGCTCTCTCCACCAAGGGACTCCCCGCTTCATCCCCCACCCAAAAAGTAAAGCTCGACTCAACTTCTCTTCCACCCTGACTTTTATTTTGTGCGGGGGGGGGGGGGAGGCAAAGGAGTGTGATGGTGGGAAAGGGGGGGAGACTTCACCTCTTTGAAGCGCCTCCTTTCAGGAGCCCCAGCAGCCGCACGCGCAGCCATAATTGCTGCACTGGGCTTTGGCTGCTCCTGCTGCTGTTTTTCCTGGGTGCTGCCTGTCCTCCGACGGGGGGGGGGAGAAAATACTACAGACAGTCTCGCCTCCCCCATGCTCGGCTACCTCCTCCCAGCCATGAGGGAGAGGAGAAAGAAAAAGTGAGTGGGAAAGCAGCAGGCAGCAAGCCCCTAACTGGAGGCGGAGATGCTGCTGCCGCGGTTCCTCCATGCTGGGGATCTCAGCTGCTCCTTTGCCTGGCTAAGTTTTGCCTCCTTGGCTCCTGGCCGCAGCGTTGCGCAGGGGGCGCATGGCGGCGCGCAATGTTGTGGGGGCGCCCCCCCTGAAGAATGCTGCCCATGGCTCGTGCCATGGGGTGCCACAGGCTATTTTCGCCTCTGGAGGAAAGCTATGGCAAACCTAGACAACTTAATAAAAAGCCGAGACATCACCCTGCCAACAAATGTTCGCATAGTCAAAGTGATGGTTTTCCCAGTAGCAACGTATGGCTGTGAGAGCTGGACCATAAGAAAGGCAGAGCGCCGAAGAATAGATGCTTTCGAATTATGGTATTGGAGAAGACTCTTGAGAGTTCCCTAGACTGCAAGGAGATCCAATCGGTCAATCCTCCAGGAAGTCAAGCCTGATTGCTCCCTGGAAGGACAAATCCTGGAGCTGAAGCTCAAGTACTTTGGCCACTTCAGGAAAAGAGAGGACTCTTTAGAAAAGACCCTCATGCTGGGACAGATTAAAGGCAAAAGGAGATGGGGGCAGCAGAGGATGAGATGGTTAGAGAGTATCACCGAAGTAATGAACATGAAATTGGGCAAACTCAGGAAGCTATTGGAAAACAGGGAGGCCTGGCGTGCTGTGGTCCATGGGGTCGCAAAGAGTCGGACAAGACTTAGCAACTGAAGAACAACAACAACAACAAGGTGTTTTTTTAGAACGTGGTCCAAAACATTATTCCTAGCCCTGAGGTGGATGCCCAGGGCTCACAACATCTGTTTCAGAGGTCCCAGGGTGCTTTGCAGAAAATTTTCAAATATGGTCTCCGAGGCCACTGACCCCACAGTCAGCAAAAATTCTGTTTTTTGGAGGTCCTGGGGTGTTTTTAGAAAATGTGATCAATAACTGTCTTTCTTGCCCCGGGATGGATGCCGGAGGTTTCCAAATTGAGTCTCAGCATTCCTGGAGTGCTTTGTAGAAAATTTTCAAAAAGGGTGTCTGAGGCCGCTGACCCCAGGGTCAGAGAAAATTCTGAGAAAAAGGTCCCGGGGTGCTGTGCAGAAAATTTTCGAAAAGGGTCATTGACCCCGGGGTCAGGGAAAATTCTGTTTTGATTGGTCCTGTGTTGTTTTTTTAGAATGTGGTCAAAAACTGTCCTCTTAGCCCCCGAGTGGATGCCGGGGGCTCACAAAATCTGTTTCAGAGGTTCTGGGGTGCTTTTCAGAAAATTTTCTAAAATGGTCTCTGAGGCTGGTGATCCCGGGGTCAGCAGAAATTCTGTTTTTGGAGGTCCAGTGGTGGTTTTTTAGAAAGTGATCAAAAACTGTCTTTCTAGCCCCGAGGTGGATGCTGGGGTCTTACAAAATGTGGTTCAGAGTTCCTGGAGTGGTTTGTAGAAAATTTTCGAAAATGGTCTCCGATGCCGCTGACCCCGGGGTCAGCGAAAATTCTGTTGTTGGAGGTGACAGGGTGTTTTTTTTACAAACTGGTCAAAAATCTTTTTTCTAGGCCCGAGGTGGATGCCTGGAGCTCAAAAAGGCTGTTTCAGAGGTCCCGGGGTGCTGTGCAGAAAATTTTTGAAAAGGGTGTGTGAGGCCGCCGACCCCGGGGTCAGCCCTGCGGTGGATGCCCGGACCTCACAAAGTATGTTTCAGAGGTCCCCGGGTGCTTTGCAGAAAATTTTCAAAAAGGTTCTCTGAGGCCGCTGACCCCGGAGAATAGGGGTCAAATTCTATTTTTGGAGGTCCCGGGTTGTTTTTTTAGAATGTGGTCAAAAACTGTCCTCTTAGCACCCGGGTGAATGCCGGGGGCTCACAAAATCTGTTTCAGAGGTTCTGGGGTGCTTTGTAGAAAATTTTTGAAAATGGTCTCCGAGGCCGCTGACCCCGGGGTCAGTGGAAATTCTGTTTTTGGCGGCCCCGGGGTGTTTTTTTGGAAAGTGGTCAATAACGTTTTATCTACCCCGGAGTGGATGCCTGGAGTTCACAAAGTCTGTTTCAGAGGTCCCGGGGTGCTCTGCAGAAAATTTTCGAAAAGGGTATCTGAGGCCACTTACCCCGGGGTCAGAAAAAATTCTGGTTTTGGAGGTCTGGGGTGGTTTTTTAGCATGTGTTCAAAAACTCTCTTTCTAGCCCCGGGGTGGATGCCCCGGGCTCACGAAGTCTCATTGAGAGGTCCAGGGGTGCTTTGCAAAAAAATTTTAAAAATGGTCTCCAAGGCCGCTGACCCCGGGGTCAGTGAAAATTCTGTTTTTGGAGGTCAAGGGGTGTTTTTTTTAGAAAATGGTCAAAAACGGTTTTTGTAGCCCCGAGGTGGATGCTCGGAGCTCACAAAGGCTGTTTAAGAGGTCCCAGGGTGCTGTGCAGAAAATTTTCGAAAATGGTCTCCGAGGCCTCTGACCCCGGGGTTAGTGAAAATTCTTTTTTTAGAGGTCCCGAGGTGTTTTTTTTAGAGAGTGGTCAAAAATGTTTTTTCTACCCCAGGGTGGATGCCCGGGGCTCACAAAATCTGATTCATAGATCCCAGGGTGCTTTGCAGAAAATTTTCGAAAAGGGTCTCCGAGGCTGCTGACCTTCTGTTTTTGGAGGTCCCGGGGTGTTTTTTTAGAAAGTAGTCAGATGCTTTTTCTAGCCCCGGGATGGATGCCTAGAGCTCACAAAGGCTGTTTCAGAGGTTCTGGGGTGCTTTGGAGAAAATTTTCGAAAATGGTCTCCGAGGCCGCTTACCCCGGGGTCAGTGAAAATTCTGTTTTTGGAGGTCCCAGTGTGTTTTTTTAGAAAGTGGTCAAAAACGTTTTTTCTAGCCCTGGGGTGGATGCCCGGAGCTCACAAAAGCTGTTTCAGAGGTCCCGGGGTGGTTTGAATTAAATTAAATTTTCTAAAATGGTCTCTGAGGCCGCTGACCCCAGAGTCAGTGAAAATTCTGTTTTTGGAGGTGCCAAGGTGTTTTTTTAGAAAGCGGTCAAATTTTATTTATTTAACTTTACTATTACTATTTGCCTGTAAACCGCTTTGTGAACTTCGTGTTAAAAGAGGTATATATAGTACCTGTTGATTGATTGATTTTGGTACCTGTCTGGACTATAGAGGGATAGCATTCAAAGACTTCTGAGACAAGCGCAAGGCAACTTGGACACCCAAAACAGGACCTTAGATTTGCACATACAGAAAGGGTTCCTATGGGAGAAGATGGTCCTTCAAGAGTTTTAAAAGTTTGTTCTTATCCTTATTCTCTAAGGGAATTGTGAAAGGAAACTATAAGATTTGCAAGAGATCAGATTAGATACAGTAATTGCACTATGCCAATGTTGTCCATCAGTGAATGGGTTGCATTTGGTTGGTTCCAGGAGATTTAAATACTGCTGCCACCAACTAACTGTGCAGCATTCAACAAGTCATTTCTCCCTTTACTTTTTCACATGTAAAATAAGAATAGTGGGTTTTTGTGAGGGGAAAACTGAGATAGCTAAGCCTTATGAAGTTCTAATTAAGATAGGTTACCAGATACAAACTGGGACAGAGTGCCTATACCTTTAACCATTGTATAGAAGGAATTTGGGCAGGTGCAGCTCATCATGGAAGAGTTTCAAAAGCTGCACCTGCCTGAATTCCCTCTTCTATGCAATGGTTAAAGGTATAGGCACTCTGTCCCAGTTTGTATCTGGTAACCTATCTTAATTAGAACTTCATAAGGCTTAGCTTTAAAAACTCTTGAAGGAGTTTTTAGGTCCCAGTTTGCATCCGGTCACCCTAAATTAAGATGCAATCCTATGTACACTCATCAGGGAGAAAACCCCATTGAAACTAGGGGAAAGTTATTCTAAGTAAATATAATTGCAGCAATTTACTAAGAAATTTACTAAGAAGCAAGCTTTATTGCCTCCAGTGGGTCTTATTCCCAGATAATTGTGTACATTAATGCAGTCTTACGATTGCACTGCACACAATACATTAACTGGGCAAAAAGGCACACTTTATAGTTCTCTTAAATTCAGAAGGTAAATAAGAGCAATTGATTTATCCCAATTGCTTCTTATCCCAATCCTATTTATCCCAGGGTAGAGTCCCTCCTGGTGCTTGTTCCCAAATATCAATGTTTTGCTTAGGATAAAACAATGGAAGTCCCTTTGGTGTAGGTAAACATTTTCATCCAGTTTGCTAGGCAAACCACGTTGCTATTTTGTTGTTCAACAAATTGTTCAATATTCAATAGTATATAAAGCCACAATCCAAACAACAATAGTAGTTTAAGAAAGGCATGACAAGGGCTCTAAACCTCAAACAACCCCCACTGGTCGATTTACAGAGGGCATAACGCTTTCAGTAGCCTACAGAAAAAAGCACTGACGCATTCAATGAAATCCATCATACGCCACTGGAGACGTCTCAGCAGCGCCCGTATCAACTACTCAGCCAACCGTCTGTTAACCTGTCAGGAGTTTTGGCAATTCCCAGCATTCAATACACTTCCTACATTTCCCAGGAGGCAGCTCGGGAGGAGAGTAGGAGCCAAAAAAGGCCTACAGCCTTGCCTACATAACAGCTGACAGGGGATTACTGCCTTTTATTTTACAAGGCTACGAGTTCCAACCCCCGGCCCTGCTTGTTATCTGAATGGGCAGACAGTGAAGTAGTGGGCGGGGTTAGCGGTGACGTAAATATACCCAAAACAATCCTCATTCCAATTATTTCGAATGGGTTTTCGCATGATATGATGTTTAGGACTTATTTCTTTACTCATGAAGTTGTTGTTCAGTCGCTAAGTCGTGTCCGACTCTTCGCGACCCCATGGACCACAGCACGCCAGGCCTCCCTGTCCTCCACTAGCTTCCTGAGTTCACCCAATTTCATATTCATTGCTTCGGTGACACTATCTAACCATCTCATCCTCTGTCGCCCCCTTCTCCTTTTGCCTTCAATCTTTCCCAGCATGAGGGTCTTTTCTAAAGAGTCCTCTCTTCTCAT
>JAJKFI010000012.1:16569505-16581815 GCA_029204185.1 Lerista edwardsae | reverse complement strand
TTATGGTCCAGCTCTCACAGCCATACATGGCTACTGGGAAAACCATCGCTTTGACTATGCGAACCTTTGTTGGCAGGGTGATGTCTCGGCTTTTGATTAAGCTATCTAGGTTCACCATAGCTACTCATGAAGTAAAAACTTACAAAAATAACAACGTGTGATCGTGGAGAAACATCATTGGTAACCTAATTATGAGTTAATATGCAATTCCAAGGTTTAATTCCGCAGAATTATATTACTGAACACACCGGACGAAATGCCGCTTGCTGTCTATTTAAACTCGGATTGCACTGTTTTCACAGACTTATTTTTTGAAATCTACACAACCAAAAATAAAGTGTGAACGGGAAGGAAAGAAAAAAAGGGGGAGGGTGGGCAAAAATCAGATAAATATGTAGGAAAATTACATTAAAATCTCTCAATGTATAACACAAGTAGTTGTCACTAGGAGAGTAGTTCTTTTTCACTTCTAGGCTATTAAGTGTATTTTTTTAAACTTCTACACTCACCCCCCCCCAATAAAACAAATTCTGTTAATGTTAGGAATTTCAAAAATATTACAGTAGAAAATGGAAGGTGGGAAAAATGTGTAAACGGGAAGGGGGAAAAAAGGAGGGGGGAATTTTTTTTATTTTTATTTTATTTCTTCATATCTACTTCAGTTTGTGAAGGGCTGCATACTTTATGAAGTAATATTTTTCTGTAGCAACGAATCACAATGATTTTAATTACCTGTGCAAAGTAATCCCATTTTTCGTCGAGCGATTCGCACACCCGTATGCAGAACACGCAGGCATGCTTAAAGACGTTGAGATTAAATTTACCACACGGGCAGGGAGATTTTTATTCGTGACGCCGCGGCGGCAATCCTCCTCCGCAGCAATGATCTGAGATTATACCCATGGCTTCAAGTCTGTGACGTCATGGCTCCTCCATGTAATTAATAACTCCATGTACGAGTTACTTCATAGCGCTAACAGACTAGAGCGGCACACGCAGGCTGACTTGCCAATAAAAACTTTAAGCCGTCACTGGCCACAACACTCTATAGGCACCAGAGGCTTAATAAATTCTTTCCCACACACAGTTAGACAGAATAGAAAGCAGGAAAGCCTGTACTGATGCTCCCTTTTTACTGGAGCGGGGATAACAAAACGTTTCACCCAATCATGACTACGCTAATATATTTCTGGCCCCCTCAGCTGACGTTGGTCTAATGGCTTTGGCAACGGAAGAAATGGCTTCCCGCGTCCACGCGGAACACGAGCAAGTCATTCTGGCAAGTTCTGGCCGTTCCTATTCCTGCCCTCCTCGCGCAATGGGAGGCGAATGCGCTTTCCTTCCGGTTTGGACTTCCGCGCGCGTGCGCAGAGTCCCGTCTAGCACCACGCATCGTCTGCTCCCTCCGGCCGTTCAGTTTGTGACTCTTGCTCGCGCGCTGGTGATCGCCTCCTCTCGCTGTTCGAGAAAATGGCTGCCGTACGCCGCGCTCGCAGTGACTCCCGCTGCGTGGTTCGTTTCTCCGACCGAGAACTCTGCTAGATTCTCTTCCCTGTTTGACACCGCCTGTAAGGAGGGGAAATAGGAAACAAAGGCGATACGCGGCCGTCAATTGCCAGCAGGGAGCGCAAGGCGTGAACCTGCCGAAGGGGCCCGGCCTCGCTCGATACAGCAACAGCGCCGCCGCCTGACGAGAGCGACCGTTGGCCCGACAGCTTGGCCGGGGGGCGGCTTCGGCCTCAGCATGGTGAGGGACGGCGCGTGACGGGGGGCGCGCGTGGGGGCAGTCTTGCTTCTCTTCTGCGCTTGCGCCAGAAGGGCGGGTCGCCTGTCCCGTGCTTAAAGGTGTTCTGACAGCTCCTCTCACCGCCAGGCAGAGGTAGTGCCTCTTCTAAAAAGCAGCGGTGCAGAAAGCAGAGCGTAAAAAGTCAAGCTTATAGATAAATAAAAGTATTGCAACTTAAATAGGTTTGGCTGGCGATTTTCTAGAAGGAGGACCTGTAAGAGGAAACTTGATGAATATTGCTCCTCTCCTTTTGTGTAACCGGAAGTAACTTCTGTTCATAGAAGGATAATTTGGGATACAGCCCCATATGTTTGCACACGTCTTGCACTAAGTTTTTATAAGCAGAGGTTGTGAGTCTTACGAACTCCCGTTATCTATGTGGGGATGAAATACCATTTGACCCTACATTCATGTCTAGCCTTCTGTGCTTTTTGGCTCCGGGGTTTTTAATAACTGTCTAGGGAATTTCAGCAGGTGCAGCTTGTTGTCACTGAGCTGACAAGCTGCACCTGCTGAAATTTCTACTTCTACATAATTAATGAAGGTCCAGGAGCCCGAAAGTTGAAAGGTTGGCCACCCCTAGTGTAATTCTATGCATGTTTATGCAAGTATAAGTTCCACTGTGTTCAGTGAGCTTGTGCTCATTGCAGCCTCAGTATACATGTCCTCTTTTTATATCTTACTCTCTGTCCACATGAGAACTAGTTTCTTTTTTTCATTTTGCCCCTAAAAGATTCTTGAAAATCCCTTTAATGCTTTACCTTTTGTAAATTTGACTGATCACCATTGCTTGGTGCTAGTGTCAGCTGCCATAATTACACATCCGGCAAATCCTAAAATGAACATTGTATTGTCCTTGAGCCAGGCTTGCCCATGCTTTTTACTAGTGTGGATTAACTTTTATGTGTGTACAGTTCAGCATTTGTAAGTGATTCATGACCCTTTGATTTCACATGGACATGGTCATGTGATTGGCTTTGTACATAGGTCTTGAGCATTTGAGAACTGGTGTGGCATAGTAGTTAGGGCGGACACATTTGACAAACAAGGCCCAATTTAAAGAAGAAAAACTGCATTTATTTTTCTCTATGGAGCATGGAGAGAAAAGGATAGTGCTGCTCTGCTTTGCCTAGGGGGGTTGAGTGAAGGGGAGGGGGGGATAGTCACTCTGTTTTCTCTGGAGAAAACAAGGAAAAGTGGGAAGTGGCATCATTTTTAGCTCTTCCTATTTGGATTTTGAAGAAAGTAGCAGCAAAAATCACCTTGCTGGTGCTTCATGGAAATAAATAATTCCTTTTTCTTACATTTTTTCCTGGAAAAAAAGGAGTGATTGGGAAAGGAATGCATCTCACTGCATAATGGAAACCATGTTTCCTTTCTGTGTGCCCCCTCTACCCCCTCACATAGAAGGAATGTTTTCTTTTGGAGTGTTTTTGGGGTATTATGAGAAGCAGCCACAATCCTGAAGTGCTGCTTGTACTTTCTGAAAAAACAACAACCACAAGAGCAAACATCCTTCATCTCCTGAGTACCTTACCACAGAATATAAGTCATGTATTTTGGATGCAATTTGGACCCAAGCCATTTTGGACCTAAGCCAAATTTGATTGCAGGTGACCCTAGAGCCTCAAAAATCCTTCTGAGGCCTCTGGAAGACCTAAAAATGTTACTTCTGGTTTTTGCGAAAACCCAGAAGTGACTTTTTAGGCCTTCTGAGGACAGGGGAGGCTGCCCACCATCTCCCCAGCCCTTGGAAATCCTCCAATTGGGGAGGGGGCAGAGAAAAGGGGAGAAAGTGATGTGGGGTGGTATTTTGTTCCTGGTCCTGGGCAGCAGCATAGGGGCCAGGATCACCACTGGCATTAGTTGCCCAATTTGTGCATTTGCAACAGAAAAATACATACTGCACTTACAAACTACCATATGATCCTATCATATATGAGATAATGCTGAACAAATTATGAAAGAATCCCCAACTTTCAGTGAAGCTCAATTTAAATTAACTGCCCCAACTTTGTTTAGCTCCAACTAGTTTGGCTCTAACCCATAGTTCTTCCTGCTGCACAGAGCAGGGGTGTCAAACTAATTTCCTACAACAGGCTGAATAGCACTCATGGCACCTGCCATGGCCAGAAGTGATGACATTAAATAGGAACTGATTAAATTAAGCAGGTAATAATCAGAAATAAGCACTTTTTCTCTATTAGGAATTCATTAGCTGCAAATGACAGAAAATATGCAAATTTTGATCATGGTGCTCTGCAAAGTGATGCTCAGCAGATGTGGTGCTACTGAAAGGAAAGTCTTCTGGCTAGCATAATTCTTTCAGCAGTGCTATCTCTGCCGATGTGTCACTTCTAGCTCAACAGCTGATGGTAGTTCTGGGAAAGCCCAACTATCATGGTGGCCGGATAAAGAACCTTATGTTCAACACCCCTGGATTAGCATGATTTGTTTATTAGACTATCTGTATGATTTTAAAGGCCCAATCCTAAACTGAGTTAGGCCAGCATAAACTAAGCCAGCAAAGTTTGGCCAGCACAAGGGCCACTGTAAAATATGTTTGGAGTCAGAGAGGCCAGCACACAGACGTGAGCCATCCTCTCTGACTCTGAGAATAGTCCACGCATGCTTTTATGGTAGCCCTTGTGCTGGCCAAACTTTGCTGGCTTAGTTTATGCCGGCCTAACTCCAGTTTAGGATTGCACTGAGATACATATGCATCTGTGTGTATACTAATTTATGTGACTTATTCTTTATCAGGCAGAAGGTGAAGAAGATTGTCACTCTGACACAGTAAGAGCAGATGACAATGAAAGGTCTGGTGAAGCAAATCTTCAGGTATGTCGGTATCTATTTTGTGGCATGGAGTTAGCCGTCTAGTTTTATTATATGGTCCTTGTGTTTCTTCCAGCGTTTGCACATGTGTCCCAGTTAGCAATTCAGAGCAAAGATATGTGTGTCACTTATTTCTTGTGACTAAATTAAGGATTTTCAGTATCACAAATATTCATTCATAGGGAAGTTTTGGAAATTAACTGAGGCTGTAATGTGGGTACATTTATCAGAAGGAAGAAAATACTTCAGTGAATCTGAGGGAACACATTTCATTCCTGCAAAATGGTTGTGAGATCACTTTCTTCCAATTGTGAAGGGTGACAAATTTTTGTGCGTGGAAATAGATCATTTATCTGGCAGATTAGCCTAGGTCAGTGATGGCGAACCTTTTGGGCTTGGTGTGTCAGAAATTTGGAAAATTCATAACTCTGCTGGTGTGCCCCCCCCCCAGAACAAAAGACAAAAAATTCTGCACCGGGGGGGGGAGGGGGGAAGAGGGGCTCTCCAGGCAAGGGAAGCTGAGGATCTGCCCTTGAACGCTGTGGCTGCTTCAGGAAGCGAGGCTTCCCCAACAGGGCCAGATGAAACGGCACCAACCGTCTCCAAGTCGCACCAGCTTAGCCTCTGGGCATGACCAGAGAGGAGACGGTGGGGTGAGCTCCACCGCCTGCTCAAGAACTAGGTGGCTTTCCTTCCGCACAGGGAGGGGCATCCCGTGGCTTGAACACTCCCTCTGCAAAAACGAAAGCAGGAAGAGACGGCAATGTGCGCAGGGATGGGGGAGCAATGCGCACCAGGGGCGGGGGGAGGCTCTGACTCACACTCCTAGAAAGTGGGCGGAGGCGCTTCTCAGCGAGGCCCCGTGCAGGGTTTGCTCGGCAACTGCTCTTGGGCAACTGGGGAGCAGAGCAGAGCCCTGCGGGGTGAACAGGCAGGACAGTGACGGATCAGGCGAGCTGCTGAAGCCTGGGGCTGGGCACGGAGCACACCCTACCTGGGAGTCAGCTTGGTGGATGCAGTTGGCCTCGCAGCATCCCAGGCAGCACTTGTGAGCGGGGTGGGGGGGGGCTTTGCCTGCAGGTGGAGCAGGATGCAAAAGCGGAAGAAGTGGAGGAGGCAGTGCCAAGCACGCAACTCCCCACTGCAGACTGTTGCCCCTTGGACCATGTAACACCCCCCCCCTGCATTTCTTTAGCCCCTGCCGCAGCTCAGCTGCAACTCGTGCTGGCGGGAAAGGGCTTGGGGGCAGGGTTGCTTCTGATCATCTCTCACCCAGCACTGGCTCAAGGAAGCAAGTTTTTAAAGTGCTGGCAGCTTCAGCGGGGCACAGCTAGTTGCTAGCTTGCATGCGCGCACCCCTTCACTTCTCCGGTTCTGAGTGTCACTGAAAATGCCATGGCGTGTCAGCTGTGACATGCGTGTCATAGGTTCGCCATCACTGGCCTAGGTATTGTTAATGGCATTGTTACTTCCTGCAGTAGTTTTATCTGAATTAGGAACATCCTAACCTGCTTTCCAGTGCTGCTGTCTGTTGCAGACCTGGGGGGGGGCAAAGGGGGCAAATGCCCCAGGCATTCAGCTTAGGGGCAGCAGCGATGTGATTCCCACTCCACCCACTTGCGAACTGGGGCCAGGGCACCACCAGGAGTGCCGCAAAGCCAAATGGCTTTGCTGCATTCCTGGTGGCGCCCCCTGGCTCCTCTAATAGTTGGAACAAATTTGTGCCAAGTTCCTCTGAACATCAGGGGGGCGGGGGGTGCCACCTGGAATGCAGCAAAGCCATTGGGCTTCTCTGCGTTCCAGACTGTGCTCCTCCCTCCTCTGATGAAAGGAGGAAACTTGGCTCAAGTTTCCTCTGACCATCTGAGGGAGCCAAGCAGCTCTTTGTTGCTGGAAGCGGTGCTTGTCTCTGAAAGGGGCGGGCGCCGTTTTCAGAAGGTAATTGCGTTGACAAACCCCAAGACTGCCTCTGGCCGATGTAGCTGTGCTAACAGGGCATGCAATTTGAGAATGGCAACTACGATCAGCTCTGATGCCTTTAAAGTGGCCGGCAGAAGCATCCACCAGCCATGTTTAAGGGATCCATGCTGGTTGCAGGTGCCATTCTGAAGATCCGTTCAGCCTCTGGAAGGTCTCTGCAGAATTCAGAGATCTTTTGGCACTTCCTGCCACACTCTGCTGGATTCTTCTGATGGCAGATAACGTGTCCCTTGCACCTACCCCCCCCCCAATCCCATAGGATCAGTGATTCATTATCTACAAATTTGCTATCTGCAAGGATTTCCAGGAACCTAACTCTAGCAGATAATGAGGACTGACTGTATAGTGTATGTTAATCATTCTTTGTAGAATGATTTATTGTAAGGTATTTCTATATTAATGAAGAAATATTAAGGTATTTCTTTAATATAGTCTGAAGCATCTTAACACAGTGCCTGCTGAATGAATATATGCAGGATTTCTAGTTCGACCTAACCATTCCAGTTTTCTTGCAGTGGACAGCATGCAATTTAGCAGACACAACAATTACTAAAGAAAATCTGCCTTTGTTTTGCAGCATGCTACCTGAACCTACAGAACTACTTTTATTGGATTAGAGCAGTGCTTGCAGAGTGCTGATTAGAGTACCCCCGCCCCCCAAAAAATTCTTTACAGAATGTACCCAGAAGCAAGGCTTGGAAAATACAGTGGGCCCTCAATATCTACGGGAGATCCAGGACCCCTTTGGATAATCAAATTGCAGTTGGCCCCCCCGGGTGTGACTGGAACAGCCTCCCTGTCTTTCACAACCCCTCCTGGACACAGCCAGTTCCAGTTGTGTCCTGGAGGTTCTTGAGGCCCACATTGAGTCAAATCTGTGGGTGCCAAACCAGTGGATAGGAAGGGCTACCATAGTTGCAATTTCTAAATGCCTTCAATTTTACAGTTCTGCCAAGACAGCATATGCAGTATTTTATGTATGCTTATGTATGTTGAACAATTTGTATGGGAGATATTGCATTGTTGGAACCAATTTACTGATATGTCAAGTTATTTTTTGTGACATATCAGTTGCATGGAGATTTGTCAAGAAGTACAAGAGTCTATCTGTTGTTTTCAAACTTGTCAGTTTGATCTGGGAATGTACATGATATTGTTAACATAGTACTTTCTCATATGCTGGCCTAGAATAGTAGTTACAAAAACACTAAAATTTAACAACTGCATGTCAGCTCTTTGTTAAGAGAAATAATTCCTTTGGTAAGGATGAAATTCAAGAATTCATTTGTTCATGTAATCAAGAAGAAATTATTTTAGGTACCTGTCCCTTGTGACAGGCACATCAGTCTCTTGTATGTCAACATGTCTGCCCAAATATTGGACTTCATTTCTGGATTTCTAGGCAGAGCTCCAAATGTTCAGAGCACAATGGATGTTTGAACTTACCCCAGGGGTGAGCTCTACTGCTTTGGAAGCTCGATCCTACAGAGCATCTGCAAGAGGGCCCTCAATAAAGGCTGTAGATACCAAAGGAAAGCTGGAACTAGCAAAAGAGGAAAAGGTAAAGAATTGGATCTTCTTAAACTATGATGTTCCTCTTCCGTGAGCTAATAGAATGATCTCTTCATAGCCTAAGGAAAGGGCAAAGGCTGTTTTTCTGCTTCTGTCATCGCCATGCCATCTTTGACCTTTTCACGCCATTTTGTCTCTTGAATTAACAATCTCGCTTAACACCAGCTTATCTAGAAAGAAAAAAATACACATTTGGAAGATGTTAGCCTGAATTCCTAAAACAACCAAGATTCCTTTGGACCTAAGTTCACTGAAGTAAAGGGGGAAAGCAGAATACTTGGAACAAAATATTGATGCAGACTTTCTTACTCGACTAAGGAAGAAACATTAAGAATACTAGTACTGCTTACATGTATAGATGGGTAGAATTCATAGAAGAAAATAAATAGAACTTGATTTGTCTCAGTCATTTTTCTAGAGGTAAAGAACTTTCATTTGAAGGAAAGGTGAATGGAAAAATAAAGATATGTCTTGCTTTCTTGCTCATACATACATATGCACACACACTCATGCACGCCATTAATACTTAAGCTTTGCTATATGTGATAATTGAGTAATAATTTTTTTTTGCTTGCTTGTAAGGGACTCTTAAACAGTTGACTAATTCTTGTGCAGGCAAGAGAACTGTTCCTGAAGGCAGTGGAGCAAGAACAAAATGGCGCTCTTTATGAAGGTAATCTAGCATTTGCATTTTTAATGAAACATTGGCTGCTGTGGTGAAAACTAAAATTGTATGTTAATTGCTGAAACCAAGGCAACTGTCAACATGGTTGAAAGGTAAATAATCTTGTTCTCTGTAGCTCTCATCAACTTAGATGCAAAAGTGAGTTGAAGACCATTAAATATGATTCAGATGACATGGGACTTCTCTGGTGCAAAGGTTAGAGCAGTGGTTCTCAAACATTTTAGCACTGGGACCCACTTTTTAGAATGACAATTAGTCCGGGAGCCACCATAATTGATATCGTTGCCAGAAGTGCCATCATTGTGATGCTAGAGCCTGCTACTTTCCTGAGAATGCAGCAAGAAGTTGGGTTATTTCTCAGCCATTTTCCAGTAGCAAAGTGAATCATAAAGGAAAATTCCTATTTACAACCTTGACACCAGCAAAATAACCACACAGTCCTCCCCCTTTTCAATGTCCCATTTTCCCATATTTGTAATGATGGCTCCCCTAGGTGCTACGCAATCCACCTGAATTAGCTCATGACCCACCTAGTGGGTCCCAACCCAGAGTTTGAGAAACACTGGACTAGAGTATTTGAATTGACATGGGTAAATCATTTTGAAAGCACTGCTCTGCCATAAGCCTGTTTAGGGGCTGTGGAAAAATATTTTCTCTGAATAACCCAACTTACAGGGATGTTGTGAGCATGAATAAATTCACTGGAAGTACTTTGCATACTGAAAGGTACTGTGGAAAGGCAACTTACTAGTACCTTAACTTTAAAGTAAACCCTGGAATATATGGATCTTGAGACTTTACATAATTTATATTCAATTTTATCAGTGTGAATTGGTGAGGACCTCTTGCCACTAATTAGATCTTTGTAGAGAGGAACTTCTGTACTATACATAGAAAGAATTTCAAATAGAATAATTTTATAAATGTGCACCGTGAGATAGCAAAGTACTCATGCCTTTGATTATATTTAGAAACATTGCATCCCTTGGTGTGTTGTTGACACTGGTATCATTGTTAGCTTTCATAGCTAATCAGTCTCTTTCCCATGTAGATATACATGTACATGTACTATTTGATATTTAGTAGACATTTAGAAACTCATTCACAACAAACTGCTTCATGTGCAATGTCTACTAGGCCTTAAAAGTTTTGTGGGTCAGCAGTTGCTAGTAATATGACCCGTCTCTTTAAAAAATGGTTTAGAAATTATAACTAGGCAATTCTTTTTTAAAACATACTCTCACTTAAGCATACACAATTTTTTTCTGTGTTTTTGAATGCTCTTGGAAAGATGTGTTGGTAAACATATACCCAACAAGAAAATCCTATTATTTCAGGAAGGCAATTTGCTAACCATGCCTGAAAACTGCTTCTGAATGGTGATTCTATAAGATGAAAATAGTGAGCTTAAATAAAATTATTCAGTTGGAATGCATATAAAATGTAGAGAGCTTTGTTTATTGTCTAAGCCCTATGTTGCATGAACCATCCAACTTGATGGACCATCACAGTACCAACTTATTGTCAGTTATTGTACAATCATGACTACTATATGTGCTGAGGATCTCATGTACACCTACACCCTATGTATGGGGTGCTGCCATTTAAAGGATTTTATCTATTTCCATGTGAGGATTGTTGGCCTTTAGTGGTCACAGATGAACCACCCTTCCCTTCACCTGGCTCAGTTTATTATGAGCCTACCTCAGATGAGTGAGTTTTGAACTCTATACATAGTGAGTGCAAAATGACTTCCTTCAAACTTTATTTCCTGATTACGCTTATGTAAACTTAAGGAGAACTTGGGAACCTCCCAAATCACACATTTCCAAATCCAAAGAATTTAGCTAGAAATTGGATACCTGGAAAATACAGTTAATCTATAGCTAGAGGTGTGTGAAAACAGTGTTATAACACTGGGCAAAGCATTAGGTAGGTGAGATTTTAATGGATTGTGGTTTCCAAACCCAGACAATTTTTAATTTATTTTACTCAGAAATAAGCCCATAGTGATACTGTGGATCAGTAAGATGGGTAGCCCAATCCTGAGGTGCTCGACTCCTTGAAGGAGCAACTGTACAAAAATGGCTACCACTGCATCTTGCAGGAGCTGCTGCAGCCACAGGAGGGAACATTTGATCCCCTCCCCAAGGGAAAGCCCCAGGCCTGAACCCAATGGGGCTACTTGAGTCTCTGCTGGCTATTTTATTGGCAGAGACTGGAACAGCCCTATGTCAGGCTGCCCAGCCCAACATGGGGCTTCAGGATCCCGTGGTGGAAGCCATTGCCGGCCCCACTCCTGGCCTGGTCTGTTCCTCCCATTCCCTTGCCCAGTTCCACTTCCCCTTTCCCTGACAAGGCCTTACAGCTGCTTGGCACTGCTGGAGCACTGGGTGGCCATAACATCCATGCTGAAGCACAGCATTGTGGGCATTACTTACTCTTTGTGTGCCGTAAATGTTGTTTATAGCACATTAATGATACCCAGCGCTGGTAGTACAAATGTACCTCCAGCAATAAGGTCCACAGGATTGGGCCCTTAGGCTGTAACCCTGTCTTACTCATTGGAACACCTCTATATCAATGGAGAAGCATCTAACCTTTAAAACTGTCAGTTCTCTTCTTTCCTGTCCCAAAAATTTGAAAAAAGGAAGGGAAGGTAGTAGTGGTGATAGCATCCATCATCAAGATCTTTCTAAACTGTTCCTGAGAATGGGACTGAAGGGGAATGGGACTGAAGGGGAAGGTGTTGGGCTGCCTGAACTACACACCAGTTGCCTTTTGTGTAGAAATGAAATACAGTGTGGTGTTTTCTGTATAACTTGCTAAAAAAATAAATCCTATAAATGCTACTGATGGTCAGCATTAAGGTAGACCTTAAGCACCTTGCATTATTCAGTAAGAATTGCATTATGGGCTGCAGCTACCATTCTTGCCATACTTATCAATATTTTATTTATTACAAGTTTATTGTGCCCTTTTGCAAAGGTGCTTATGACTCTATGCTCTTTCATCCCCTTTAAATCTTTACAGCAACCCCATGAAGTTGATCAGACTGAGAGATATCATCTAGCCCAAGGTTATTACAAAGGTTTCATGGCTGAGGGGCATTAGCTCTAGGCCCTCTCCCTGGGCCTAGTCCAGCACTATCTACCGTAACACACTTATTCAAGAAATAAATTATATTGAAATTAGTAGGACTTAAGTAGTTTGCTATATGTGACTTTTAGAAAAGAAACTGTAGAACAGGGATTCTGAAACCATCCCCCGCCTCCACCACGACCCATCTCCTTCTCCAGCACCAGGTATCAGAAGGCCTCTACAGGCCTCTGGAAGCAACCAGAAGTCACTTTCATGAACTTTCACTTTGATGAACTCAGAAGTAACTTTCCAGTTGCTTCTGGAGGCCTGCAGAGACAAGATGCGTCTAATTGCGTCCCTCCTCCAAT